>JAUZTB010000002.1:33397293-33409727 GCA_034780895.1 Rhynchobatus australiae
CAAGCTAAATCTCATTTGCCTGCATTTGGCCCATGTCCCACTGAACCATTCCTAACCCATTTAAAAAAAATAAATGCTGTAATTATACCTGCCTCCACCATTTCCTCTGCCCATAAATTGTTCCATATACCTACCACCTAGTGTATGAAAAACTCACCCCTCAGATTCTCTAAATCTTTTCCCTCACCTTAAACCTATGCCCTACTCCCCTACCCTAGGGAAAAAGCCTGACCATCTACCCTACCTATGCTCCTCACAAATTTTAAACTTCTAGAAGGTCACCCCTCAACCACCTTCACTCCATGGAAAACAATCCCAACTTGTCCATTCTTAATAGAAGCCCTCTGGTCCTTGAGTCTTTACTGCACCTTCTCTAGCTTAACCACATCCTTCCTATAGCACAGCAACTAGAATGGCACTTAATATTCCAAGTGTAATCCAACCAACATTCTGTACAATCAAAGTATAAAACAAATTTAGTGTAAAAGATCTTTAAAAGAATGAACCTTGGTTCTTAAATCCAAGCTACATTACAACTAACCACCATGAAGCAGCTTACATCCTTGCACATTCTTGGGACATTTAAAATTTCCTCCTCATTAAATCCCACTTTGGTCGACCTTATCAATCTCCCCAGATCTACTTTTCCTCTCCCCAAAGCAGGTAAACTTTATTTGGCACTCAACTCCACCCTAACAGCAATTCCCCCAAATACTGATCCCAGTGTTTGCTGAACCTGAACCAACCAAAAATTGAAGTTGTCAAATAACTGGTTAAGTTAAAGAAAAAAAAAAGAGCCTTAATATACTGCATCAAACGGTAGAACTAGAAATGTTCTCCACATTGTTATCAGTTAACAATAATTGAGCAGTTAACAACACATTGTATTTAGACTGGGGGAAAAAAAGACAAGTCAACTCCACCACTGCAGGACACATTGTTCCCTTCCATGCTGCAATGTAATGAAAAGAAACAAACATTGACCAGCAAGATAAACATTAAAGAATATCTCTGATCAAAAAGAAGAATGGCACTTTGTTAAGTGTTGAATGTTTAACAATATAGCCACCAAATCATTTTGAATGCCAGTATCTCAGTGTGGAGGAAATTTTCCTTTGTCAACTGTGAATGCAACACATTATTAAAATTCCTAACTCTGGCTGTTTTTACTATATTATTTTGAAATAATTTCTTGTAGCAATTTTCAATTGCAAAAAGAAAGCAAAGTCAGCTATCTGACAGTGAAGCAAAGTATATTTGACAGATTTACACAGTTGTATCAAACTGACTGTTATTGTATTTTTGACTGGAGTTTATCAAAATCTGCAAAGCAAAACTTGGCCACAGTAAGAAAACTAGTCACGAATTGCCAAAGATGTTGGTGACTAAAGGATGGTTTAAGTAATTATCACAGAAGCATTCAAAGATCAAAGCAGAAGCCCAATTATGGCACAGCAAAACTTCATACAGCAAATCAGAAATGATCCACAATACATTATTAAAAATCTGAACTCCATCAATTGTTCAAATCAAAACAGCTACCAGAGAGCCAGTAATACTGCAGAACCAAAGAACAGGAAACAGCTGCCAAGATCATGAGCAACTATAATTGTTAACATATACAAAATACTGACCCATGATGTATTTACACATGTTTGGGTGAAGCAAATTAACATGAGCAGATATCTTCAGTTGAGGTGGCTGAAATTCTTTATAGAAACTAAAATTAGATTTATACTTGGATACATATTTTCCAGATTCAGAGAGAGTTAGCCAAATCAAAAGTGAGGCAAGGAGACTGCAGCTATGTCAATTTCCAAAACCATCTCTACTTGAAAAAGGAAATAAAGTTGAAGACACTAAATATTGAATAAAAGCACATTTCCAGAAATCAAGTTGTAATTCAGCATTCACAATAAACAGGTAAGTCTTGTTTCCAATTATAGACCAGCAAGTCTTACATCAGTGGCAGGCAAACTATTGGAGAGGACTCTTAGGGACAGGAGTTATAGCATTTGGAGAAACATGGTCTTATTAGGGATAGTCAACATGGCTTCATGAAAGGCAGGTCATGCCTCACAAGCCTAAAAGTTTTCTTTTGAGAATGTGACAGGACAAATTGATGAAGCTAGTGTGGTGGATATGTTATAAATGGATTTAGCAAGACTCTTGACCTGGCCTTTGGTGGGCTTATTCAGAAAGTCTTGATGTATGGGATCCATGAAAAGTTGGCTGTATGGATTTTAAATTTTATTTACAGCGTGGTAACAGGCCCTTTCAGCCCAGTGAGTCCGCGCCACCCAATTTAGACCCATATTAACTGACCTGTACATCTTTGAATGTGGGAGGAAACCAGAGCAAACCCACGCAGACATGGGAGAATGTACAAACTCCTTATTGGCAGTGAGGGGAATCGAACCCTGATCGCTGATGCTGTAATAGCATCATGCTAACCACTATGCTACCGTGCTGCCCTGAAATTGGCTTGCTCACAGAGGGCCAAGGGTGGTTGTAGAAGGGGAGCATTCAACCTGGAGGTCAGTGACTAGTGGTGTTCTGCCAGGATCTGTTCTGAGATTCCTGCTCTGACTTTTATAAATGATTTAGAGGAGGAAGTGGAAGGGTGGGTTGGCAAGTTTGCTAGTGACACGAAGGTTTGTGGTGAAGTAGATAGTGAAGGTGGCTGTTGTAGGTTGCAACAGGATTTAGACAGGATACAGAGCTGGGCAAAGTGGCAGATGGAGTTCAATCCAATCCACTTTGGAAGAATGAACTTGAAGGCAGAGTTAATGGCAGAATTCTTAGCAGCATGGAGGAACAGAGATCTTGGGGTCCACATACATAGATCCCTCAAAGTTGCCACACAAGTAGATAGGGCGTATGGTGTACTAGCCTTCATTAGCTGGGAGACTGAGTTCAAGAGCAGAGAGGTAACGGTGCAGCTCTAAGACTGTGGTTAGACCATACTTGGAATAGTGTTCAGTTCTGGTCACATTATAGGAAGGACGTGGATGGTTTGGAGATTTACAGGGATACTACCTGGGTTGGAGACCATTTCTTATGAGGAGAGGTTGAGTGAGTTAGGGCTTCTCTTTGGAGAGGAGGATGAGAGGAGACTTGATAGAGGTATAAAATTATGAGAGGCATAGATCAAGTGGACAGCCAGCATCTTTTCCCCAGGGTGACCATTGCCAATACTAGAGGTCACCCATTTAAAGTGTGTGAAGGCAAGTTCAGGGGAGATGTCAGAGGTAGTTTTTTTTTAAGTAAAAAGTGGTGGGTGCCTGGAATGCATTGCAATGAGTGGTGGTAGAGGCTGATACAATACGGTCACTTAAGAGATTATTAGATAGGCACATGGACAAAAGAAAAAAAAAAGAGGGTTATGGGAGATAAGTAGAGAAGGGGATAGATTGAATGGGGATAAGGTTTCTATAGATTGGCACAACATCATGGACCGAAGGGCCCATACTGTGCTGTACTACTCTATGATCAAAGAGGGCCAATTGTTATTTAATCTACATCATACCAAAAATATTATTAGCTGAACCAAGAGGGTTGTCCTACAGAAATAAATTTAAAAAAACATTTGCAGGATGTGGCTATCAATGCAAAGGCCAACATTTGAGGTGGTGAGCCAACTCCTTTAACCACTGCAATCCTTCCGGTAGCGATATTCCCCCAGGTGATGTTGGATATGGGATTTCAATACTTTAGACCCAGAAGCAAAAGGGAAAAAAGTATTTCCACATCAGGGCGATGTGTAAATGGAAGGGAACTTGCAGATGGTACTCCTAGATATCTGTTGCTTTTATCATTTTCAGTGGTAGAAGTCGTGGGTCTGGGAGTGCTGCAGTATCCTAGGTGAGTAACTGCAGTGCCTTTAAGATGGAGCTACAGTGTATTATTGCTGGAAGACTGAGTATTTAAAAGGCACTGGATGGCTGCCAATTAAGCAGCATGTTGTGCTCTGCACAGAACTAAAATTAGTGTTGTTGGAGCCACATTCATCCAGGCACAATGATTTATTCAATTGCACACTTGACTACTATATTGTTATTCTATTTAGAAGCAGCAAAATCTTTGAAATGAGACTTCAGTGAAATTCATTCTAATGTCTGAAATATTGGCCAATTAATGTTAATGCCTCTTAAGCTTGTCTCCATTGTGTTTTGTGGGTACAGAAGAAAAAACTTTATGATAATTCAGGAGGTTTTGATTCATTGGCCTTGGCAGGATAGGTTCCATTCATTGTAAAGCATGATAAAACAGCTGGCTTGTGAAGCAACAGAAGACCAAGGATGCTGATAGTGGATGGTCCAAAAAAAGTCTGCAGAGACTGGGAATTTGAAATCAGAAACAGAAAATGCTAGACACACTCAACAGGTCATGCAGCATCTGTGAAGAAAGAAACAGTTAACATTGCAGGTCCAGTACACTTGATCAGAACTGGGAAAGAAAACATGTTAGTTTTAGGTGGCAGTGAACGTGGGAGAGGGGAAGGTATGGAACAAAGGGAATATCCAAGGGCAAGATTGGATGACCTAATGTGGCAGTCAAGATACACTTCTTCACCAATGGCAAGACTGCAGTACATGCCCAGCAGGCCAGACAATACAAAAATAAAACCCAAACCAAAAAATGATAGGCAGCCAACTCAGATACAAACAGAAAGAGCTAATTTTGGATAATTCTCTATGGAGAATATCACATCAACAATTGCTGGGAGACCAGCTCTTGCTGACTGAAACTTGCTGGGCTTTCAGCCTAGAACTGTCCACAGCCAAAAGCTACAGATGATACATAAAGGTCTAGCTTGAAATGCCAACTGATGTGATGTTTCATGCAGCTGCCACAATGGGTTTAGTTGGGTGCTGGGTGTAAGCTAGGCCTGGAAATTGTTTGATTCCATTTTTGTTTATATTATTCTTGCTGTTTGCTCAAAGAATGTTTTGTTAATTTTTCAGAACCTGGGCCTTGCTGGCGAGACCTGCATTTATTACCCATTCCCAATTAGCCCTCAAGATGATGACAAGCTGCCACCTTGAACTGAGAAAAGAAATTCTGCAGATGCTGGAATCTGGAGCAACACACACAAAATGCTGGAGGAACTTACAGCAGGTCAGGCAGCATCTATGGAAGGAAATAAACAACTGACATTTAGGGTTTGAGACCCTTCATCAGGGGTGGAAAGGAAGAGGGCAGAAGCCAGAATAAAGTGGTCGGGGAGGAGCAGAAGCCGGCAGGTGATGGGCAAGTCCTAGTGGGAGAAGAGGGAGAAGGGGAGGGCAGGTGGACGGTGGATGAAAGGGATTGATGCAAGAAGCTGAGAGGTGATATGCAGAAGAGACAAAGGGCTGCAGGAGGAAGAGGAATCCAGTAGGAGAGTACAGTGGACCATGGAATAAGGAGGAAGGAGATGGGGAATAGATGGGCAGGGAAGGGGAAAGAGAAGGGGTGAGGGGCTCACAAGAATGAGGGAAAACAAAAAAAGGGGGGTGCTGAAAGAGACGGGGTTACCGGAAGTCAGAGAAATTGAAGCCATCAGGTTGGAGACTAACAAGGCAGAATGAGGTGTTACTCTTCCAACCTATGTGTAGCCTCAACATGGCAGTAGAGGCCATGGATAGACATGTCGGTATGGGAGTGGAATTGAAGTGGGTGGCTACTGGGAGATCCTGGCTTTCACAACAGGCAGAACAAGGGTGCTAGATGAAGTGGTCACCCAATCTGCATCAGGTCTCACTGATGTAGAGGAGGCCACACAGGGTGCACCAGATGCAATAACTGACACTCTTGGATTCACAGGTGAAGAGCTGCCTCACCTGGAAAGATTATCCGGGACCCTGAATGGCGGTGAGGAAGGAGGTATACTGACAGGTGTAGCACTTTACATGGTTGCAGGGATAACTGCTGGGAGGGTTGCATTGTCCTGGGTGGTGTAGGGCTTCTTGGGGATTGTTGACACTACACTTGTCTAGACAAGTAGGGAATATTCCATCAGATTCCTGCCTTACACCTTGTAGACAGTGGAAAAGCTTGGAGTGTCAGGAGATGCACATCTTATCACAAGACACCCAGCCCCCACCCAGAGCACAACTGCTCTGTAGTTGTGGTATTGGTGACTGGTCCATTAAGCTTCTGGTCAATAGCAATTCCCATGATGCTGAAGGACAGACTCGGCAATAGTAATGTCACTGGATGTCAAAAAGTAGATGTTTATACATTTGGAGATGGTGCCTGGCAATTATGACACAGGTGTTGTTTACCATTTGTCCAATTCTTGCTACATACAGGTGTAGACAGTTTCAGTTGCCAAGTAGTTGTGAATGGAATTAAACATTGCACAATCAAGGAACATCCCCATTTCAGGCCTCAAGAGATAGGGAGGATTAATAAAGCAGCTGAAGATATTAGAGTTTAGGAAACTGCCCCGACGAATCCCTACAGTGAAGCTCTGGGTCTGTGGTGATTGACCTCCAACAACAACCACCAGAATCGTCCTTTCTACAAGGTGCAACTCCAACCACTGCAGCGTTTTCTCTTGGATATCCAATAACTTCAACTCACCAGGGCACCCTGAAGCCACACTCAATGCTGTCTTGATATCAAGCACAGTCATTCTGGAATCCAGGTTTTTAGCCCATTTTTAAACCAATACTGATGAAATCTGGTGCAGGGGGGCCAACTTGACAAAACCCAGGAAGTTATTAGTAAATGTGTGCTGCTTAATAGCACTGTTAAATGACTTCCATCACTTTTGATGATTGAGAGTACACAAATTGGATAGTAATTTAGCTAAAGTGGATTAGTCCTACTTTGAGACCTGGGCAAAAAAAAATTTCCACATCAGATAGCTGCCAGTGTTGCATCTGCAATGGAACTGCTTGGCTGGAGGCACAGCTAATACTGAAGTGCAGGTCTTCAGTGCCACAGCTGGGATTCTGTCTGGTTCCACAGCCTCTCATGTAGGCTGTTTTCATCAGCTGTTTCCTGACATCACTTGGACAGAATCCAGTTGGCTGGAGACTTGTTTCTGTGATGGGGATCTGAGGAGGAAGCTGGGCTGAATCAATTCAGCACCACAGCTGAACATGATTGCAATTGCTTTAGCCTTAACCTTTTGCAGTGACATGAGGAGAGGCCCTGGTATAGTTGAGCTTGGGGACATTCACGGAGGTTCCTCCTCCCATTACCTATTTAATTGCCCACCACTGCAGACCTGTGATCAGACCCATCGACTGCAAGATTGTTTACTTCAGTCTATTACATGCTGTTTAGCATGCATGTTGTTCTGTGTGGCAGCTTCATTAAAGTAGCACCTAATTTTAGATGTACCTCTTGCACTCATGCTTAAACCAGCATCGATCCTCTGCTTGAAATACTAGAGTGAGGAATATGCCAGGCCATGAGGTTACAGATTGTGGTAGTGTACATTTCTGCTGCTGCTCTGAGTTGTGTTTCAGCAGCCAGATCCTTTCAGAATCTGTTCTATTTAGCACAATTGTAATGTGGCACATATGAAGGGTGTCCCAAGTGTGAAAGCCAGACTAGGCCTCCACAAGGACTATGTGGCGATCTCTTCTAACAGTGCCAACTGGGATCAATTTATCTGACACAGGTAGATTAGAGGGGCCAAGGTTTTATACGTTTACTCAGAACCCAGTCTGGCAGTTTTCCACTGTATCTCAGTATGTGACAATAATAAACCAATTCCTAATGTGTTCCAATGACAGGTCCTCAGGTCCTCAATCTAGAAGAGGTTTTGGTCAGAACTCATTGGTGCAAAAACTGCAATTCTGTTCTTCTCTCCGCAAATGTTGCCCCCCCTCACCTTGCTGGGTATTTCCAACATTTCATATTTTCAGATTTCCAACAACCACTGACTTACCTTGGAATTACTTTCATGAGGATTAGCACCTTAAGAAATGGTGCAGGAATGCATTTTTAAAATCTCATCAAGCAAATACAAACTCCATTTGAGATCAGATAGCAGGGTCAATGGTTTGAAATAGGAGCCAAAAATGTTGAATAAGGCACGAGATGTTTAGATCTTGGAAAGATTCTGTTTATGCAGAACAGAAGTGAGATTCACATACCCATTAAAAGAATGAAGGAAGTCAAGATACAATGATTAGTCATAACACAGGCCTAGCGATGACAAGTAAATCAGTCTACTGGATTTGTCAGCAAGTGGGCAAGGTCAATGATATGAAAGAGGAACAGTCCAATGTAGTTTAATGAAAAAGAAAATGGTTAACTGCATTATCACATCCATGTATTCTGTTACTGGAGTAGTATATCAGAGTTTGGACATAATTGCAAGTCTGGAGAAAAGCAAACTCAAATCCCACTGTGATCATTCAAGAATTTTAATTATGTATAATCTGAAAGAGCAATTTACTGATTTCATCTTATCAGGAAAGGCAAAAGCAAGGTTACTGTACTGGTAAGCAGGACTCAGACACAAGAGCTCCTACAAATTAAGAAAAAGGGCATGCACAAGCTCTGAAATGCAGGTCAGAACTATTAGAGATGCCAAAAGCAAATATTGGAAGTGCCCAGCAGACCAGCTAAATATCTTCGGAGAGAGAAAAATTTAGTCATTAATCTGTAATATTTACTTTGCATCAGAACCAGGCAGTTTTGCTGTTGAAGCATTACCACAATTTGTTGAATGCAATATAGAGTCAAGTCACGACAGCAGACAAGGTGCCTCATTAGAACAGTGCAGGAGGTCAGAGACAGATAGGTCAGAGTGGGAGTGAGATGGGAGAATTAAAGGTGACAGTGAACTGGAATTTTAGGGTCATCCCCTGCAGATTAGAACAGCTGTCACTCAATCTGCATTTGGCTTCGCTGGTGTGGAGGGGGACCTCAACAGGAGCATAGAATAAAGCAGACTGGATTGGAGAAATGATGCAAATACCAAGACGGACTATTTGTGTCCTCAAATGGTGAGAAGTGAAGGCAAAACTGGATGTTGCACCACCTGCAGTTGGAAGGAAAAGTGCCAAAATAGTGACCAGTTAGTGATGGAAGAACAGGCCACCAAGTTGTAAAGAAAATGATTCCTTTAGAATGCTGAAATGGGAGGAAAGGAAAGATTGCTGGTGGTAGAATTTCACTGAATGTGACAGAACAGAATGCACTCCACTAGCCTGCATGAATGCAGCTCTGGAGGAGGAAAAGCAGCCTACTTGTTTCCCCAAACATTTACTCCCCCCACCGAGTACATGGAAACTATAACATCTACCCAATTCACAGCAATTAAAATCGCCCAGCCTTCTTTGGTAGCACCTCCCAAACCTGCCACCTTTATCACCTGCAAAGGCCACTTCTTGCAGGTTCCCCTCCAAGTTGCACACAAAGTCAACTTTAAAATACTGCCTTCACCACAGCTGGGTCCAGAACCCCCTGCCCTACATTGTGGGAGTACTTCCAGTAGAAGGCAGTGTCATCTAATGGTTCAAGAATATGGCTTACATTCACCCTCAAGGGCAATTCAGGATGAGCAACAAATGCTGATGGATACGTTCATTCTGTAAAATGAAAGAAATTTGCAAGTTATAAAATGGTGTATTTGTTCAAATCCCTAGTCCAATTTCCCCTTTTTCTACCCCTCAGAATGAAATCTTTCCAGATAAGAGATTTTTTTTTGTGAAGCTATGACATATATCAACACCCTGAGAAGCATTGCAAACACAACCAAAACCCGGATTAAATAATGTTATCACAACTTGTTGCAAGATGGGTGGGAATAAATGGAATTACACCAAGTCTACAATCTTGATTTTGACAAATTCAGTATTTACTTTGGGTCTTAGTTTTTAAGGAGCTCAGTATGACTGAATATTTCATACACTCCAGACCACTCTGCCCTCCAGTTACACAGCATGAATGCAGACAGTTCCAGCTCCCATATTCAACAACATAAATTATAAGGGTTAAACTTTATGGTGCTTGTTTTGGAGACAAAAATGGAGAAGGGTTGATTGTGAAGAGTGGAATTGATAGGAGGAAATGGATAGAGAGAAAGTAGCTTGCTTCAAGATAAGGATAGTGACAATAAAAGGGGTGCTGGGAAGGCAAGGGTGGACAGGTGGTTCATTCATAGTTAAGGTTTATACAAATTCACCATCAAGTTAGCTTGACCCTTATTCTTGGTAGACAATCTTTGAACAGTGAGCAATACATGGCAGAATCATGTGACACACCTACAAGGCAATAACCAACCAACCTAAAGGAAGCCTTTCTCCTCAGCTTCCAACTAATATACATCACAAAAAGACAATATGGGTTGCAAGGTATCCTTGGAATTCATTTGCTACACAACCTCTGCACTAACTGTAATTAAACACCAACAAAAAGTAGTATAAAAAGTGAAAAGAGGAGAGCATCTGACAGAACTCCAGAAGGCACAAATATTTGCAGCTTAAAAATGTTAATTACTGCAAGAAGAGATCACTATGGACTTGAGATGTCCTCTCCCCATTTCATTACAAGTCTGATCATCTGCCATCCAACTATTTGGAAATCCTGATAGTATGCTGTGCTCCCTGTCTGCTCACCAAGGCCAATTTTCCCCACACTTCATTTCAAATGGTTGGGTTCACTGGAAAATACCATGCAACTTTTAAAAGTTAAATCAAAACAGATTAGGCATAACATTCAATAGTCTGGAAAATCTGTTAGTCCAGCACCAATATCTGAGCATGCTGGATTATTAAGAGTATCTTTTTGAAAAGATAGTCAAAACAAAATGAGGGGCACAGATAGCGTGTACAGCCAGCAACTTTTCACCAAGGCAGCAATACCAAAGTAAATCAGTTTAAGGTCAGAGAAAAAGTTTATGGAGATGTCACAGGTAGGTTCTTATTTTCTTTTTTTTAAAGAAAGAGAAATGGGTGCCTGGAATGGTGGTAGGGGCTGATACCATAGTCACATTTAAAAGACATTGAAGAAAGTAAAATGGAGGGTTATGGGCTTTGACAGAGGGAAGAGATAGATCAGGGAGTAGGTATTTATATAGTTTGGCATGACATCATGGGCCAAAGGGCCCACACTGTGCTATGTTCTAAAATCTTAGAATGTCATACCTTTGACATCAATTCCCTTCATCAGCTGAAACAGGTCACTTGAACTTGTACCCCATTCAGCTCAATGCTGAGCTTCCAGCCTTTGTCACTTTACTCAATTCCAATGCTTTTAGTAAGCGTCCCATACTTCTTCCGCCCCCACCCACCCCCGCTGCCCAAAAATCAGTTTGTACTAGGTCTGCTGGCTTTATTGCAACCCACCTCGCATCCTGTTCATGACCTCTTCATGCAAATTCAAAGTACTCAAATCTACTCACTCTGCAAACTACCTCACCACACAAAATTTGTTGGATGTGCCTTCAAAGAGTTAGGCCTTGATCTTCAAGCCCCTCAATAAATTTAGTGTTCTTCCATCTCCTCCAAGATCCTCATTCAAAGCCACCTCCCAACATCTTTCTTTTGTTTAAACTTCCACTTTAAAGAATCATGCCATGGAATACTGTTCCCCATTTACTGCAACATACAGAATGCATTCTGTGGCTCTCATCTCCAATTTGACAGACTGTATCAAATTGAAAGGAAGTGTTTATAGAAGACAATCACTTATTGTCTGCCAATAAACTCAAGTACTGCACACTTGATGTCATTTCTTTTCAGAAATCAAAACAGTTTCCAAAAAAAAAAGTTCACTTTCCACTTTGTTGAAGCCTTCCCTTCAAACTCCTCACTGACATTGGTAACTATCGATTCTATTTGGCTCAACAACTCAGGACTAAAGTTGTATTCCTCCCCAAATCAGACTTCAGACCAGAATGCCTGATGGAGTTTCTTCAATTTTTCCCTTCTGCTCTGCATTATCAGAGTTTTCTTCCAGAAATGTCACTCCCTCAAGGTTCTTTTCTTTGAACAGCTGTGGCTAAAAACTATCTTGGGCAAATTCAGTCACAGCAGGATTTCCTGCATGTCTATTCTGGTGGTAAACCTCATTTAGAAAGATTGCAATCTTTCTTCCTAGATGTATCTAACAAAAACCAGCACAGTCAATACTGCATATGTACCACTTTTTCCACCCATGGGATATGGGTGGGAAAATAGATCATCTGTAAGATTTGTCAGTTATGGCAATGTTCCAAAGACAAACAGGAGAGAAATACCACAGACAGGCAACATCCAGACAAAATTGTAATTGGTTGCTTTGACTGGAACATATCCAGCATTAATTTCTTTGCCGAATTCAGTGCTATGATCTTTTGGATCAGCTCACACCACAGCTTAGAAACTTAAAATCACTCTACTTCAAATGGTTTATCAGAACTCTTATTTCTCCTCAAACTAAACAAATAGTCAGTTATGCCATATGGAACCTCTACAATTCACTTCTGCAAACTTAAGATG
>JAUZTB010000002.1:33589035-33604106 GCA_034780895.1 Rhynchobatus australiae
GGAATTCCGTGCTCGAGCAAATATGAAGCAAGAGGTTGGAGGTCTCACATGGTCCACTTCTGCTATGTTTAAGGAAATAATCTGCTTCCATTTAACCCTTTTACTCTTTTCATAATTTCAAATACTTCAGTCACAGTGCCCTATAATCAGAGTTGTTCTTGAGAACAGCCCCAATATTTTGCCATTTTGCATCAATATCCTAAATGCATATTGTAAAAAAAGAGGTGGCTACAACTTGGGCAAACGGACACTTGAGGAACAGTACTTCATCTTTCATCTGGGTGCATTATAGCCAATGGGTAAACTTCTTTCTCCCCGCCCCCTTTCTCCATTGAAATGGCTGTACCTTTATTTTAATTTGTTTCATTGTTCAATTATACCTCCAACTGCTTATTTTTGAAGTAAGTTTTACTTTAACAACTTTGATCCGCACCCTATCACAGATATTCCCTCTGTTCTCTGCACCCCTCACCCCCTCTGCAATTTAAAGAACTCATCTTCTCACTTTTCCAGTCTTGATTAATGGCTTTTGAATTGAAAGCAGAATAGATTTGCTCTCCATTGATACTAACCAAATTGCCAATCATTTCAAACATTTTGTTTTGAATTTCCAGTACCTATATTTTTCCACTACTGTCAACATCTGCTCAATGTGTTGATGGGCCATTCAAATTCAATGGTCTCTTTTCATCACCTCCAGCTGGATGCAATGGAAACTACCTCTTCTATTTGGTTGCACAGCTCTCTACCCCAGAGATTTCTCTATGGCAACAATCTTAATGGCCAACTCCCCTTAACAGGAAGTTAGTCATAACTTTAGTTGCTTCAATCTATTTCAGATCCATTGTATGACATGTTTGTGCTCATCCATTATTTCAGAAAAAATTGTAAGATGCGGCATTAAAATGAACAGACCAAAATTTATTGCAATTGTAATTGTCTATGGGTATACTGTATAATATTCAATGACAAGTTACATGCTTCAATTAAATACTGAATTGTTGCAAAATTTCACAAAAATCTAGGACAAGGAAAATAATTGAAGAATTGTTGAGATAATAAGTTACTGTATAATTCACCCACAAAAATTCAAACTTACCCTTTTTTCACTCTTGCAAAGTCAAATGCCATCTGTCTGTAGGAATATGCTTTTTCATTTAAGTATCTGCTGTATCGTCTAATAAATGTAGACATATCATAACCTGCAAGAATTAAAATGCACCTATTTTTGAACAGTACATACAAATTCCATTACCTTCTACTTCAACTTGATTATATGCACTGACACTTGCAAGCCAATGTTTCTAAATCTGACAGCTTTTCCTGCAGAACAATGTGTTAAGTATTCCATTTTATTCTTACAATAACTAGATTTCAATGTTCAGGAGCAGATTAACACAGGATTGTGCAACTGAAGTTAGCATTTCACCACAAAATGAGAATTAACATATTTTGGAAGCTGCTCTTCCAATGACCCACAAATCACTGGGCCCTTTAGCCATACTTAAAAGGTTCCACTTACCTTTTTCCCCCATTTGAAAGGATCCACTGTATTTCGATTAATCTTGGTGCATGCTCAGTGAGAGCTGGGAAGCCTGCTAAAGTGTGTGCTGCCCCAATCAGAATCAGATTTATTATCATTGACATCTGCTGTGAAATTGGTTGTTTTGTGGCAGCAGTACAGTGCAAGACAAAGCTATAAAAATTACTATAATTTACAAAACTAAATAGTGCAAAAGAGGAATAACGAGGCAGTGTTCATGGACCGTTCAGATAGTGGAGGGGGAAGAAGCTGTCCCTGAAGCATTGAGTGTGGGTCTTCAGGCTCCTGTACCTCCTTCCCAATGGTAGTAAAGTGAAGAGGGCGTGTCCAAGGTGGTGAGGGTCCTTAATGATGGATGCCACCTCCTTGAGGCGCCACCACTTGAAGATGTCCTTGATGGCGGGGAGGATTGTGCCTGTGATGGAGCTGGCCGAGTCTACAACCCTCTGTAGCATCTTTCGATCCTGCACATTGGAGCCTCCATACCAGGCAGTGATGCAACCAGTCAGAATGCTCTCTACCATACATTTGTAGAAATTTGCAAGCATCTTTGGTGTTTTCCCAATCTTCTCAAACTCCATTAGAAGTAGAGCCGCTAGCATGCCTTCTTCGTGATTACAACAATGTGTTGGGCCCAGAATAGATCCTGAGACGTTGACACTCAGGAACTTGAAGCTGCTGACGCTTTTCACCGCTGACCCCTCAATCAAGACTGGTGTGTGTTCTCTCGACTTCCCCTTCCTGAAATCCACAATCAATTCCTTGGTCTTGCTGATGTTGCGTGAGGTTGTTGTTGCGACACCACTCAATCAGCTGATCTATCTCACTTTTGTATGCCTCTTCATCGCTACCTGAGATTCTACCAACAACAGTGGTGTTATCAGTGAATTTATAGATGGTGTTTGAACTGTGCCTAGCCACACAGTCATGAGTGTAGAGAGAGTAGAGCAGTGAGCTAAGTAAGCTAAGTATGCATCTTTGAGATGTGCTTGTGTTGATTGTCAGTGAGGAGGAGTTGTTACTACCGATCCACACTGACTGTGGTCTCCCAATGAGGAAGTCAAGGATCCAGTTGTAGAGGGAGGTATAGAGGCCCAGGTTTTGAAGCTTGTTGATTAGTACTGAGGGAATGATGGGATTGAACGCTGAGCTGTAATCAATTAAACAGCAGCCTGACACGTTTTGCTGTTGTCTAGGTGCTCCAAAGCCAAGTGGAGAGCCAGTGAGACTTCGTCCGCTGTAGACCTGTTGATAGGCAAATTGCAGTGGGTCCAAGTCCTTGCTCAGGCAGAAGAGCCATAACCAACCTCTCAAAGCACTTCATCACAGTAGAAGTGTTACCAAGCAATAGTTGTTGAGGCAGCTCACCCTGCTCTTCTTGGGCACCGGTATGTTTGATGCCCTTTTGAAGCAGATGGGAACCTGTGACTGCAGCAGTGAGAGGTTGAAAATGTCCTTAAACGCTCCAGCCAATTGGTTGGCACAGATTTTCAGTACTCTGCCAGGTACACCGTTGGGGCCCGACGCTTGCAAGAGTTCACCTTCTTGAAGGATGTTCTGATGTCAATCTCCAAGACAGAGATCACAGAGTCTCCAGATGCTGTGGGGATTCACACAGTGTAGTGTTATTCTCCCTTTCAAAGCATGCATAAAAGGTGTTCAGCTCATCAGGGAATGAAGCATCACTGCCATTTATGCTGTTTGGTTTCACCTTATGGGAAGTAATGGTATGCAAACCCTGCCATATCTGTCAATTGTGACTCTAACCACATGGAATTGACTTCTCCCTTACAGAATGGCTTTCTGTAGGTCATACCTGGACTTCTTGCCAAGTTCTGGATTGCTGGTCTTGAACACCACAAATCTGGCCCTCAGCAGACTGCGAATCTCCTGGTTCACCTAGGGCTTCTGGTTTGGGGAAAACTCCTTACGTTCTCCACGACACACACTCATCCACATAGGTCTTGATGAAGTCGGTGACAGCCATGACATATTCATTCAGATTTGAAGACAAATCCCTGAATACGGTCCAGTCCACTGATTCAAAGCAGTCCTGTTAACGTTAATCTGCCTCCCTCGACCATACCTTCGCAGTACTCACCACTGGTGCTGCAGTCTTCAGTCTCTGTCTATATGTCAGGAGTAGAAGTACAGCCAAGTGATCAGACTTGACGAAGTATGGGTGCTGGATGGCATGGTAAGTGTTCTTGATGGTGATGTAGCAGTGATAGAGTGTGTTGGCTCCTCGGGCTCTGCAGGTGACATGTTGGTCATTGTTTGTTAGAGACTTCTTCAAGCTGGCCTGGTTTAAGTCCCCATAATGATCAGGATGGCATCAGGGTGTGCTGTCTCATGACTGTTGATCATCAGCACCTCCAGTGTCAGCTTGACATTTGCCAGGGGTGGAATGTACACCACTACCAGGATGACAGTGGAGAACTCCCTCGGCACATAAAGCCCCAATAGACTCCACCAAGGAGTCACTGGTGCAGCACAGGGGGAACTAACAGCAGGGCAGAGAATTCCACTATCAGCAGTAGAAACCAGGATTTTGTGAAACATGGACAAATCTTAGTGTTTGTGCTGGCATAAGACCTGAAGGTCTGGGCCACTGGAATTAAATTGCCCAACATTTCACTATTCAATGGTCACAACTGAGTAAAATCAAGTTTTGATGCATTTTCCATTAATAAACTAAGAATTCTGTTTGAATCAATAACGTTTCAAACTCTGAAACCAAATTAGATTCCATACATTTACACTGGGCATAACATTCAATTTCATTCTATTTACAGAATTTACAGAAGTCTTGCATTACTTTACATCCTTCATTTAGGAAGTTACAGCAAATGAAAGCGTCTCATTGCATGAGTGCATTTCACAAATTGATACGCTTTCCTCTACATCAGTGATATTCACCTATGAAATCAGTTGTTTGTTTTGTTTGCAGGTACTTATATGCATTGCCCCATTTATTCCGTAGTTTCATGTGTACATATTTAGCTTCAAATTCTGTAGCCAAGGTGCCAGACACATGCTTGCTTACTACTGCTCCATATAATCAACTGTACATTAAAAATCCTGCAGCCAATGACTGATATATTTCCTTTCCCCCAAGTAATGATGCCATGGTCTTTACATGACAGCACATTCTAATATTTCCATCTCCAGTATGTACGAATTACCAGTGCTATCTCCTCCAAATATTTTAAATTAATCCCACTAGCCAAATTCAACCTCAACATTTATCAACTCACAGGGGATAGAAAAAGAATCAAATATATTTTGAATTTGAAATTCAAAAATGTATGGTCATGTCTTTAAAGTTTACCAAAAGATCAATTCTGTTGAGAATTTGTGCTGGTACGGCAACCTGGGGAGAGAATTGCCCAAGTAACTTCCTTCTAGCTTGTTAATCTTAAACCAGAGTCCTTACCTTCCCTAAAATCTAACAATCACTTTACATGGAATTTCCCTCACCTTACGAAATCAAATTACTCGAAGTTAATTATAATGAAAATAAATTTAACCCTGCAAGCTCCTCCCTAGATCTTGTGCATTCAAGTAATTATTTTTTGTTGCTTCTCCCCCAGAGACACAAACTATTGTGCTAAACATTAACTGGGGAGGGCAAGTAAATTTATCTCCACTCTTAAATTTAACTTGATGGTACATGAACTGAGCAAATTTGACTCAATCCACATTATGCACACAGTACCTGGGGCGAAGCACTAAGACAGGGCTGTCTGCAGCTCCTTTTTAAATCCATCAGCAGTAAATACCACCACATCCATGCTGACCAAGGCAGAGACAACAGATTTGATGAAACAGATTCAGCATCAACCAATACCAACATCTCCCTGATACTCTAGACACCTCCACTCACCAGGCCTCAGAAAATACCTGACATACACCAATGTCCAGGTGGTCACATCAGCACTGTTAGATTAATTTCCTGAGGAAGTAAAAGGTAAGAACATTTTATACCAGCATTTATCTAGGATTTGTTTGACAACTCTAAATTGTCCTCCTCAGATGGGCCAGAGGTGCCTGGGTAGAGTGTTTTGCACTTCCAAAAGGTTATTTAGTAAATTTTCTGCAGAAAGGTACCCTTTCACCATCTCCACCGGTGTCATCTGATCTACTTCCAGCATTTTGTTTCATTTCGCATTTCTAGCATAAACAGTTCTTTGCTTTTGATTACTCAAGCTTGAGATAATGGGGACAAGTTAAAACCCACAGGTTATTAAAACGGATAAAGGCTAAGTAAGTGCTTGTTTGAAAGCAACGGGAAGGGTGGAAACTTAAGGGGCAATTTCCGGTTTTGAAGTGCAACAAGTGCTCTCTAGCTCCTGTATTGCATTTGCAGTACAGATGCACACTTGAATCATTTTGAACATTATTGTGAAATCATTAGTAAAACCACATTGTACACCTAGATTATGCAGATTAGATATCAGCCCAAAAATCATGACACATTGCCAATTTAAAAGCTCAATACTCTTGTTCTCCCTCTCTTAACTAGGCACAACTGAATATTTATTCAACACCAGGAACCTCAAACTACCCGCTACTCTCAACTTCCTTCCTCTGAGGCACAAAGGGATCAGTAATTGTTGGAAGGATGATTATAAATAGACTTCTTTTATTCATGCTTTGATTCTATAAGGATTTTGAGTTTCATAGCTTGTGCAATGGTGTGACAGGGCATTTGCTAAATTCAAAGTTTCTACACAAATCAGTTGCTCCCAGACATCAAAACATTTGTAGGATGTTCAGTTTCACCAGGGTGCAGAGTGACATTGTCTACTCATCTTTACTTTGGGGGCATGGCACATTAGTCCTAACCTGCACCTGAATCATTCTCAAGCTTCTAGTTCTTGCATGACTAAATGCAGTGAGTCATGAAGTCAGTTCCAGCATTTTAGCTGAGTCACAATCCCTTTATTCTGTAACAGTCCACTGATTCTTTACACAAACCTAGAGTACCTACTGACAGATGTTATCCACCAACAACATGGCTGATCATTCCGATGTTGAATTCACACATAGCCTTGACATATTACAAATAATGGAAACCAAACTGCCAAATAAAAATTTGGGATTAGACTACTGTCACAGTGAAATAAAACTATTACTTCTTGGACAGCAAGCAGGCATCAACATTTGTTCTGATATACATGCTACACAGGCCTCAAAATCCACCCCCCCCCCCCCCAAAGGGAAACAGCTGAGGAGCATGAGATGACAAAAACAATTTTGATACTCCCTACATCCAGGGTATCAAACAATTCAACTGCAATCTTAATTCCTCAGAACAATCTTAGTTCCTCAGAGGAACGTTAGCTGAAAATGACATTCAGTATTCAAAATGGTAACCCTTAATTTGTAAAAAAAAACTCAACTATTTGTATGTTGAATAAAAGTCAATGAAAGCAAAACATAATGCACTGAAGTGAAGCAATTCATACAAAATAAAAATAGCTGAAATAACTTCTGAAAAAGACATTAGGAGCAACCAGTTAATACTACCAGACACGGCTGCAGATATATTTGCTGGGTTGACAACTGAATATATGGTTACTACATTTTAGGATGTGAAGGTCTGAAATGGTTTACTATAATTGTTCCAAGAATGAGAGATTTCAGCTGCAAGGATACAATTAAAGCTGCGATTGTTCTTGAAGAGAATGGCAAACTTAATATACGTGTACAAGATCACAACTGGTTTAGTTACAAGAAATAGATGGACACCATTCTCTTGAGCAAACAATTCAAGGATCAAGGCCTTAGGATTTAAAATCTTGTGCAAAAGATACAAGAGGAATGTGGATGAGAACTACCTCAGCAATAAAAATCCAGAACTCACTGTCTGCAAGGCTATTGGAAATAGAATCAGTACTTTCAGAAAAATTGAATGGGTATTCGAGAGAATAATTATCAAGGTTATGAAGAACAGCAGGGGAATAGGACCTGCCAAGCACAAGGATATGCTTGTTTCAATTACAGTGCTTTGGGTTAGGAGATGGTGGTAAGGCCTGTGCAGGATCAGCAAATTCAATCATAGGTGGATTAGCAGGTCCTTGACAGGACATGTGGATGGTTTATTTGGAAGGTTCTGTGCTCCTGCCACCATGCTTGTTTGAGCTTAGTGTGCTTCCAAATACATTCACAATGTCTTGTGCCTTCCAGGATGCTCACCTTTTTTAAGCATTTCTTATTTCCTAAATAATCATGGTGAAAGAGCTTAGAGAAGATTGCCTGGTTTGGGAATCTGGTTTTAGGTACACAGCCCACCTATGGGAACCTCAGG
This sequence comes from Rhynchobatus australiae, assembly GCA_034780895.1. Lineage (NCBI taxonomy): Eukaryota > Metazoa > Chordata > Chondrichthyes > Rhinopristiformes > Rhynchobatidae > Rhynchobatus > Rhynchobatus australiae. The sequence goes on from JAUZTB010000002.1 coordinate 33,596,892, forward strand.
GCTGGGGATGTTGGTCTTGGAGGGGATGCTGCAGTTGGTTCACCATCCAGCCAGTTGAATGAGGGGATTTTAGAATTTTGCTGGAAGTATTAGTTGTACCTTCTGTTGCTTTGAGGACAGTGTGCTTTGAGCACCATGTCACATGAAATACAAACTGATTTTCCATGAGGCAAGCCCCTGATATTACTTGTAATTAATTTAGTATAGGAGTACAACATTCTGTTCACTGTATACATGGAAAGAAATTAAACAAAGTCTTCTAGAATCCTTGTATATTTTTCCAAATATCACAGCACTGCAAACCCCACTGAACAAAGAAATTCAAATCTGTAACTTTTGAATGAAATTTCAGAATTTATTTTGTAACAGAACTGGCTGCTGAGAGTCCAGCTCTCATCGTAAATTCCTTTTTTGAAGAAAATGCATTCAGGACAGACAAAACTGAGTTTATTTTTAAAAAGACTACAATTCAAAATTGGCCATTATGTTGTATCGTGAGTTGATGCATCATTAATCCTGCTTGGAGGCCCTGAAGATGGGAAATTTAAATTATTACTCGAGGGGTTATCTCCAGGTAAGTTTTTTTTTCCTGTCAAAACAGGAGAAGCTTTTACCTTCACCTGTACAGTTCTGTGACTGACCTGGCAGTGCTGAATTTGGGTAATGGTTTTGTAGTCCTCCATTTTCAAGGAGGGACATCCCACTTCTCGATTTACAAATTTATTACTGAAAACCTTTTGCTATTTAAGTAATGCTGGGAAACATGAACTTGGTTATACATGGCATGCAGTTGTTTCCTAATTGTTCCTGTGGTCTGATGCTGAATATCTGGCCCTATATCGGAGAATATTCAGGAATTCAATAATATCCTGTTCAATATAATGCTCTTTGTAAGGGTGGAGGGTATCTTCACAGATTGAACACCTTATTTGTACCTTGTGGAAAACTTGAACTATTCACATTTAGATCTGCTTCATTAGTTGATTCCATTTAAATTTCTGAAGTCTTAATCAATGTAGTCTTTTCCAATCTAAACACAGGAAGAGTGGTTTTACTTGAAGTATGCTGATCTGGAAAGTACTTCATCCAAGTGCTGCATTGATTGTTTACCAATCTTTTAGTCACTTTTCTGCCCATGATCAAGTGTCGGGTGTATTGAGTGGATAGGGAGGAAGCTTAAATTTAACACCCAATGTGAAGTCAGATCCGAGTGAGGAGCTCCCACTGAATTACTGCATTGAACAGAAAAAGTTTCCACTAATCTTGGAAGATGTCGGCTTCCTGTGGATCTTTTCCAGAAGGTCAGAAAAACCGAGAAAAAGATGCGCACAATGAGTCAGATATACTGTGAAAGAACTGCTCGTACCAGTTGGAGCCACATAACTTGCTAAATTCGGAAGACACCAGCTCATTGAGAACATTTCCCAGACAACGAGAGGCAACAAAATAACTTTTATTTCCTGATAGTGAAAGGGAGCTTTAATTTTGCAATTGGTGCCTGACGGCGTATCGCTTTGATGCCATCTTGAGGAGCTGTCAGCATTTTCCAGAAGGTTGGGGCAGCCAAGTGTGGGATGTTGTCTTGGCAGCAGTAGTTATTCACTTCTCCTTCCAACCTGCTTTCACTCTAAAAGCTTTTCTTTCTCTTCTCTCCCCTTTCCAAGTTACCCCCACCCCCACAATGAAATTGTTGAAGTAAATTAACCACTCAACAGACAAGATGCACAAGATATTTGCTTGTTCCCCTTGTTTAATAGGCTGAGTTTTTTTTTGTTATTTTGTCTTTTATCTCTAAGGATTCCAGAATTGAGAGATTACACTAAACTGTTGTTGTATTACTGGTTTGTTATTCTTGATGTTTGGAATTTAAAGGTAGTTTATTACATGTATCTGGAATTAAAAGATGTTCTGAGTAATGCTGACCACACACTGTGGATTGTTCTTAAAAACTCCAAGTTGATTTGTATGCTTCAGGGATAGAAATACGCCAATCTTGACAAACTGCACCATTAAATAATGCAAATGTTCTAGGAATGGGAAGAATTGAATGAACCATTCCATCCTATTGCAACCTTCAGATCACTGCCTTTGCACACATTCCCAGCTATCCTTGCCCAACAAGGACTTCTGAAAATATAATTCTCAAAACATGATGCCAGTTTTTAAATATACTTTGATCAAGACTGTAGAGAAGTTGGTTTGTGTCCTTAATCAAGATTTCAGTCCCTTTGAGATGACGGGCCATTAGGTGTTTGATTTGCTCAGATGCCTGCCCACTAACATTTAGTGCTTTATGTATCTGAATGTCAAAAATTCCTTTTACTTTCCATATTTCCTAGCCATGAGGGAAATGTTCCCTGCTCTAAGATGAATGCATTTGTGCTTGACTGTAATGAACTCTATCTCACTATATTTTAACTTCCTAATTATTAATAGAGTCATACAGCACGGAAACAGGCCCTTCAACCCACTCATTCATGCTGACCAAGGTGTCTTCCTGAGCTAGTCCCAGATGCCTGCAATTTGGTCCATATCCCTCCAGACTTTTCCTACCCATCGACCTATCCAAATGTCTTTTAAACATTGTAATTGTACCTGTCTCTCGCACTTCTTCTAGCAGCCCTTTGTTTCTTGGGTCCCATATAAATCTTTCCCCCTCACCTTAAACCTAAGCTTTCTAGTTTTAGATTCTCCTAGCCTGTTTTAAAATAAAACTGTAACAATCTTTTATCTGTGCCCCTCATGATTTTATAAACCTCTCTGTGGTCACCCCTCGATCTCCTTTGTTCCAGGGAAAAAGGTCCCAGCCTATCCAGTGTCTACTTATAATTCAAGCCCTCCAGTCCCAGCAATATCCTGGTGAATCTTTTCTGCACCGTCTGTAACTTAATCGTATCCTTCCTACAGTGTGACAACCAGAACTGCACAGTTTTCCAGGTGCAGTCTCACCAATGTCTTGTACCACTGTAACATGATGTCCTAGCTCTTGTACTCAATGCCATATCCGATGAAGGCAAGCACACCATGCACTTTCTTCAGCACCCCCTCTACCTGCATTGCTACTCTCAAGGAACAATGTACTTGTACCCATTGGTCTCTCTGTTCTACAATACTACCCAGGACCCTGACATTCACTGTGTATGTCCCAGTGAATGTCAGGGTCCTGGGTGCAGTACTGTGATTACAGTACTGAAAATTACTGTGATGCAGTAATTTTCACTTCTCAGAGTTAAATTCTATCCATCATTCTTTGGCACACTCTCCCAGTTGTTCCAGATCCTATTTTGCCTTGGACAACCTTCTTCACTGTCCACCACACCACCAACGTTGGTGTCGTCTGCAAGCTTACTAACGATGCCACCTACATTCTCATCCAAATAGTTAATATATATAAAACAAACAACAGTGGACCCAGCACCAATGCCTGTGACACACCACTGGTCACAGGCCTCCAGTCTGAAAATCAACCCTCTGCTGTCATCCTTTGTCTCCTTCCAGCAGCCCAATAATTATCCCTTTGGGAATTCCTCCTGCTTCTATACAGTTTATCATGCTGAGTATTGTGAAATCATGAAGAGTTATGTACAAAACTCTGCATTCCTTCCATTTTAGATACAAAAGCTTGAAAACACGCATCACTGGGCTCAACACTATAAGATTATTGAACGGATCTCAAGCATGATAAAGATGAATACTTGACCTTACAATCTACCACGTCATGGCCCTTGCACCTTATTGTCTACCTGCACTTTCTCTGTAACTGTAACCATACTTTCTACATTCTGCTTTGCTTTTCCCTTGTTCTATCTCACTGTACTTATCATTTGAAATGATCTGTATGGATGGCATGCAAAACAAAGTTTTTCACTGTACCTCAGTACAAGTGACAATAAATCAATTATCAGTTAACATATTTGGTGGAAAATTGCGAGGTTCTGCTGCAGACTCCCAGGGAAGTCTCTGTTACGTTTTGCCAGTCATCGAGTGCTCATTATTATTTCGCTGTGACCTCTTAATGTTAACATGTCACTCTTATTCTTGCTGAGCTTTTAATCCAGACCTTCCTCAAATGCTCCCAAAAGTCCAAGCAGCCCATATCCTCCATCTTTCATGATAGCAACTGATCTAATATTTCAATTAGTTCCATTAGGCATAACTTGCTCATCGCAAATCCACTTTGGACTTCCTAACTCCTGCCCAACTAAATACCACCACATCAGAGGTTAAATATTAGATACTCTATCCCTTTGCACTTTGCTCTTTAGGTGAACTGAGAAAGAATACTTAAGTCAAAGCTAGCCTGGAAAGAAAACACAAACCTACTTTATTACAAAGACTGCTTGTAAACATATGGGGTATCTGTTATGATCAAAGTTGGTTTTCACGACTTAAAATGTTTCCTTGTGAAGTGGTTGAATATTAATGGAGCAAATCTTCTGCCCCACTGCCAGCATTTCTAACAGGTTTGTTCATGCTTCTCTGTGGAAGTCCGCACTGATATACTCTTAAAATGGTGCTGGGACTTTGCTCTCTCCCACGTCCACTGCCGGTTGGCCCTGTGTTAGACTTCCAATGGTGGAAATTTCAACAGGCATCCCAGCTCTTTTGCTTGGAAATCTGCTCACTCTGCCTGGGTCAGTTCATATCGGATGCAAGTATGGCAGTCTCATTAAAGTAACTGGGAATAAATGACATCTGGAAGAACTGTAAGGAGACATTTTAATTTGATTTAATCCATTCAGTGTGTATGTGAGAGCTTTTGATCTTTAATGTTTCTAAATTAAGATGTTTTGATCATTTCATTTTTTTTTAATCGTTCCCAAGTGTTTTTGAGTATTTGTGAAAATCGATCACAAACATTCAATTTCTTTGACAGCAGGTGAACTAATCAGTGGGGTGGATCCCACTGATTGTTAAAACCATTTTGGGATTACAACCATTCACCCAGCAGGAGCAATGCTTTCACTGTGCTGGGCATTGACTTTGCACCGAGGATCTCCGCCCTGACGCAGTGGAAGGTACAATATGACCCTTGGGCAGGCACCCAGCATTCTCAGGGTTAATGGAAGGTCTTCCCCAATAAACTTCACTGAATATCATTCCGGTGCTTCATTTGTCCACTGTTTCATTGAAGTTTACCAATCTTGCTCCATTCTTAAAGCACCTTTATTGTTTTCCTCATGGCAAGTCTATGTTCAGAGGAAGTTTGTTTTATTAACTATTGTTCCCAACTGCTTGAACACAACAACAGTTCTTTTGTTTATTGATGGATAGTCATTATTTTGCTTCACAACTGTCCTTATTTAACTTTACAACAATTTGCAGTTGGACAGCAAATTCTAAACTGATTTGAACACATTTTAACCTCAAAATAAAACCTTGTGAGCATAACTCATTTTCAGGTGGAAGCCAAAACTGGTCAAAGATATTGCACAGTTATAACTGGACCTAAAGCGATTTGATAAATCAAATCTATTTCCCATGCTGAGAATAGTGAAAACCCAGGATCAGGAAAGAAATTCTAAGAATTGGAACAAGATAAAACTGGGGGGAAAAAATAACTACTTATTACTTCATTAGGAAAATCTGACATTCTTTGATGAGGAAATAGTTAAATACATCCGTTGTTACCTTGGAAAAGAGGGTGTAATTAACACCTAAGAGATATTAGGGGTTATAGATATTAATAGCACTGCTTGACTTTTTTGATGAGCCAAATGACATTTTCCTGCTGCAGATTTAAATAAATTACCAAGTGCTGTGGTAGTTCGTTTCTATGAAAATGTCGAAGGCTTCATGTAACTGTGCACTGATGATCACATTGTAGACAGCTGATTTAATTAGGTTATCCAGAAAGCAAAGATTGATTAAAGTATCACTTTATTCAGAAATTGCTGAAGAGCTTTTTAGAAATTGTAATTCAACTCTTATTTATTTAAATATAAACAGAGGCTTATGTTGATGTGCAAATGAGCCTTCAACTTTCACCTAAATAAAATTGCTGGTTCGAATTACCAGCAGAGTTAGCCAAATACAGTTGTAAGGGCTCTTTTAATAGTTATTCATGAGAGACAAGTGGGAATTACAATGCCAGCTATTTGCATGTGAACTATTTTAGCAGCTCATCCCACTGAGTACAAATTGATCAATGAGAACACAGAACAGTGGAGCACAGCAACGGGCCCTTCGGCCCACAATGTTGTGCCGACTGATTTGGCACAATATTTGAAGAACTATGTCTACTTTGAAAAATCAGAGAACAAATTTTCAAATAGTTGTAATTGATCTTTGGTCATCTTTACACATTGAGCTAACGATCTACTCGAGAAGAAGACAAGCTATGACATTGATGCCAGCAATTTCGTAAGGGTACTCGTGATGTAAATGCTAAATCTGATGTCATTCAATAGGGGATCCTGTAGCTCAGTTCTCCCTGGAGAAGTGTGTGCATGTTTGTTCACTTGAATGTGTTTAATTTTAAGATTTCTATTGCAACGGTGGTCAAGAGTACCAAGCCATGGGGGGGCATCACATTAACACACCCATTAAAATCTGTTGCTGGAGGCACCTCACTTCTCTGCTTGGTATCCCAGCAGGAAGCCATTGACTGGACTGACAGATTGGTTGTTCCAGTGTGCAGGTTCTCAGGTCAAACAAAAGAAGAGCGTAAAGTCGTACAGCACAGAAACAGGCCCATTGGCCCAACTGGTCCATGCCAACCAAGGTGCCCCATGCAAGCTAGTCTTATTTGCCAGCATTTGGCCTATAACCTTCTAAACCTTTCTGATCCATGTACCAGTCCAAGTGTCTTTTAAAAGTTGTTATTGTACCTGACCTAACCACTTCTGGCAGCTCATTTCACAGACATACCACTGTTTGTGTGTGTGTGTGTGTAAAAAAAAAATTGCCTCAAGTTCCAATTAAATCTTTCCCCTCTCACCTTAACCCTATGCCCTCTAGTTCATGATTCCCCACCACTGGGAAAAAGACTGAGTGCATTCACCCTATTGATGCCCCTCATGTTTTTATACACCTCTGCAAGATCACCCCTCAGTCTCCTATGCTCCAAGGGATTAAGTCCTAGTCTGTCCAACCTTTCCCTATCACACAGTCTCTCAAGTCCTGGCAACATCCTTGTAAATCTTTTCTGCATTCCCTCCAGTCTAATAACATCTTTCCTATAGCAGGGAGACCAAAATCAAACACAGTACTCCA
>JAUZTB010000002.1:34358013-34368397 GCA_034780895.1 Rhynchobatus australiae
CAATGTATCTGCACTGTGTAATGAATTGATCTGTATGAACAGTATGCAAGACAAGTTTTTCACTGTACCTCAGTACAGGCGACAATAATAAACCAATATCAATGGGAGAGCGGAGAATGAGAATGTCTGGGGTGGGTGGGGTCCTTGATTATGCTGGCTGCTTTACCAAGTCAACGAGAAGTATAGAGGGAGAGAGGCACTTCTACTTCTGCAGATTTTCCATTTCCTAAACTGGATAATCTGCTTACAAGTATGGCTCTCCCACTAAAATGAATGGGAGAAGTTGGCAGCAAGGCAAAAGGAAAGTAGAGATTTTTATTCTATTTTATTGACATAAATGTGTTTAATTGACATTAATGAGCTTATGTGTGTGCGTATGGTTTAAAATTTTTCTTTTCTTTTTACATTGTTTTCATAGATAATGCATGATTTTGAATACTTGTGGATGCCAAAGTGCTTGCACAAAGATACCCCTGTGTTGCACTGAACCACCATTTTCTGGGCACAGAGATAGAAGACTATCCCCAGGCCAAGATGGAATAAACAGTGTGGCCCAAGGACAGGCTGGCAGTGATCTTGATTCTCCACTTCCCATTAGGATGGGGGGAATGGGACTGTGTAAGTAATTGATAGGTGGGGAGTTGCCTGGAGTAGGCAACCCTGGCTTTCTGGCCCATATTAATACTAAAAGAGGTTGATTAATTTGTGGAAATTAGAGAATCAAGGGATGTGGAATCAGTGTTGGAACGTGGGTCTAAGTTACAAGGCTTCTTACTGAACGGCAGAGTAGGCTTGGAGGACCAAATGACCTGCTGCTCCTTTGTTTAATGTTCTCATGAAAGAAAAAGATCTTTAAACTTTAGCTTTACAAGTTGGATCTACCATAACCAATCAATTCTCTCTAATATTTAGTTAATTGATTATTCATGAAACCAAAGTCATTGGGCCAGAATTCTGAATGATAACCAGATCCTTGCTTGCCTTTTTTTTTTGGGAGCCTCCTCCATTTCTTGATCAGGGTAGAATAAAAATCTGAAGCTCTGGGAAGATCGGTACCCCGTGGCTAGATATTTTAAAATATTAATTCTCCCCACTCATCATTCCTACTGGACAAGGATGCAGATGGGTAGGAATAATGTAAACTCAAGACCAGATTCCCAAATGAAGCCATTATATAGAAATGTGCAATCTTGCAGCTGCGTCTGGAAATTTTTCCTATCACAGGGATAGGTCTATTGTTGTGTCTCTATGTTCTCCCCACATTGAATGTTCTCTGCTGAATCATTCCAAATAAACACAGCAAATACCTGTGAGTCAAGTAGTTTTTGATGCACTAAATTTCAAGTCATAGATGTCCTTTTTGCATGGGATGCTTAATTCATGTACCATTTTAAAAACATGCAGTAACACAACATCAGCCTGTATGCTGTATGTGTATAAGACCATCAGGTAGCTTTTAGTGACCACTGATAGAAGTCAGTCTCAACTGAAAGTAAACTGACATATCTTCACTAATACAAAAACTAAAACACTGTAGATGTTGCAAATAAAAACAGAAAATAGTGGAAACACTTAGCAGGTCAGGCAACATTTGTGGATAGAGGAATGGGATTAACATTTCAAGTTGATAACCTACCATCAGAACCATTGGTCACCCTAAAGACATGACACAATAGGTATATTATCTTAAGCTCTTCAAACATCCACAGATGCCATTGCAACATGTGTTTACCCATATTCTGACCTGACAAACGGTTCCTGGGTTTCAGTGTGTAGTTTCTCTTATCGTTTGTGGCACTGCAAATCATCCATTCATAAAGCTCCCCTTTATTTTTGTATAACGTATCAAATATTAAGAATTTTTTCTCAGTAAGAGAGCCTCTGCCTGTGTTTAATGAGGAAGCTCACCTACCCTCACACTGAAGTTATTTCACACTTTCAACAGATTCAGGCATTCGTTACAATATCTGAACTTTATAACCATCTTTTTTTATCCATTCTCCTCCATTTCATAAAACCCTTGCAAGCTTCTCTTATTTTTCTTCCAACCTTCTTTATAATCTATCTGCCTCTTTTCATATATTGTTCAATTGCTGCTTTCCTGTGTATTTCATACTTATTTATTCCCTGTCCACTCCTCATTTGTTTACCAAAGCCAACTTAATTATCTTAGCCTGTTTAGTATCATAAATGTGCCTGTCAGATTGGGTATTATAATACTAGGTCTCTGCTGTATATGCTACCAGGTTCTACATTTCTATTTCATTCCTTCACAATATTCTGCACAATATTACAAAATATAATTTTCAGGATCTGCCATAGAAACATTGGTATTGCTGTACATGTATACTAAATTGCAAAGGAAATTCAATAAACAAAGTGCGAAAGAATCAGTGAAAGCTTCATTGTGTAGTAAATCATCCTAATACATATGCAGAAGTGGAAGTAGGTAATCTACTTATTTACAAAGCCATGCATGTTTATATATGCCTACTGGCAAAAATGAAAATCAGCATTTGATGGTAGCAAGAAGACAGGCCTCATTACAGAATGGATTCATGTGACAGTTTGTTAGTTTTATGCCAATATAGACTGAGGGTACAGCGCGCCTGTTGTTCCCCTACTCCCATCTGTCAAATCAGACTCTTTCCAATGTTGAACATGGAAAAGAAACATCTTTTCCTGATTTGGATGATATGGATAAGATTTTCTCCAGTGCATTGCAAGAAGCTGAATGTAACCCCTTTAGTGCTGGTGACTGTCACTGTAGTTGTATTTCAAATGTGCTTTATCCCTTTGAGTCTGGCTATGCATAAGAATGTTCTTTTTTTAACCAAAGGCACCAGTAATATTTCAAAATTTCAGAACATATTTGCCATTCACCTTCCTTTTCATTTGTTAAATTATTTCATTGAATGAACACTTTACAGGCAGCCTTTTTTCTACACATTCTCATGTGCTAACTGATTTTGGACTTCTGAATTGGATTATTGGTGCAGAAGGAGTTACTAGAAGCCCAAGATTTTTGCACGGTACAATGCATGTGCTGTATCACTATTTCCTGCTTTATTAACATTACACCAGATGTCTTTTGCAGTACAACTCATACAGACCAGGAACTGAGCTGCACAGCTATTTCCTCAAAGCTATCCTTGCCTTAACTTCTACTCTATAAAGCAAATGACTGTTACCATTCAAGAACTGGCTATGTAACACTGCAGATACGGCAATGATTGTGTGATTACTATAAAACCTAATTAACTTAAACCTCTGATCTGCTCCTATTAGGGTTGACTTTTTTGTCTCAATCAGATGGGAATGTGCCAGTAGCGCTCTGAAATTCATGCAAGGCAACGTTTGCCCATTCTTTCTCCCAGCATGACAGCCACCGTTTTTCTCCATCTCTACAAATGAGCAATCTTTGATGCTTCTGTCAGCTTTTGTGGTAGTTCTTTGACGACATGGAGGAATCTGAACTCACAAGCTTTAGATTATTACCAGTTGAATACTCATAGCACAGGACCACTGTACCACATTCCCTTCATCCACCTGAGTCTGGAATTTCCGATCAGTTGCAACAACTTTCCAGTGAAAATCACCTGATGCTGAAAATGACAAAGCCATTTGCAACATTTTAAATGCAAATTGCATTCTGCACAGCGAATATTTCCTTCACCTTTTGTGCTAGCTTTGAAAATATTGTGTCAAAATCAGGACCCACCCAATAAACAGGCAAATCTCTGGTTAGAGAGAGTTAATCCCTGCTGAGAGATTCTGCTAATTGTGCTCATTTACTTTCAAGCCTTTGAGGAGGCTCCAAAGATTAAACTGAATCTTCTGGGGGCAAATGTATTCTGAAAGCTTTTGAATGATGTTTTAAATAATTTGCAATGAACTGACTATTGTACAGCAATCTAACTGGAAAATAATTCTGTGTATTCCTTAAAGTCACTTTTAATAATATAACATTGTGTGATTCAAGGGTGGCATCATGACCTTGGTTGCAGATGCTTGGGATTAATCCAATTTTCAGCCATATCAAACTGCACATCTGTAAAGCTCTTTTCAATAAAACTTTAAAGGACAGGCCTGGTTTACTTTGTCTTTGGCACCATGCAAGTAAGTTTGAGCAGGAATTCAAGCCAAGGAAACACTTCAAAATGGAGACAATTTTATTTAAAATTTGTGCTGATTGGGCTCAAAGTAGAAACTCTGTCCCCAAAGTTGGTTGGGCAAACTGTAAAGCAAACTAAATAGAAGAACATGATCAATACCTGAAATAGGAACAGAGAGTAGGCATGAGGCTTGTTTGTGTTTTTGCTTTAATCCTGTTTTCTTGGAAATGGTTGACTTACTTTCAGGTAACTGTGTAGACATTCATTAGAGCTTCAATAGAGAATTAGAGCCTGAAGGGGAGGACTAGGGATGCTGGCTGGTTTGTCAACCTCGGCTACAAGGATTGCGGCTGGCGATTGTAATTGGATAAAGGAGGGAAATAGGATTGGAAGGCGAGGGAGTGATCAATTTAGAGATGTGGTAGCTGTGGGCTAGAGCTGTGGCCTGAGGGAGAACTGCAGCAAGAGGTGTTGTTCCAAAAGTTCCAGTATACTGTTCTTGGAGGCCTTAAATTGTAGCTTTTCCCCAGACAGCCCTTACCATTGTAGCAGTAGGTTTCAGCATGTCCCTCTGCACTTAGTCCTGGACCTGAGAGTGCATTAAATTGCAGCATTTGCTCATAGACAACGTCTTCCACTGGAAGCCAGTGAGTTTTGGACTAGACAGGGGTGCCTCTCACTGAATTGGTGGCCTTTCAGCAACAGTTAATTTTTACCTCAGTGTGACGAGGGGGTGGGACTTTACCTTGCAGGGCACCTACCTCAGTTCTTTACGCTTCCAACTGCTGCTCGAGTAGGTCTCCTGTAAGTTTAACCTCACATTTGTTGTGAAGATCTACTGTGTGAATGGCAGTCATCCATGCACATGTGGGCTTTGTGGAGGTGGTGTTCAGAGATGTCTCTGCAGGTCCATAAGTTAGCGTATTGCACACATGGAGCAAAACCGCAAATTTCAAGATTGACACAGTGAGTCTCCAATCATGCTCAGGGATCGGATTTCTAATGAAATTCAACTGCACATTAACATTGCTCCATGAATTTCTAGGCAGCATATTTTTACATAAATTAGGGACATCAGACTCTCATATTTGGAAGGCTCTTGGGAAAGAGTGAGGAGATGGGATCGATCACATGCTCTACGAGAAAGCAGGGAAGACTTGATGTGCCAAATGGCCATAACTATTCTATGACTCAGTCTGAATGTAGCACAAACCATAGCTGCATTCCTGGCAGAAAATATAAACAGCCAGAAAATAACCAGTTGATGAATTTAGATAGATTAAGAAAGACACCCAAGGTTAAGGATAATGGAAAAGAGCTGATTACCTCATTTCTTGATACATGTGTTTCTTAATAGTGCAACCACAAAGACTAACTTATAATTCAAAAGTTTTCTTTATGAAGGGAAAGTCAAAAGAATTGTGATTATCTTTCTGTGCCTTAAAGAGGTATTAAGGAAGGATGAGCTAATTCTGTGATCAGTATTGGTTACTGTGCTATTGTTATCCTTGTCATTAAGAGCTTTAGTCTTGTGTGGCTGAAAGGGATAATTCTGTCTGTGCAAAAAGAAACTGCAAATAGGATTGAAACAGCATTCTTTAATCTCCAGTTACAAAACAATAGCTTGTTTCATCACATCTGCAGGCTTAGGTTCTGGCTTCAGCTTATTCCTTTTTATTGCATCTAAGCATATTTAATACAGCACATGCAAACCTGTCACATTGGGATAAACACTAGTTATTTCTGGATTTGGAAACCAAGCTACATAACTTGGGGATTTCTTTGTTATATTCTGACATTCTGAATCCAGGCTTGCTCTGTACCTAATCTAGTATATCGTTTTCATGGAACCTTTGGTGCAGTATGATTCAGGATGCAGGAATGATGCAGATGATTCATTTTCAACTCAGAACTCTCATTCTGTTGTCCATCAAATTTTATCCCTCCAAGTTTGATTTATTATTTTCTGATGCACACTATGAGTGAAGAAGATTAGAGTTTAGATGGGGAGTGATTTTTCTGTTTCAGATTTTCAGGTTGAAAACGATTAGGTAAGCACAGCAAAACACCATCTATCACAATTGCTGCTTAGGTAGATGTTTTAAAATTCAGCAGCAACTCTGTGTCCTTTACTGATGATTTTTACAATCTTTGATATGGGATAAACTTCTTAAGGTGAAGGGATTGCTGAATGCATTACACGTATACGTTTGTGTGGCAGAACGTTACATTCTTATCCTGTCAGTTAATACACAACTCTCCCAAGACTATTGCTTTGACATAATTTTTGAGAACAAAAAGATCACAGGTAATCAGAACTGGACAGAATTTAAGTGGCTCAGTTAATTGAATTCTGGAAAGAAACAGGAATAGACGCAATAGTTCTGAAATGGAGTATTGGGTCCTCACTATAACAGGATAAGAAGAGGAAGAGAAGCCTAGAAATAACAGAGACACTGGAGTCTGACTTAAGTTAACCACTGAGTTACATGTCAATAAATTTCCTCAAATTCTGGTGAGATTCAATACCTGCCCTATGGGTAGGATCAGGAATTTAATGGCAGGAGGTCTTACAAGAGACGTGTGGAATAAGTCCATAGTAATTAGGAGAGTGGTAGAGGCAGATGCAATTTGGAGTGGCTGGTGGAGAGCTGGAGGAAAGCCCAAAGTTTTTCTGTGACACTCAGAGATATAAACCTGTCCGTCCTGGTCTTCAGGAAACCAAAGATTGTTACAAATCTTGGCCTCTTTCTCTAGACAAGCAACCCCATGGGTGACTGGCCTGACAGGAAACCTTCATACTCCTTTGCTTAAATATCTGATTAAATTTATAGATGTGTTCTGATGATGACCTTCAGATGGGACCTGTTATTTTAAGGATGTCCCATGTGATGTTCTGCTTGTTTGCTCAAAAACAGTGGGTTAATATTAGGACTTGAAGGAAGAAAATAGAATCACAGATGGGAAGGTTACTGCTCTTATTTTGATTTTTTTCATATTCAGCCAGCTGGGTCCTATTACCAACAAATTATAGTCATAGTCTGAATGGGGAAGAAAATGCCAAGAATCTGAAGGTACATGTTTTGAAATAGTTATTTGTGTCCATGACAAGGAGCAATACCCAATGGTGGCATAAAGGCTAGGAATTAGGGCAAGTCCTGGGTTTGAACAGGGTGCAGATACAACAACAACAAATTGTATGTATATTGTTCCCTTAAAGTAGCTAAATATTGCTAGGCACTTCAATGGCGTATGGTCAAACAGAATTTGATGCAGCCTTATAAAGAGGTACAAAAACTGATGGGCAAAGTTTGGTCAAGGACTTAGGTTTTATGAAATGTTTTAAGAATGAAAAGGGAGGGCAAGATGGGGAAGTTTGAAAGGTAAATTATGAAGTCAAGTACCTCTGCAGCTGAGCGCATTATGCGAGTGACGGAGTGATTAAAATTGGGAATTTGCTAGCAAACAAAACAGGACCTTAATTTGGCCTCGAACTGACATCTGGAGTACTGTGATGAGGTGGAAATGTCTCCCAAAACTGGAATTACATCATCCTTCTGCCTTTACCGTTGGAATTGACTTACGGAGCCTCACAACCTACTGTGCAAAGGAGATAGTTGTCCCGAATGATTTGCAATGCTTTGATTTGCACTCATCTTGTTCTAGACTTCACAATTCCTGTGCAAAATCTACTTCTTTATACCATGTCCAATCTTTTCATTATCTTGGATGATTCTGTCAAAGCTCTTCTAACCATTTGTTGATCAAACAGAAGCCTCAGTTTTGAGCCATTTCTTTATATTTATATTTCCTCATACCAGATAGCATCCTAATGAATCATCACTCTATAAGACCTCAATACCTTCCCTCTACTAGAGAGCTCAATACACATGCAGCTCTCTAACTAAGGTCTCATTAAGGTTTTATATAGTCTTGTCATTAACTCTTGACTTTTATATTCCCTGAGTCATGATAAAATGTGGAATTCCATTGGTTTTTTTATGGCCTCATCAATCTGAGATGCCGCCTTTAATGCCTTGCAAACCTATTCCTTCAGATCCCCCTGCTCTTCTGGTTTCAAGTCCCTTTTCATTCAGATTTTAATTACTGCTGTTAATGCATCACCTCACAGTTATTAACACTGAATTACATCTATCACCATTAACCCCTTTCCCTTGCCCTACCAGTATTTCTTTGTGGATTACATGAGCTTCATATTTTGCTATTATCTGCAAATCTCACCATCATTCTTTCTAGATCTGCATCCAAATTCTTGATATTATTTTGTTTATTTATTATTTGCGTTCCAGGCATCACTTGCAAAGCAGTGACTGTTGCCCATCCCTACTTTCCTTGAACAGTTTGGCCTGATATTAGTAGATCGAGAGCTACATATAGACCAGACTGGTCTATGGCAGAGCTTTTCCCCTGTAGGACATTAGTGAACCAGATGGGGTTTTTATGACAATCCAGTAATTTTGTGGTTATAATTAATAAAGACTAGTTCTTTAAAAAAATCTTGATTATTATGTGAGTTTAAATTTGCCTTCAGGTTTCTGATTGTTAGTCTAGGCCTCTGGATTATTGGGACAATAATTTAAGCATTGTACAATTACTGTGCCCTTACACACCATAGAACCCCTTGAAATGATATACCCCATGATATATCATTTAAAAACTTTCAAACACCATTCCAAAACTGTTCTTAATTTCTATTTTCTATCTTCTCACACCTATTTTAATACCATTTTAATATAGTTTATGCTTTATATAGTTCCACTATTTTTAATAATCTCCCATGAGATACCATGTCAAAGGTGTTCTCATTATGGAAATACAATATATAAAATTCATTTTCTACTTAGCTATTTATTACCTTCCTCAAATAATTTTCAGAGGATTATCAAATATGAACCCTTTTGAAATATTTTATGTAATGTTAATATATTAACTTATGGAAACAAGTCAATTTAAATTGATTTTACTTTGGTTACCAGTTTTAACATGAAAAATAAATTTATGACATATTAATCTGTTATGAAGGAAGAAGGCTATTGCCTTCAGAGAGAGGCAAGTAAAAGCAGATGTCCAGGTCAATTTGGGGAAAAAAATGTGAGAAATTTCCTTTATTCCAGCACAGGTTGGCCTGGATTATTTGCTGTTTTCCACTTTACATCACAACAGTGACTGGGTTTCAAAAGCACTTAATTGGCTGTAAGAGTGGGACATTCTGAGGTAGTGTAGTGTGTTGTGCAGTTACATAGAATTTTCAGCCCAGCCCATTGAGCCTATTGGTCTCTGAAAGGATTTATATTATAGCCTCTTCCAACCCTACTCCCAAGTCACCCTATCATTGGCTACAATTGCTACTATTCAGCAACCTGAATAAACAAGTAAACCTCAGTAGTCCTTGTTCTACATTTGTTGTAGAATGGGCAAAATGTTGAGTTTCTACCCCAGCTGAGTCTGTTTGTGATTGCTGATCACATTCCCTTCCTTCTAGTGTCACTTCAGTTCCATGTAGTTTTGGGAACTGACATTTGCACTTTGTGGATAACATGGGAATCATTTCATTCACAGATACACTTAATCAGGAAGTTCACAAAGTTTTCTTGCCTCCAATTACAGGCAAATTATTGGATAGTGTAGGTGATGCATTCTGAAGAAGTTACTTTAACCCATTGTGAACTGGTCCTACTTTGGCTGTTTTCTAAGCATTCACGATGCCAGGAAATTGGTATTTCTATCCAATAATTGGTATTGATATTTTCTCTCTGAGTGACATTTTATTTGTACCTATTTCCAGCCTCCACACATAGGTTGTGCACTGTGGTGTTTACTGTTTTCCTGATCAGGCAGAAGAGGTGTAAATGTTCTAACTAATCTCAAACACCAAATACCAAAGGGAAGAGGTCATTATTAATCTTATGACATGGTATCCAATATGTGTAATAGTTCAGACTTCAGTTCATAACAGACAGGCTGCTTATGAAAACCACATTTTTGGTATGAACACAGCCTGGAGTGTTTGGAGAACATATGAATTATATAATGACATCAACTGAAAAGGTTTTAAGTATGCTTTCATGATTTAGCCTTATACCTTAATATGAACTGTGTAACTGAATCAGATATTTGGAAGACAAAAGAAGTTTAACAAAAACTTTGTTATTCTCAATGATGAGAAAAAAGGAAGGGATAAAGAGAAGGATAACACACAGAGTTATTTGCAATATAGATTTCTTTACTGCTGGTTTTATTGATCTAGC
>JAUZTB010000002.1:34476583-34488869 GCA_034780895.1 Rhynchobatus australiae
GGGTAAGAAAGAGATGATTGGTTCAAAAGTCTGCAACACTGATAAAGATTTATTAGCTATCCCATTTCCCTTTGGTCACTAATTGTCATATAAAGCTGTATTGTCCAAGCCAAGGTCTTGTCTACTACTTGTGGTTGCATAGTGTGCCACTTGGTGATCAGCATGCAAAGGTGATGTGACGGACCCGTCATCATTTTGCCTCAGTTTTTCTTTTTCTATTTGTATAGACAAGCCTGCTGGGCGTGACCCACTGATTTACTATTAGCAACTCTTACACAGGTTAAGGGACGTAATCTGATCCTAACTGATACATTACTCCTTTGGTCTCACCCTATTAGACCTCTATGTTCTAAACATCCCTCCTCCAGCTTCTCTGCTAACTTGTTTTCTTTCTTTCTCAGTTTGGATGAAGGGCCCTAGACCTGAAATGATAATTGTTTTTCTTTCCCTAGAGGCTGCCTGCCTGCTGAATATTTCCAGCATATTTTGTTTTTATTTCAGATTTCCAGCATCTGCAATTTTTTTTTGATTTTCATATTTAAAAAAACGTCCATGTTTATACTCTAATGCCACATTCCCATGATATGTGATGAAATTCAGTTTAGAGCAGTGAGGTTCCAGGCAGTGTCGAAGACAGATAGGAGAGAAGGGCATATCCCTGTGAATAGATGAGGGGAAAATCAAATTAGTATCAATCTAATTGGAAATCTTACCCGAGATATAATGGATAGATTTTTAGAGCAGAGGTTAATTTTTGGCCAGTGTTTGCTGCTTAACAATAGAGCTGATGTGTTGGCTCTAATATGGTATTCTAGTTACCGGCATATACCTGTTAACTATTATTCCTCCCCAATCCCCACTGATTCTTTGGAGTTGAACAATACAAAGGCCATTAAGTGGGCAGTGAGATGCAAGCTTTATGTCAAAGAATGTTAATATGGATAAACTACTATCAAATCATTTTCAGTGGAATTTCACTTTCTTTATTGTCTATAAAATCGAATGGGATTTGTCCTTGAAACCGTTGAACTGCAGTCCAGATTATGCAGATTTTTATTACCAGTTTTATATAGGCTAATAAACAATGGGTGAGCTGTTTAATGTTATCCCACTTGCAAGGAAACATTTATTCTAAAGATACGTATGACAGTTATAACTAGCTTCGTAGTATGGTTCTCCACTTGCCTCCAACCCTTTTATCCTGGCCGTGAATATAGACTTCCCAACCCAAAGTAGGTGAGACATTTTTTCTAATGATGAGGTAGGTTAATTGTTATTCCTTTTTTTTTGCAATATTTGGAGAAAGAGAATTACTGGTTTATTATGACATGGAAGAAGGACCTTTGACTTTTCATCCTATTGATCAGTGCTGCTTCCCAGCAGAACAATTTCATGATCCCCATTTCTCATCTTCTTGTTTCCTGGAGCCCTGCAAATTTTTCTCTCTCGCATGCCCGTGAGCTCTGTTGATTCTTTTGTCATCTACCTACACTAAGGGGTAATGTATAGTAGTTAATTAACCTACCATCATGTCTTTGGGATTTGGGAGCAAACCAGAGCACCCAAAGGAAATCCACACTATCTTCTCAAATGTTAAAACACAGAGGGTTTCTTTTTAAAGTTGGTGTGGTTTCACTCTTTTTTTTAAATAATCATTAAAAGTACTATTTTCTCAACTAATTCTCTTTGCCAAAAAAGCTGCAAAATGTGACAACATCTTTCTCATTTTAAGGTGACCAGCATCTCCCACAACATCCCCTCCCCCTCTCCCTCTCACTGAACTAGCTTGAACTGGAGCCCCACCACCCACCCCCATGTTGTGTCACTCAGTCCGTGGGCTCCACCCACTTAACAGTCCAAGTGCACCAAGAATTCTCGGTGGGGCTTGGGTGGCTGGAAGAGGAAGCCACTGCTGACACAAGGTTGAGAGATGCCAGCGGCATGGTGCTGACCAGCGGGTGGTGGGAACATCAGTGATTTGAAGATTACCATGGGACTTTGCCAATCTGCCCACCTTCTCACCAGAAATGGAGGTATGTTCTGGCTGTCCTGTCAATAACTGGTCAGATGATACCGCCTATGGTGTGGCTTCTCTGAAGGACAGTATAAACTATTTGGTTCTTTACAATAATCCACAAGCTTTTGAAATTACTTTCTTGACACCAGCCCAAATAATTATACTGGCCAAAATTTTTGAATATCTTTTCAATGCATGTTATTAGGTGGATTTGAGCTCACAATTTCAGAGTTGTGTGAGCAATGCAATAACCTTTTTAGTGTTTGTTTCCGTTTGATTAAAATCTATTTGCATTTTTAAAAAAATATTTTGAAAAGATTAAATGGAAGGTTACACTTTATTTTCTTTTAATTTTGGAAGATGAGATTACTAGGCCCAACAATCGTACTGCTGTTGGATTCTGATTTAACACGTTACAAATGACAAAATAATAACATTGAGGAGAACTTGTTGTGCTTGTTCAATATTAAGTTTCACTTAAAAGGATTTAAAAAAAACAAGCACTTTCAGGCATGTTTGTACAAGAGAAAATTTTAAGGATGCATTTGAATTCAAGAGATAATCTTTGAAAAGAGTATTGGAATACTGATTTTATCATTTTCTAATGAAACAATTGTAATTCTGGTAACTGGAATTAATATCTTCATGTTGAAATGCTCCCACGTTCAGCAATGTTCCCTGATAAAATATGATCCATGTTAAATGTGATCACGTTGACCATTATATTTTATATCCTATAATAAATTCCAGCACCAATTAGTTGGTTTTTTGTAGATGCTTTGTATCCACCATATATTTTGTGCACGTTAGTAAATAAAAATTAAACTGTTAATTTATCATGACCTGGCATATTTTTTTTCTCTCTTTGTCTCTGCAATATGCTTTTGATGATGTATATGGAATAGAAAACACTAGAGGTTAAATGGTTATTTTGATTGGGTAAGCAATGTTTCAGGTTTGTTTTTCTATGTGTGCTCTTTGAAACTTACATCATTCATAATTGTGTTTTAATGTGTTTTTAACATGTTCATTACTTAAAAGGTTAAATTCAGAATCATTCTTTTAAAACTCCTGAATTAGTTGGATTGTTGTATTCTACACAGTTCATTTAAACCTTCAGTGTAATTCTGTCTTCTATGTGCTCTAAATATAACAAGCATATTTATGTACCAACATGTTTAGAGCTTTTAAATTGGACATAGTTACAGTTATTATCGGTGGTAATCCATGTGACCTTTGTATAGCATCACAAGGATTAAGTAATTACTAGAACAGATGTTCAGAATATTCTGGACTTTGGGTGAAGGAAAAGCAAACATTGCATATGTACTTCATTCTTCCTTAACTTATTTAATTTGTGGTTAATGATTAAGAACTACTCGTGGAATTAACACGCCCTAAACTAACTTTGCACCCCCAGTCTCAGGCTGTGATCAGTTCCATACAGACAATATCTTGTTTATACCATCCTATTCCAGATGAAATTTCCCATGTAGAACAGAAAGCTGTGGGCATACTTCTCATTTTCACCTTTTTTTATTGTTTGCATGCGATAGAACCTACTTTGATATTTTATGTAAGTTAATTGCTGCTTTTCACTGTTACTAATAATTTGCTCTGTCTTGTCACATGATTGTCTAAATGATAGAAGAGAGTTAATATGAAATTCTTTACTTTTTGTGATACATTCTTAATCAATTACATTAGTAAAACTGAAGCGGGTTATCATTGCTTAATATAATGCAAAATAACTAAAAAAAACATTTCCAATTGGTTCATGGGCAATTGAATGCCTTAAATTATACAAATAAGCTTGAGCAGCAACTGCTACAATAACCTGACTTCCGAAAGCTAGCACAGTTTCCTAATTGCAGCTAAACCAGAAGATCTACCTCTTAATCTCTACTAAACAGTTTGGAGAGCCATGACGAGTCATGTTTTTAAAGTGTTTTTCAATCATTCTATTTAGAAAATATGCATAAGAATAGATTGGTTAGTGGCTCAGGTGAAAATTCAGGTATCTTGCTGTAACATTGAGTGGTTTAGTTTTTAAAACAATTAAGCTTGTAGTTGTTTTCTGTGTATTATGAAAGCAAAGGACATATTTTATTATTGTCACTATAATAGCCATTTTTGTGTGCTTAACTCCTACAGGGATATGCTGTATAAATCTGAATGAAATAAGACACAGCACTGAGAGTAATCAAGATATCTGGTGTGGTGGAAACACCCAATTTAACCTCAATGTATCCCATGTTAACAGTTTTGAGTATGTTTTATTACATTTGCCTGCGGCGTAGAGCCAGATCTGGTACAAGAGGAGAAATAATGAATAGTCGACGAGCTATTGAGTCGAACAATCGCATCCTACCTCTCAGTGTTGAACTGGTGCAACATGTCAAAGAAGTGGTGGACTTCAGTTCTCAGTATGGCAGTGAGAACAGCTTGTCCTACACTATGTGGAATTTGTCTGGACTGCCCAATGTTTATCCAAGTTCTGGTGACTTCACTCAAACAGCGGTGTTTCGGACGTATGGAAGATGGTGGGAAAAGTGTCCAAGCTCGCCTCAGCCATTCAGGAGGATGCCTCGTACTTTTCATAGCCAGGAATACGTTGAGCTAGTATTTGAAGAGGCTGTGTATCCAACAGCTATTGATGTCTTGGAAACCTATCACCCTGGAGCAATTGTCAGGATCTTGGCTTGTTCAGCAAATCCTTACTCTCAGACTCCTCCATCAGAAATTAGGTAAAGAAAGCTTCAAAAATGTTGACAGCTGTTTAAACTGTTGTGTTTTAGTCATGTGTAACATTACATAATGTACAGATAATGGTGTTTAGAGGACCAGAAATGGAATCGATCCACATATTCGTTTTGAATGTTTCTATTGATAACTAGCATTCACTGTGTCAAGTGACAAGCTGAACTCTAGTTCACACCAAGAGCTGTAAATTATCAGACTTTATGTGAAATTGGGCATCAATATTTTTAGATTATAAGGTTGCATTTTTAGTTTATTATCTTTTCCTCTATTGACTCTATACAAATGTAGGCATATTTTGCCCAAATTTTGAAAATACTCATTCTGTTTCCCCATCCAATTCATTTTTTTAGTTAATTTAATATAACTAATTGTGCCCATGATTGGATTGTGCAATTAGATTGAATTGACCTAGAGCATAATCACTCTGAAAATTACAAATTCACAAATATACAGAAAAGTGTTAACGAGGGAGGATAGTTAGCTTTCCATAGAATGTTGTAGACTGTCAGGGAAACTGTGGAGGTAGTTTGATTGTCTGAGATATTAATATTGTGGATTTTTTAATATTATCAAATGCAAATTCTGAACCACAATAAAGAGTTTGTTACTTTTATATCAGACTGAGCATTGCACTGGGTAGTACTTTTAAAATTCAGGTTCACTTGTTACAGTAAGTAGAACTTGCATTTCATTTAACTTTGTTATGATAACAAGTAAACATTATTTGTTTGAGAGTTATGTTTATGCCTTTTTTGCATATGGCTTATGAAGGAAGTTTTGTTTTCTGCACCCTTAATTTCAAACTTTCCTGTTGAGTGCAATGAGCAACTACGAATATCATGCTTTGAAAACTTTATCAATATTATTAATTCTGGTAAAGTTTACAAATCATGGCATTCATAGTAGCTTAGTACATTTTGCTGTAGATTTTATCCTCTACCCTGACCAAATTCAATAACAGCTGTTAGATCAAATTTGAAAGACATTTGATGAGATTAGCAGCATGTGGTCTTGAATCAACAGTTTTGAGTACTGCTACAAAAATGTATCAATTCTTTATCATGTGTACTTGGGCACCTGTATTCTTTTAGATTGCAACCCTACTTCTCAATTCTTATCCTGTGGTTCTGTACATAAATAAGCTTTTGAAATGTAAATTTTATTTACCACAGTAATAAGGAGACCTTTAGAAGAACTGGTTACCATGAAACAATCAGATTCAAAAACACATACAGTTCGCTGATATCCTTTAGGGAAGGAAATCTGCCATCTATACTAGATCTGGCCTTTATGTGACTCCACAGCCACCAACATGGTTGATTCTTAATTGTCCTTGAACTGAGGGGATGGGCTGTAAATACTCTCATTGCCAGCAGTCTAAATCCTGGCAATAAATAGAAAGAAACCTCGAAGCATTTTGCCAAATAATGCATTCATATATAGATTTTGTATGTTTTTTTAAGTTAAAGATTATTTGAGTTTTATAATGTCATCAGATATTTTATGTTCTGAAATTATTTTATAGTAATTTTTAAAAATTCTAAGGAACTGCAGTATTGTTTGTAATGAAAATTCAATGGCAGCTGATTAAATAAAAACATAACCCATTTTCAATAATTGTATATCACAGTCAAATGTACAGATGGAATTTTCCAGTTGCCAGCTGAATTACTGTTGGTCACCAGTGTTAAAGGCCACAGTGCAGTTGTAATTCAATCTCTGTTTTAAAATGATACATACTGTGGATATATTTCCACTTTAAGTGTTTGCATGTCACTTATAATGGAAGTTGCTTTTGTAGTTTGTCACATCTTGCTCACCTGAGGCACGGTGAAGCAATTCATCCAAACAAAGCATGAAATTTTCTTCCTCTGGTCAATGAAAGCAAATTCAAGAGCAGGCACTAAGCTCTCATATAATTCCTGATCTCACCAATTGCAAGAGTTGGGAGACTTCAGTAAGTGTTTGTTACCTTTTGTTTTTGGAAGGGAAAAGATTAGACAGAGTTTGCGCTAATAAGTGCTGTAATTCATCAGGAGATTTCACTCCTAATGGATAATAGATGCTGCCATTGCCAGTGAACCAGGCACCCATGCTGTAGTACAGTTGTGGAAATTGATAAAATAGGGCTTGACTGTGATGCTCCTACCTAGCTTTGTGTGAAGCATCATTGAAGATTATTGCCACTTGGAATGGGTGCTAGTTAGCCATGGCCATGTGGTGTATCCCAGCAAGGAGTCAACATCTTCAAAAAAAATAAACAGAGAGGTTGTGAGGAAAAGCACCATACTTGCAATGAAATTCATTTGTGTGTGAAGATAAAATATTCCTGGATGAGCAGAATTGACTATCATTACCAATTCTAAGTGCATCCTTTTTTGAGGAATACAGGGAACATCAGCTGTTAATTGCATGAAAATATTAAAACAAAAGACACTGGATTATCTGTAATTATGATACCCATCAATGTCACAATTTAAAATCCATTATTGCAGTTAACTCAGCTGAAAATTGGTCAAACTGTTCTAAACCTAACCATCAAGAAATAAAAGGCAGATTAATGTAGAAATTAAAAAATTTTTGGAAAGATTGGGTAAATTAAGAACTAGTTTTAGTAATCAAGTCTCTCAGATGAGGAATTGGAGCAAATCACTGCAGATACTGGAAATCTGAAACAAAACCAGATAATGTGGGAAGCACTCAGCAGGTCAGGCAGCATCCATGGGGAGAGAAACAGATGAGGCAATCACTCTGTTTCTCTCCGCAAGGTTGCTGCTTGACTTGTTGAGTAATTCCAGCACTTTGTTTTCCTCAGAGAAGTAGTTTAATAAAATATTTTAAAACTATCTTATTGAAAATCAGATCTGAAATCTTTCTTACAAGTATTGTAGTAGTTTATGTGAAAGGTTTTAAGTAATGCATTATATTCATCTCTGTAAATCTATCTACAGAGAAAATGATCAGCTGTGATCGTATAGAATGGCAAAGCAGGCTCAAAGAACCAAATGGCCTGCTTCTGCTCCCCTTTTTTGATGTTTCTATGTTTCTTACCTTCTGTATATCTGTCTAAAATCATACATATGCTGCTAATTGTCCAGGTTTATTTCTTTGGTTATACCCTGCTCTTAACAAAAGAAGATATCTAAATGTATGTGGTGCATTGTAAGCATCCTTATTATTCTTTATTAGTCAGATTGATACAAATAAGTGTCCAGTCAGAATTCTGCTATCCAGATTAGCTATCACACCGTCCTTTGACGTTGTAAAACAACACTTGAGTTTTGAACTAGCATCCCTATGCATAAATTCAGATGCTTTGATTTTTTTTACGTTTTGTGCTGCTGAAACTTGTATCTTGAATATTGGAGAAAGGAAATAAAGTCCAAAATTTGTCCTCAAGTAGCCGCCTAATGGAGACATTAAGGTGTGAAATTTGGAAAAGAACATTCAATAGATGGAGTTGCAGGTGAGATTTGGGTGGCCCAGCTAAATGTAGATACTGCATGAGAGAAAGCATTTTTCTATTATAATGGTTCTACATAGAGAATTGCAGATCCCAGAATCTGGCGAGTAGGAGCCCTCCCTGCCTGCACTGGCTGTTCGGATTGCCCATTTCCTTGTATTTGCCCTGTTCAGATCCACTGTCAAATTTGCTAGTTGATGTCATCCTGGACCTGATTGGGAGACCCTGTGTGCTGTAAGGGCTTCGCTTGATGTTATTGCATCACATGGGTGAAGCCGAATAAGTCCTCCAATGAAAATGGTGAGGAAATACTAGAAATGTGTCAAAGCCCCATCCCTCAGTTTTGTCATCTGTAAAAGCTCTCAGGGTGCTAGAATGCTTCTGAATGGCCCTAGTCCCATTGAAGCAAGGTGAAGCTTCTCCATTATGGTGTCCAGAGTTGGAGTGTCTGGACAAGTTTGCATGCTGGAGTCTGTATTGCAGAATTCTAAAACTTGCATTTATGGGAATGAATGATGAGGCTTCCTGTGACCCAGTAAATATAGTTTCAACCAGAAAAAGTTATGAAAAAGCTTTAAGCCAATGAAAAAAGGAGCTTATAGTTAATGCAGACTAAAATATATTAAAAGGGCAGAATATCATTCTAGCATAGTCATTGAACTTCTAATGTTAATTCCTACTTTGAACAAGTGCATCTCAGGTATTTATAGAACAAGTAATAATTGCAAGTTTTCTATTTTATGGAACGCGTCTACTAAAAATCTAAGTTACTCGTTTATTAATAGTTGATTTGCCATTGTATAGGAGCTATGTTATATGGCAATGGTCTGGATGATGGCAGTACAATTACTCCTATTGCCGCATCTCTAATCACCTTCATTCTAAGTTATTAGGCACTCAGGACATGTCCACCAACGAGGGATTGATCAGATGAATAAATGCAGTTCCTGACAGATGAGTTTGAATTTTGATCAATGGTTATTAATCTGAAACATTAACTCTGTTTCTGTCCCCACAGACACTGCCTGACCACTGAGTATTTCCAATATTGTTTTATATTTGAATTAATTGTTGCAGTTTTATGTTCAGGGTTGACCATGAAAAATGAACTACTTCATTGTTTCAATTAATGCTCAGCTAATTGTGCCCCATGATTTATCTGCATGATCTTCTAAACCATCCCTTTGATAATAAAATTAATTTTGCAGTTGCTGATGTTGATTACTAAAGCAATTAGATAAATATCATAGGATTTTTGTCTAGTTGATGGCCACTTGAGGTCCTGTAAATAATAAATTGGTTGCTTGGCCATATTGCAAAATTGGACCTTATGAAGTGACCAAGTAGCATGGCATCCTTTATAATGTACTTTTAGCTTGAATTTTAATAAGTTAAATGGTTTTAGTAAGTTTCTTGCCCCATGCGTTGTGATTTTTGTTTAACATGTGTGTCCTGGTAAGGCAGTCCTTTTTTATTTGATCTTTATTATTTACATGATCTCAAGTAGGTAGTCACTTTACTTCAGCATTTCAAAATGTTGGGGAAGTAATAGTTATTTTAAAATTTTCTTCCACCATCATGTTTAAGCCATATGTCCATGCAAGTTAGAGTATAATAGGAATTTTCCTCTTAACACGTGCCCAGAATCAGCATCACAGAATGGTATGTCTAGCAGTAAATGCAGTTGTTAAAATTTCCTCATTGGTCTACCAGTTTGAATGATAATATTGCATACATTGCAGGCACAGATTAGTTTTCACTGTGGGAAGTGAGAATGACAAATACAATAAAACTCTGATAATCCAATATCCATTCAGCTCACAGGTGATGTTTCCCATTCCCCTGAAACTTACTAAAGCTCAATTCCAATCAACAGGGTCCTGGTTCCTATGCTGTAATGGAAAATAAGCAGGTTTTCAAGGATTCAGATTAATGAAAAGACACTTCAAGGTTGAAACAGAATATCTTATTAAAGTGTAATAAGTGATATGAACGATTAACAAAACAAGTCCAGTAACAGTATAAAAATCGATTAAAATAACAAGTCCCACACCCTTCTGCTCGTTGGGGACTCTGGCTTCACGATGGCTGGACCAGAGAATCTCAGAGGTCCTTGACACCGATCGCGATTCCAGTCCGAGGAGAAATCCGATGAGCTTGCTCACTACTCACACTTGCATAATCAAAGAGCCTGCGCTTCTTTCTTAATCTGCACATATCAGCCAGCTATAACTCCAAAACTAATCATTTTTCTTAATGATAGATGCGCAGGCAAGTCTTTACATTGTCAACTGAACCAATCTTGCTTGTCTCCAAAAAACACATTTATCATATCACATTCCCTTATGTCTTACACCTGCATGCTTCAAGGCCTCATGGACCCCATGAATCAAGACCTTGTGTTTTACTTATCTTCCTAATTAACATGCCTGCTCATTATGAGGACTGTGAGTGGACAACTCCATTTTAAGTAAAAGGATCTGTTTTTAACCCTCTTATTACATACGCATCCTTTAAATTCACTAGGTTTATTGCAAAGTTTACTATAATAATGTGTAACATCTTAAAAGACAGTGAATTAAAAGGGTATTGGAGTATTAAAAGGGGATGTGATGGAGGTATATAAGATTATGAGAGGCATTCATTAGTAGGAGAGTGTAAGATCTGAGGGCACAGCCTCAGAATAAAGGGATGTCTGTTTAGAATTAAGTAGGAATTTTTTCAGCTAGTACATGGTAAATCTGTGGAATTTATTGCCGCAGAGGGCTGTGGAAGCCAATTCATTGGGTGAATTTGAGACAGAGATTGATAGTTTCTTGATTGGGAAGGGAATTAAGGGTTACGGGGAGAATAGGGTTGAGAATGAGGCCATTTGGCCTATCGAGTCAGCTCTGCCATGATCAAATGACAGAGCTGATTCGATAGGCTGAATGGCCTAATTCTACTCCTATGTCATATAGTCTTAAGGCATTGATTGGGTAGATTGTCTTTTGGGAAGGAATCATAGACAATTGATGAGGGTAGGGCAGTAGATGTTATCTACATGGACTTTAGTGATGCACTTGACATGCTCCTTCATGGTAGGCTGATCCAGAAGATGCCATCACATGGGATCCATGGCAGTTTGGTATGTTGGATTCAAAATTGGCTTGGTCATAGAACAAGGAGGATAGAGGTGGAGGAGTGTTATTCTGACGGAAGATCTGTGGCCATTGATGTTTCACAAAGATCAGTACTGGGACCTCTGCTTGTGAGATGTAAGTAAAACATCTGGACAAAAGTACAGGTGGTCTGGTTAGTAAGTTTGCAGACAATGCAAAAATTGGTGGAATTGTGGGTAGTGAGGAAGGTCATCAAAGGAAACAGCAGATCAGTTGGAAATTTGGACAGAGAAATGGCAGATGGTGTTTAATCTGGACAAGTGTGAGTGTTGCATATTTGGAGTTCAAATGCAAGAGCAAATCTGTTCAGAAGGCAATGATTTGTACTTCGAATGCAGAGTGCATGCAGTAAAGTCACAAGACTCTGCTTTCATATCCAACTTTATAGTCTTGACCACGTAATTTAAATTGACACTCCCAATATAGGACTGAGGAGGTGCTGCACAGTTGGGGATGCACTGCTGCTTCAGATGTTCAGAGGAGATCCATGCCACTATGTGGATGGAAGTCGGAATTCTCCCCATACTTCTCATTAGTATTTATATTTCACCAAATACTTTTTAACCAAAACATATTTCATCTGGTCATTTATTATGCAGAGATTTGACTGCTCTGTTTCCTGCATTACAATAGCGACTTTTTTTTGACCAGCTGAGACTCTTTAAACTACCGCCATGCCCAAAGGCTTGCGGGAACTGATGGGGAGACATCTAGGATGCACTGCTCGGGGACGAAGCGAATTTGAGAGAGGTGTGACAGCATGACCCTTAGGAGCATTGCTATACAGAACTTGGGATGCAAGCCAATAGCTTCCTGAAAGCCGCGACACAGTGAATAGGGTGGTCAAGAAGGCGCATGGTGTGTTTGCCTTCATCAGTCAGG
>JAUZTB010000002.1:34542272-34552337 GCA_034780895.1 Rhynchobatus australiae
TAACATCCCTATAACAAGTGATGTAAAAGGATGTTTGTGATTGCTTAAGAAGTAATTATTTTTATATATATATTTCTTGAGTTAATAAAATTGTTCAATGCCATTCAAAGAAAGAAAGACTTGGATTTCTGTAGCACCTTTTATGCCCTCAGGATATAACAAACTACTTCATAGGCAATATACAGTAAAATATAGTCACTGTATAATGTAGGAAGCACAACAGCTAATTTGTGTATGTCAAGCTCCCATAAGACTAGAAGAGATAGGAGCAGAATTAGGCCATTCAGCCCATCAAGTCTGCTTCACCATTCAATCATGGCTGCTATTTTCAACCATATTCTCCTGCCTTCTCCCTGTAACCCTTAGCCCCCTTACCAATCAAGAACCTATCAATCTCTGCTGTATATACACCCAATGACTTGGCCTCCACGGCCCTCTGTGGCAACACGTCCCACAGATTCACCACCCTCTGCCTAAGAAAATTCCTCCTCACCTCAGTTTTAAAGGGATGTCCCTTTTTATTCTGAAGTTGCGCCCTTGGATCCTAGACTCTCTTACTAATGGAAACTATCCACTCTATCCAAGCCTTTCAGTATCCAGTAGGCTTCAATGAGATTCCACCCCCCCCACCCCATCCTTCTGAACTCCATTGAGTACAGGTCCACAGACGTCAAATGCTCCTCATATGTTAAGCCTTTCATTACTTAGATCATTCTTGTGAACCTCGCCTGGACCGTCTCCGGGGCAATCACATCTTTCCTTAGATACAGGGCCCAAAATTGTTCACAATCTTCAAAATGCAGTCTGACCAACACTTTATAACGCCTCAGCCTTGCTTACACCCTTGCTTTTATGTTCTCGTCTTCTCAAATGCAATGTTAGCATTGCATTTTCCTTCTTTACCTACCTGCCGCTAACAGCAATGTAACAATGATCAGATAAAATATATTTATATTAGTGCTTTACACCTCCTTTTCAGACCATCCCAAAGCATTCCATTGTGAATTAAGTACTTTTGAAGTATAAGTTGCTGTTGTGCTGGGGGGAAGCACATTTGCAAGTTTGTCCACAGTAAGCTCCCACAAACACCATTGTGGAAGAGCTAGATAACCTATTTCAGAAATGTTAATTGAGAGATAAATATTAGTTAGGCACCAGGAATGAATCCTCATCTTCAAAGCAGTGCCATTGGGCTTTTTTTATACCCTCTGAGCAGATGGGGTCTCAGTTAAAGGCAGCACCTCTGGCAATGCAGCACTCTTTCAGTACTGTCAATCTTGATTTTTCTGATCCACTCCTTGTAGAGGCATGATTTGCTTTTGTGATGTTGGCCAAGGCAGTAAGGAAAACCTAGAACAGGAGTAGACCATTTTGCTCTTAAGTGAGTCTGGTCATTCAGTAAGCTCATATGAATTAACACCACATTTTAATCATATCCCTCATAGCTCTTGTTAACAAAATAAAACTAGTTTCTGATTTAAGATTTAACAATACACCTAGCATCAATGGTTGTCAGACTTCTACCACCTGAGTCGTATGGAAATGTCTCTAACCACTCCTGAAAGACATCACTCTAATACTTAGACCATGACTTCTCAGGCCTAGATTCCCCAACACCTGAAATAGTTTCCCCCCATCCACCATGCTTTTCAAAGATATGCAATGAAATACTTTGCATCCATTTGAGAGACAGAAGGCCCTTTGGCTTAACATCTCATGTTTAAAAAAAAAGTGCATATCTGAGAATGCAGCATTCCCACAATACATCATGGATGTGTCAGCCAGAACTTTTGCACTTAAGTCTCAGGAGTGGACTTGAACCACAACCTTCTGGCTCAGAGTGGAACTCACTGGCCCATGGATGACACTCATATCATGCGCAGTTTCACATTACCCACCAACTACTTTGTAGTTGTAATGATTAATTGTGGTCTTGATTGTAAAGCATCATGATACCTAATGTTAATTGCAGTAACAGTGCACTTAATTTAAAATAAATGTGGAAAGGTAGATAGCAAAAAGATACATTGAGATAGTTCACTTTTGAATGGTTAATGTTGGCTTTTGATATCTGACACAATTGAAATAAGTTCAACACAGAAGATCCACAGGGGACAGTCATATTTTAATGTCAGTGCAAAGGAGCTTCAGATGGTAATAACATGAAAATGGAATTGTAACCCTGCAATCAAGCATTATCCATACACCTCTAGTGTGCAGCCAGCTTTCAAAGGTTGTTATGGATCTTTGCATTTTCTAGCCTCACTACAATGTTTTTTTAATGGTACAGGCATCTTATCATTCCTTTTTACATTGTTAATTTTCTTGGTATTGGAAGGACCAATACGAGTAATGTATGCTGTGCTGTAGAGGTTTACATCCATCCAAGTTTCCTGTCCCAAGCTAAACCTTGGCATTCTCTGCTGCCTTCCCCCTTGAATGCTGAATACCAGGAACTAAAGCCAACACGCACGTCGTTGAGTTTTCTGTCAGCTGTCCATTTAGCTACTGGAGTAACGATGGGTATTTTAAGGTTTACTTTAAAAGTTTCAATTTAACCTTGCGGCTCTTCTTCAGCTTGTTATTCTTCCCTCCCACCCCCCTCTCAAACTCTCCAATCTCAGGAACTCCTGGTGCAAGTCTCAAAACCAACTTGATAGGCCCAGGAAAAAATAAAGCCATAAATGCTTCATCTTATTGTAAATTTTGGCCACTTTCTGCTTCCCACCAGGTTTCTGAGAAAATCTCCAGCCTCACAAACCGCAAAGAAATGACTCTTCGGGTTTTCAAGTCTTTGTGTTTCTGATCTTCACATCAGCAAATGGTGTTCATCAGAGACTGTTGGAAAACTGACACGTTAACTTTTACCAGAACATTGTGAATGTATGCATGTACTGTGTGTTTGCCTGAACGGGAAAGCTGATATTTGTAGCTGAAGACGCACCACGGATAGGCTGCATATTGCACTTAAAAAATCAAAGTCACTCCTGCAAAGTGCCTTCAGCCTAAGAATGCTTGGAGATATGATGCACCATTTACCAGAGCAGGTGGCTGTGGTGAAAACAAAAAATTAGAGATCAATAAAGTTTTAGAAGTCAAATGCTGTTCATTTCTAATTTTCTACTACAATGAATAAAGACTGGAATTTCAGCTCCAGGTCGCTTCAATACAGAATTAACACAAATAGGACATTTAATGTGCATGCGCAGACTCGTCTCATCTGCTCCAAGTCTTCGTTTTCTTTTGCTGCCACGTCTGATTGGTTTACTTGGCAGTTCCCAAACACAATCTGAACAATCCCAGTAGCAAAGCGTATTGGTGCCCGACCACGACTTCTGACGTGTTGCACGTACCTTAAACCAATTCAAAGCTCTGCCTAGGAGAAAGGCCTCAGTTATTTCATGTCCTGGAGAACCCCCCCAGAGAAGGATCTGCGAGCACTGAAAGGCAGCTAGTACCCTTTGAAAGGGGCTTGTGTGAATACTTTATCCATAGGACAACATCTCCAGCGATTTTGTTCTCGTTATTTTGTATTACCGTTGAAATTCTAGAAATGCCCCCGTATGGAGCAATTCTACAATTTCAACGGTAATACAAAATAAGTTTTGCTTCGCAATGGTACTAAATGTAAAGCGCTCATCGAGAGTTAGGGCCGAAACCAACACAGAAGAAGGGTGGTATAACAGAGATATAACACAGCAGAATGTCACTTCGGGACAAAATGGTTTACTAGGTGAAAAAAAAAATCAGCTGCTGGAAATCTGAAATAAAGCTAGTGAATGCTCTAAACACTCAGCAGGTCAAACAGCAACCGTGGAAGCAGAAACAGATTTAAAGTTTCAAGTTGAAGTTCTGTTTCTCTTTCACCGATGCTGCCTGACTCGCTGCACGTTTCCACTTTAGTGTTTTACTTCAGGAATCGTTTAGATCCCTGGAAATGTAATCCCAACTAAGATTAATTTAAATGTTAGACTTTATAGAATCTCATAGTTGGGGATTCAGACAGGCCCTGCGAGCGGATTATTAATCTATTTTCATTGTATCCCGGCAAAGCAAGATCACTCAACACTAACAATATGCATGTGGTACCTGATGAGGAACATCAATCATTTCAAAAGTACGATAGGTGGAAGTCGGCAGCCCTTCAGATGAGAAATGTGGCTCGATTCACTGGTCAGATCATTAGCGCATCGCCTTAACATCTTTTATACCTGCAGCAAGTATATGTTGAACACCACCAGTGGAATTCCTGCAACACTGCCTAAAGCTTCACGGGGAAAAGAGAGAAAACTGTCCCTTTGCCCTAATGCCTGATTCATCTGGATTCTGCTGGTAGGATCCAGCACACAAAAAAATACTGGCCATTTAACTGAGCGGCCTGGCAGTTGTTGTCCAGGTTAAAGAGAAAAGGCCCTTTTTCGTGCGAAATTTGGAGGGGGGGGGAAGGGCCCGCTTTTATAGCAGAAATCCGATCAATGTCAGAATGTCACATTGAACAGAGATACCTCACAATAGTCGGACTTCTGCCTCCAGCTGCAATAGAAACGATTCTTTTTACTCTGCTTAGAGGAGACAATAAGACTCATCATGATGTTATCGTCCATATAGCATTAATTCTATTCCATTTGGAGAAATCTAAAGTGGTTCTGACGCAGTTTCTGTTTATTCGCAGAGAACTGAAATATTAGCAAGTTTGGAGTCGTTTTTTTTTAGGCAAGTATAACCCTCCTGTTTCCTTACAGTAACAGGCATATATTGCAAATATTCCACGGTATGCGGTCTCTGAACAGTACCTGTCCCTTACATAAACATCACAACATTGTTTTCTTTGTTAACGTGTACCTTTATGTCAAATGATAGTTTCAACATTGACACAATTTGACCTTCCAGCGTGAACGAATGGCTAAACAGACACTAGCTATTGTAGTTAAAACTGCTTGTATCGACAGATTGACATTGAGTTTCAATTGTAAACGGGTTCCATTTTTCTTTCAATCCAGAGTGTACATAGTCTTAAAAATTAGTATAGGCGGAAATATAGCACCGGGAAAAGTGGCACCAGTTATCGAATGTGGAACGGCAAGACAATTTGTAATTTGCAATCGGTCCTTGATCCTACGTTTTTAAATGGGTTACAATTAATAAATTTACTCCTTAAATTAACGAGGGTTGCCTAAACTGGAGTTTTATCGCTTTTAAATACTTTACTGCCCAGTTATGGTATTTGAAATAATACCGAATCCAGCCTCGAAGTAATTTAAGAAAAAAAGGGATTGTTTAATAAATGAAAATGTGCCTCAACTGAATGATTCGCATATGGAAGAACATTTTACCTTAGCTAAACTTACTGATTGTATTATTTTAATGAAAAGGAACATATGGTTCATTTCTTGGAAACAAGTCAAACAATCCCAAGTTTTGAATTGTCCTACTTGTTTAACCTTGGCAGTTATGTAAGAGTGGTACAAGTAAGTAGGAACGGGTTACACTGCCAATTCTTCGCCACTTGGCGCTCAGCTACTACGGATGAGTGCGTTGCTAACCTTCATATATAAACTTGAAAAAGAACCATGCAGTTTGCTGATACGCCATCACATTTCAATCCCCAAAGTATTGACAAAATGCTTACCATTAACTTAATTACACATATTTTTGAACTCAGCGATGTATTTAACTTTAAACATTGAAAAGATGGCTTCATGGTGGATGCAGTGCGCAATGACCGCATTAGTTGTAAAGTTTTAATAGCGCTCCCCTTTCTCCTCAAAGTGAGCTCATATTAATAAGCAAAAAAAAACCTGAATCTAAAACTTTGTGACCAACCAAACTTAAACATGGATTTCCAGGTGAAAGGAAGGTTTTGTAACCCAAAATATACTGGGACGCTTACTAATCAATTCTATATTATTTGTTTTGTTTAATGTTGATTTTAACTGAATAATAGTGAACTATTTAAGAAAACCCAGAGTATGGATGATATTTGTTGATGCTGAAATCTCAAATGCAAATCAATGTGAGTTGCATACTAAGCAGTTAAGTAAAAATGACCTAGTGTTTTCTGCAAAATATTTAGTGTTTACTTTAAATTGCATAAAGATTTGCCTATCAAACTATTGGAAATTGCAGCTCTTTTTTAATCTGAAGGTACACAGTCCACAGCTATCTTTGCTATTTCAATGTCTAAGAATCTGTTGTTTACACAGCAGGATCCTTGCATTCCCATATTTATATCATAAAAAATATTCACGGGTAGCAATAGATCATGGTTTTAATTGGACTTTGGGTGCTTGCTCCAAATTTCAGCTGGTACGCATTCCCACACCACAGTCAAGCAGATTACACAGGATGACAACTCTCTTCTGACAATTTTCTAATTAATGTTCCTGTCAATTAGCATTTTGAATGTTTATAAGGCTATCAGAAGAAGTGTTTCAGAAAAATGCCCTCAGTTTCAATATTTTATTTTATTGGACCCTACTTGGAGCTTTGGATTGGAACAATTATTTAACCTCACACTTGAAAAAAAGAACAAAATGTTGCAATTGCTGGAAATATTCAGCTGGGCAGGCATCACCACTTAGTGGGGAATGTGAATGGACATGCATTTCTCTATTGTTCTGAATCCATTACAGACCGTTGAATTTTTTTGTTAGTTGCAGAGAACAAGTTAGCTATCAGTTGAATCCTGAAGAATTATGGACTACTAGAGTCCTACTTTGTTGCTGTAGGAAGACAAAAGATTTCCACAGGATATTTCCTGTGTTGGCTACAGGAATGCTTCTTTTTTGCCTCTCTCAGGTAATTTCCTGATTGCCCAATGGTTTAGTTAATATTGTAAGTGGTTTTACAATCTCTAGAAGAGTGAAGTGTTGGGTCTAATAGACTTCTCTACTTTTTCTTTGTTTTTGCATGCTCTCTCATGGCTACCTGAGTGTTTAAAGATGAATACTACCCTGTTATTTTAAATGCCCTTCCTTTCTGCCCCTCCTTTTTGGAAATGGATCAGAAAAGATTACATTTCCTATGCAATTGTTGGTATGTGAATATCAAACTCACATTTTTACATTGCTGACTTTTGTCAGGCTATGTTACTCTTCCCATGTATTACTTTTGGGTTAATTTCCTACCAAGTGGATCTGCATCTCTTTCCATAGAATACAAGCTACACTTGTTATCCCCCATCAAATTTAATTTTTTTCTTTTGAATGATATTGGGTGTGCACTGTGGTTGAGATCATGAAACCCAAATAAAATCACAAGATCACAAGACAAGGGAGCAGAAGTAGGCCATTCAGCCCATCGAGTCTGCTCCATGAGCTAAAGAAAAAGAAAAAAAATGATTCCTTTCTAGCCCCAATTTCTGGCCTTTTCCCCATATCCCTTGATACCTTGACTAATTAGGTACTTATCTATCTCCTCCTTAAATTTCTCCAATGGTCGGGCCTCCACTGCTGTACGTGGCAAAGAATTCCATAAATTCACTACCCTCTGGCTAAAGGAATTTCTCCTCATCTCTGTTTTAAACCGGTACCCTCGACTTCTAAGATTGTGCCCTCTGGTCCTGGACTCACCCACCAGGGGAAACTGCTTAGCCACATCTACCTTGTCCAGTCCTTTCAACATTATAAATGTTTCTATGAGGTCCCCTCTCATTCTTCTGTACTCCAGTGAGTACGGTCCA
The DNA here is from genome assembly GCA_034780895.1 of Rhynchobatus australiae. NCBI lineage: Eukaryota > Metazoa > Chordata > Chondrichthyes > Rhinopristiformes > Rhynchobatidae > Rhynchobatus > Rhynchobatus australiae. Next base: position 34,549,954 of record JAUZTB010000002.1, read on the forward strand.
AGAGCTGACAAATGATCATCATATGTAAGCCCTTTCATTCCAGGAATCATCCTCGTAAATCTCCTCTGAACCCTCTCCAACATCAGTACACTCTTCCTAAGATATGGAGCCCAAAACTGCACACAGTATTCCAAATGAGGCCTCACCAGTACCCTGTAGAGCCTCATCAACACTTCCCTACTTTTATACGCTGTACCTCTCGAAATGAATGCCAACATAGCATTCACTTTCCTTACTGCCAATAGGACCTGGTGGTTAACCTTTAGGGTATCCTGCACCAGTACCCCCAAGTCCTTTGTACTTCTGTACTTTGAATTTTCTCCCCTTCTAGATAATAATCTGCCCGTTTATTTCTTTTTCCAAAGTGTACAATGGCACATTTCTCAACATTGAAACTCATCTGCCATTTCCTTGCCCATACTCCTAAAGTATCTAAGTCTCTATGCAACCTTCCTGTTTCTTCAATACTCCCTACTCCTCCACCTATCTTGGTGTCGTCTGCAAACTTAGCCACGAAACCATTTACTCCATCATCCAAATCATTAATGTACAAAGTAAAAAGAAGCGGCCCCAACACTGACCCCTGTGGAACACTAGGTATTTAAAATCATGAAAGGTTTAGATGGGTTAAATAAAAACAAACTATATCCAGTGGTTCTGGAATCAATAACCAGAGGTCAGAGATTTTAAGATGATTCATGAAAGAACGAGAGAGAATATGAGAAAATTCTGTTTTGCACAAGGAAAGCTCAGAATTTGAAATGCCTTGCCTTCTAGGCTAGTGGACACAAAATTCAGCTGTAGCTTGCCAAGGAATCTGGATAAATATTTGGAGGCGTAGCAGCCTGGGGAAAGAACAATGGAGTGGGAAGTAAGCAGCTTGCTCTTCAGAAGACATAGTGAAGTCGAGGGTTAACTGGGCATCTTGAGTTAAATGGGCTTCTTCTGTGCTGTACTATTCTACAATTGTATGATATGTGAGGTGAATGCATTTGACATCTGAACATAAAGTAATTTCAATGCCAGTATACCTTTGGCAGGGATTCTAAAGCAACTAATTCAGCAGTTTACAAGAAATTGAGATATATAATAATAGCTACGCTTGAAGTAAAATATCTAAAAATGATTTATAATTTGTCCTAGGAAATGTTGCACAGGTTTTCGGTTTAGTGGAACAGTAGATCTTGAATGTTCACTTAATTTCTGGACCGGAACTCAATGTCATAATTGATAAGAAAGACAGTAAATCTGGTATCTGGACTTGTTTCAACCAAAGCATGGAAATGCCACTTAAAGGGAATGTGGTTAGACCACACTTGGAGTATTCTGTTCAGTTCAGGTTGCCTCATCATAGGAAGGATGTGGAAGCTTTAGAGACAGTGCAGAGGAGATTTACCAGGATGCTGCCTGGATTGGAGAGCATGTCTTATGAGGATAGGTTGAGTGAGTTAGGGCTTTTCTCTTTGGAGAGAAGGGGGATGAGAGGTGACTTGAGAGGCATACAAGATAATCAGAGGCATAGATCGAGTGGACAGTCAGAGACATTTTCCCAGAGCAAAAATGGCTTGCATGAGGCGGCATAATTTTAACGTGATTAGAGGAATGTATGGGGGGATGTCAGAGATTTTTTTTTATATACAGAGAGTTGTGGGTGTGTGGAATGAACTGCCAGCGGAGGTGGTGGAGGAAGATACATTAGGAACATTTCAGAGATTCTTAGATAGGCTCATGAATGATAGGAAAATGGAGGGCTATGTGGGAGGGAAGGTTTAGATAAATCTTCGAGCAGGATAAAATGTTCGCACAACATCGTGGGTCGAAGGGCCTGTACTGTGCTGTTATGTTCCATATGTGAAACCGAAGTGTACATATTGAAGGCAGCCAGATTCAGTTGCTTAATATCAGTTAACTAATCAAAGTGGCAGTGAAGAAGCTACAGTTAATTAAGGAAGGAATAAACTGCCTTTACATTTTTTTGACCCCTGAAAGAAAATATGCATGTTGAAACCACTGAAGATGACTAATGCTTTTATAGTCAAAAGATGCCCAACACTTCCTCCAGGCATCACAAAACTAACAGAAATTGCATATGCAAACATAGCTCAACAAGAATTGACAACTGTATAGCCAATAAGGATATTAGAAAAATAAAAGGTCAGTCATGATACGATCTCCTATTATAAATCCTTGCCTATCTTAAGCCTTGTTGACATTTACAATGCTTTATTTGATAGCCATCCCACTTCTGAGGTAGCTAGTTGCCAGCTCATGGAGAAAATACCATTGTAGGCCATATCTCCAACAGCAATGAGTCAGAGTACAGGAAGGAGATAGAGAGCTTAGTGACATGGTGTCATGACAACAACCTTTCCCTCAATGTCAGC
>JAUZTB010000002.1:35036583-35046950 GCA_034780895.1 Rhynchobatus australiae
TATTGCACCTTCAAACCAACCTTTTATGATTCACGCACAAGCACTCCCAAGTCCCTCTGCACAACAGCATGCTGCAATCTTTCACCTTTTAAATAATAATCTGATCTCTATTTTTCCTTCCAAAGTGAATGACCTTACATTTACCAGCATTGTACTCCCTATGCCAGACCCTTGCTCACTCTCTTAACCTATCTATATCTCTCTGCAGACTGTCCGCATCCTCTGCACAATTTGTGTTTCCACTCAATTTACTATCATCAGCAAACTTAGATATGCTACACTTAGACCCCTCTTCCAAATCGTTAATGTATTTCGTGAACAGTTGGGGGCCCAGCACCAACCCCTGCAGCACTCTGCTCACCACTGATTGCCAGCCAGAGAAACACCCATTTATCCCAACTCTCTGCCTTCTATTGGTTAACCAATCCTCTATCCATTCTAATACATTACCCCCAACCCCGTGCATTGTTTTCTTATGGATAATTCTTTTATATGGCACCTTATCAAATGCCTTCTAGAAATCCAAGTATAAATGATTTCCATGAGAGACATTTGGGCTGTTTGGAAGGGGTGAGAATAGAGGGATAATGGAATGTTTGGAATCAGATCTGAGGTTGACAGTTTCTAGAGAATGGCAAACCTTTGAAACAATTTACCAATTTGTTTCATAAAAGGTAACTTCCTAGACGCGTTCATGTCATTGAGCTATTTTTATGCCAACTGGATTTTCACTGCCTCAAAGTGTCGGGGGAGGGGTGGGGTTAGTCAGACATTTTCTTTTCTTTCTGATTCCTTTTTGAATGTTAATTTACAGAGTATATAAGCAATGCTCGATTTCATTACTTATCCAGTTTTCAAGTAAAACATATGTCTGCAATGGCTCTATCAATTTTCTTTATAGGTCCTGTTTCGAGTGCATGGGGTAAGTGCTATCCCTCCCAGAGATTATTTTCTAATATGACCTATATTACTAATTTGACCTTCACTACTTAGTGGGACCTTGTTGTTCGCAGCTTATCTGAAAAATTTGCAGTGATATGTCTAGAATTTCAATCACAAAATGCTGCCATTTATAAGTTATTACATCAACGAAAATCAATTTTTTTCAGAGTGAGAAGCAGTAGCAGATTCAATAATGGCATTCAGTGGGGAACTGAAGAAGTACATGAAAGGGAAAAATAAACATTACAGGGCTGTAGGAAGAGGGGGTGTGGGAGTGGGTATAACTGGGCTGCTCCTGCGAAGGGATGGCTTGAATTTGATGATCTGAATGGCCCTTTCTGTGCTGTAACTTTGCTGTGATTCTGTCATTTGGCAGCACACCAGAAATTCTACAGGAAAATTCAAGGCATAAGTTATCATAACTTCCCTGATGCAATTTCTGCATCAGTTGCACATGGGCTGATGTCATGGGAACAATTACAATGTTTACAAGACATTTAGGCAGGTACATGGATTAAAAAAAATGGTTTGGAGGGTTATGAGCCAAATGCAGGCAAATGGGACTAGCTTGGTTAGACATCTTGATCGCCATGGACAAATTGGGCTGAAGGGCCTATTTCCATGCTGTGTAACTCTATGACTCTGTAACTTGGAAGTGAAACCAAGTTTTCCAAGGTGTGACCATCCTTGGGCATTCCTTGGGCCACCATGTTTTCATTGTGGATCACTGTATTTGGCACTTTAACTCAAGTCTCATAATTACTTCTCATCATTCGAGCCTGCCCGCCACAATCCACAAATCCACTCAATAGATGGCCTGTTCACTATGACCTTTTGATTATCTGATTCCCCTGAATCCCATCAGGTGCCTTCTTTCCTTCCAGCCCTTCCAATGCCTGAGTGACCCCCCCCCCAACTGTCAAAGTAGTTCCGATCCTGACAATCCCTCCGAGGATGGCCTGATCTTTCCCTCCAGCCTCCAACTACCTGCCTAGTCATCAAGCCCTGATCATTCCAGACTCCTCCCAATCCTGCTTCCCTGACGCCAGGCTCCAATCCTTTAAGACATCCCCACCATCCACATACTCTCAGTAAGTATAGGCTCCATTTAAATGATCCCTCTCACCAACCCCAGGCCCCAATTAGTTCAGACACTACCTTCCACCATCACAACGGGCCCATGCTTGGAGGTTTTCCTTCCCGACCACACCTGGACTTGGTCAAAGGCCACACATTTGTATTCCTGAGAGTGTAGAACATCCATTTAGTTGAACCTGAGACCTAAATTACATTGTAGGAGAGGTCCACAACTAAAATGGTCATTGGCATCTTGCTACAATGATTCATTCACCATTATCGTTACACTGCAGGGCTCACAAAAGATTGAAATATTCTGCTGTTATAGTATATGGATGTTTTCGGCTTTAAGAAGTTAGTGCAAATAAAAGGTATGATAGTTATTCAGTTGTCACTTTTCCCACCGACAGCAATGTTTTAGATAACAGTGAAGGCTTCCATGGAAAGAGCGAATGTTAGCCTAAGGGGAAAACAATACCACTCTTTCATGACATGTACCTCTGTGCAGAGAGCTCCTATAATAAAAAATGTGGCTCTGAAATAACATTCATATAAATTTCTATCACATCCAATAATTTATTGGAGATGGGAATGAAAGTACAAGGGGAGAGGGTGGAAGGGTTGAGGGAATGTTTTGATTTGCAAATGAAGATTATTTTCCAAGGTAAGTTATTTAATTTAGTAGATGAAAAGAGCCTTTCACCGTGGCAAATATTTAATGCTATCAGAATTCAGATCAAATGTTAATATCAAGGATTTTAGGTTTCCTGAGGTATGTTCCCATGCTGGCCTGGTTCTCAGTTTTAAATTGTGTGAGAAAAGAAGTTGTTGAGATGTTTATTAATGCCTGCCATTGCTTTTAGAGGAAAACATAAGCCTAGAAATTCAATTGCATAATTGTTTTCTTTCAGCACCATGCAACTGGAAGCCAATTTTATTCCACATTGAAACACCGTTTATAGGATGTGTTGCTTAATTCCATAATTTCATCTGGGTACATCCTGGTGCGAGTCACTCTTGTGTCCTGATGCAATGATGGTAGCCTGAGGGGGTGATGTCAGTCCCCATCCTTTCACTCCACTTTAGGGGAACCTGGAGCTTGTGGTCCTCTGGATTGCCATTTGCTGCTCACTACTGGAGTAAGATAATCTTACCAGAATGGCTGCCAGGAAAGTAAATTACTCACTTTCATCCTTGATTTACCCCATTTACCCCTGCCCCACCACCATACTGCACTGAACCACTCTCTCGTCTACTCCCACTCTACTCTCTATCCGATCCATTGACAATATCACCCCACCACCGCTCACTGCCATTCACCACCATTGTCCAACATAATTGACCACGTGCTGGTGTGATCGCAGCATTTTAAGATGGTAACTTACTATTTAATTCCCTTTGGTAACACCTCTTGCTGTTGGGATGGTGGGGAGAAAATAAGCAAAAGATCTACCTGCTGGAATTTTCAAGGCTCTCACCAGTCTGTCTGTGGCTTCCTGTGGCCTCTTGCGCTATTATAAGCAGGTTCAGGAACAACCCCTCATCTTCCACCTGGGCATGTTGCAGCCTTCCTGACTCAGCATCAAGTTCTCCAACTTTAAGTAACTCATGTTTTCCTTCTGTCAGCATCAGAACTTTTGCTAATTCTGCCTGATGTCATTTTGACAGATGTTTTACTGTTTGCATCATCAACCATGCTGGGCATGTCCCGCAGCCTTGCCATTAATACCACATTAGACAGGCAAAGTAGTCAGATGTGCTTTGAACTGCTACTCTAAGTGCTACATTAACTCATTTGGTCTCAACCTACCAAAAATATTCCCTTTGTTCTATTCAATGCCATGTGCTCGAATTCTAATCACCAATCTCCTGCACAGGAATTTTCAAAAGCCTTCTGAAAATTCAAATACATTGCCTCTACTTCTTCTTCCATATCTACTCCACTAGATGCATCCTCAAAGAGCTTCAGTGAACTGGTCAAACAAGATTTCCCTTTCATAACTCCATGTTGACTCTGCTCAATCATTTTATTAGTTTCTAAGTGCCGTGGTATTCCATCCTTTATTATGGTAAGAAAAACAAGTCTCCCATTGTGAAATAGCATCTTGATCTGGCATTAACACCATGTGCTAGTGTATTAAATTAGGATTTTATTTTAATCCACCTGTAAACAAGATGTCACCATAATGTAGGGAGAAGCACAGATATAATTTTACAACAAAATGTAATTAAATGCTTTTCTGAATAGGAAATATCTGGACCAATGGCCCATGTTGTTGCCCCTGATCTGATTATGCTTGTGAAAACCAGAGAACAAACATTCATTTACAGACCTCTTAAACCTGATGATGTTGTTGTGATTTATTTAATCTAGTGGGGAGGGAGTCATGTGTTGAATCTCTTATACACTCATGCAGAGAAACAGCCACGGGACTGTGTAATTGAATCTACACAGGCTTCAGTAAATACATGAAGATAATTGTTGAAGGTCAAGGAACTCAGTAGGTTACTGGTGCAGGTGCTTCCATCAGAACTAAGCATTAGGCTCAAAGGGCTATAATCATCAGATGGTGTAAAACCTCAGTGTCTTGCTGTTTGGCTCTGAGCATAGCTTCAATCTTTATTGCTTCAGTGGGGGCATGGGAGGGAATTCCTGCATCTGAATGGTAAGAACAAAGTGCCTCTGAAGTTGGGTCTTTGTCTAGTTTTGAAGGAGCTAAGTTGTTGTCAAGAACAATGAATGTCTCATTAGTTAAGCGCAATGGAAGACCAGACCACTGCTGGGCTATCTATTAAGTCGCGTGGTCCAATTTTCCAGAAGACAGCTCGATCCAATTTCCTCAAGGCAAACTAATCTTGCAGGGATGACCTCAGATAAGTAATCCCATTTGGATATGGGAGAAGTCTGACTGCAGTGTTAAGTCTACACAAGGACACAGACATTTTGGTCTTGGCCTTTACCAATGAATGGGGCAGCACACTTAAAGGCTGTGGTAATCTGCTTTAGGCAGCATTTAGTGCCTGGGAAAAGTGTTGCTGCACTGCCCATAACTTTCCCTACCTACTTTTCCAATCATCATGGCAAAACATTCACACCTTTTTTGTCCTTTCTCATGCTTATCTCCATATCAGCAACTCCAATATGTTCATTGTCATTCACCCAAAGAGCAGATAGTCCAGATCTCTGCATTCTATATCCCCAAAATTCCGTGTCTTTTTTAGTGATGTGGTCATCAACATTCCCTGCCTTCCTACTTGCTTGAGAATTAGTATCAAAATCCACATCCTCCTCTAAAGATCTCCTGAGCACTCCAAATATATTTCAGCATTCATGGTTCACTATTCTAATCCTGACTTCCTTTGCATTAGTCCAACCAAGGCTACAGTGCCTTCAACCAGTCCAATCGACATTGGGGATTATTCATAGAAACATAGAAACATTATTCCTCACCCTTCCCCTATTCAATTTGACAATAGCATTCTCAAAATCTTACTACTACAATCTTGCTCTGGTCGCCTCCTTCTTCCTTCATTTTTCAGTCTCTAATTTTTGAAGCTCTTTGGAGTGTCTTACTGTATTAAAACTATGAATTAGGTGTAAGATCATGCTTTTCCTGGCAAATTGAATTCTGATGGTAGATTGACAACAGCACCATTATCAAAGAAAGGATGCATGGTAATCAGAAGTTTTATAAGTTGCAACCTTGCATAAAACAAAGTACGTATAATATCAGTTCTTCTATAAAATGTTTTCCAGAATGCCTCTGGCAGTAGATTTTGCAAGGATGTTCCCTCTGGCACTAATCTGCATGAGTCTATTCTATTTTCCAGATTGAATTAGTTTTCTTCTTCTTCTCTGAGCAAAAATATTTTAATTTTCAGTTTATTTTATTGTACATCATATGTCTCTGCGGTCATTAACTCTTTGGTCTTGGTCATCCTGTGTTATTGGTTCTTGTCGACTACCTGACACACTGCTTGGATCTCAATACTGGTTTATGCTAATCAGTTTACATCTCAAACCAAATCACTGAAAAACAAAAGCACATTTGTTCATCACATTCATTCCCTCTTCTACTCATCTCTCAGCTTGTGTACTTTTTCACATCCAGTCTTTGCTCCCTCCCCACTGAGTGCCATAACTCTCTCCCAACCTGAGTACTCCATCTTTATATCCAAATTGTGCTCTCCAACCTCTCTTCAATATCTGCAAGTAATTCATTCCCTTTCTTTCCTACCACCAGATCTATCAGATATTCCTTTCTTCCACACTGACTTATCATAAGCTTTGACTTTCTGTGTTGTCTTTCCTCAGTGGCAGCATATGTAGTCACCTTCAAAGAGTCCCTGTCTTCAACCATGTGGTACACTAGCCTTGCTTGTCACAATTCCTTTTCTGTGACATGCTGTAGTAGAGCACAGAGGTCACACTGCTCCTCTGTCTGACATCCAACCTCCAGCTTGCTCAGCATTTTACAAAAACAATCTTTACTGTGAAGGAATCAGAAATACATTGCATCACCCATTATGCTGCTTGAAACTGTTTTTGAGAATGTTCATGGTGATCTCAAGCCTGACTTTTCTGTTGGACTATGCTTCAATGAATGGGACACAAATTAGGTCAATGGAAAATGAGCAGAAATGGACAAAGACTTGGCAGATTTGCATTACTGGGATCAGCAATTGAACTTGAGCCATATTACAATAAAGGAACTTGTAAATTAGTGAACACATTGATTAATTGTTCAGGTTCTCAAGAAGCTCAAGACATGCTGCAACAAAACTCACTGCCACCCTGTACATTATGAAATGTATTATTTATGCTGCTGTCTTAGGTGCTACTCATGCTACAGTATGTGAAGCGTTAACTGTTTGATTTATTATTAGCTCTGAACCAAAGAGAAACAGTTTCTCCTTCAGCTTTGTCCACAGTCAGTGACATTCACTGGAGTGAAACATGACCTTGGAAAGTGTGCTGTCAAAGTTGGGTCCTAACCCAGTCTGAACCCATTAAGGTGATTGGCAAGAGGTATGTCTGCCTGTGCTGTGCATTTTGTGTCTGCTTTTCGTATCGCAGCTGACTGCAGTAATGGCATATGTATAAATCATACCTTGGGTAAGAGATATGCCGGTCACTGGCGTGTTTGAGCTAAAGAGAAATGTAGGAAGCACAAACGATGGGAAGAATGAGCAGCATTGCATGAATGGAAAATTTTTGGATTACTATTACTAGTTTTTTTGAAGATGAGGAAAAGAATATACGTGTTCTAAGCTATGTCTTGCATAAAAATTATTTAAAGAACAAATATTAATTACAACTATACTGCATTACATCTGATGTTTTTCTTAACTTTAACCTAAATCCTTTGCAAGAAGCTGCAAAAGAACTAATGACATAAAAGTTACATCTATCCTTCAAACCTGTCCAAATAAAATTTAAGTAATATGCCAGCTATGTCTATCCCTTTGGGTATTTTCGGTACCTGCTCCCAGTTACAACATGTGCTCTGACTAAGTGAGATTCCACTTTGAAGCTTTGTAACATTCCCAGAAACATGCTTGCTGCTGATTACCTATAATAAAGCTAAGTCTTCTTTTCCATTTACATGATTCTATGAAAGGAAATTATTTTCAACACATTTTCTTTTGTCAAAGGAAGTCTTTGTGGAAACCCAACACAAATGACATTTCTGACCCAAGAAATATTGGCCACAACACTTTTACATTACATCTGTTTAAATTGTTGCTTTGTGATCACAGCCATCTTAAATTCAACTGGTTAGGCTCCTTGTTGAGCATGTGAATAGGTAAGATTCCATGGTTTGAACAGACAAATCAGAAATGCAAGCAGAACTTCATGTGTTGCTTTTATAATTTGCTGTAGCAGAAACTGTTTTGTTATCAGTCTGGAAGGAGAAGGATTGATCTTTCCAAGCTCAAAGCAGGTGATAGTGAATTGGCAACTTGTTTTATCCATCCCTGATTTTTATTTTCCTCTATAGCTTTAGTTTTGTTGAGAGATCTTACTGTTTTCAGTTGTGCTTGATATTTGCACTTGCTCACAATCTCATTTAAAATTATACAATGGCACAGCCCAAGTTACAACAATGAAATTCCCTTGAACAATGTCTCAACTCCCATTAAGTTTTACCAGCAGTATCCAATGAAAAAAGTTTAAACTTATGAACAGTGTATACTTTTAATAATTTTGTTTGCCTATTAAATGTGGTAAATGAAATGGTTGTACTGGGGAGAATGTGTTGCTCTAAAAAAAAGTCCTGTGGTTCACAGTAAGGAGGAAAGCTTTAAATTGGATAAAGAAATGCGGAGAATAGAATTCAATGCAGAGAAATGTGAGGTAATGCATTTGTGGAGGTGATACATGGCAAGGTAATACACAATAAATGGGAGGAAACTGAGTATTGTGGAGGAACAGGGTGACCTTGAGTTATGTCCACAGATCCTTAAGAGAAGCAGGGCAGGCACCAGGTGCTTAAGAATGTATATAGGATGCTTTCCTTGCTCACAGTATATAGAATATAAGAGAAAAAGATTATAGTAGAAATTCATCCAACACTTGTTAGAGCACATCTTGAGCACAATACAGTTCTGGTCACCAAATTATGAAATGTCATTGTTCTGGAGAATGGCCAATGGAGATTTATGAAGGTGTTATCAGGACTATATAATTGTAGTTAAGATGAAAGATTGAGGTGGCTGAGAAGACAGAAAGGAAAATTAATTAAGGTGTATAAAATTATAAGAAGTCCACATAGAATGATTAGGAAGAATCTATTTCCCTTAGCAGAGAGACCAAAAAGCAAGTAGCATAAATTGAATGTAATTGATAAAATGACTAAAATAGGAGGCAAGGAAACATTTTTTTCATTTGCAGGGAAGTATGTGCCTGGAACTTAGTGTTTGAAAGGGTGGTAGAGGCAGACATCCTCATCACATTTAAAAAGTAGGCGGGGAGCCATGATCTGCAGGAGTACTGGCCTTAGGCTGAAGGGTGGGACAAGGCGAAGTAGCTCTTTTTCAACCATGAATCTATGATTACTGGCTCTTTAATTCAAGATAGTTGATTAACTATCACAATTTAAATCATACAATTTCTAAATCCATTGCGAATTAAAAATTGTATTTGGTGAAAGGTGGAGCAAATTCTAACACAATGTACGTCAGATGTAATACTATGCTTAAAAAAAGTCTGTCAGATACTATAAAACATTGTTGAAAATATTTTTTGATTTCTTAATTATCAAATTGTTTTCTTGAATGTTGCTATTTATGCCACAGATGCCAGAGAACTTCAGAACCAAAACTGAACTTCCATTCTGAATCTTGGCTTCTGCTGCTCTCAAGCCAAATATGTAGAAATGACTTAACACCTTGTGATTAAATTATTGTCCTAGTAATCCTGAAAGTCCAGAGCAGCAAACAGAGACATGAGTCCAAATCTCACCATAATCGCTGGGCATTTAAAATTTAAAAATTAAGCATTTTGGAATAAAAAGATATCATTGGTATTGGTGACATTGAAACTATTGAGTTGTTATAAAATCGCCTGAGTTTTACTTATGTATTTTGGGGAAGGAAATCTGTGCTGAGGTGGCCTGGCCTTGATGTGACTTCAGACTCACATCTATGCAGTTGACTTCAAAGCAACTGAAATTTTCCAGCAAGCTGCTCAGTTCAAGCAATAATTAAGGAAGTGCAATAAATACTGGACTTGCCAGCAACCTCACATCTTGTGATTGAATAAAATAAATATTTAACCATGAAGCTGTGGCAGGAACCCTCTACACGTATACCTCTAAAATTAACTGTAAGAGATTAATTTCATATTTCATTTTGGCATTGATTGGCAACATGGTCAGTGCAGATGCAAGCTGTTGAGTTCAGATGCCATCCCCATAAGAGGTTCAACACTCTTGACATTATCATTGCGAGTTTATTGAAAAAGTGCAGATGATATCCAGGAAACTCTAAGCCTGGTTTATAATATCTATAAATATAGTTTTAACACAATTGCGTTATACAAGTAAGCAAAAGTATTTAAATATAAATATTGGCCAAGTCACATAGATACTGAATAAAGTTATGCTAATTTGACTAGGCAAGCTTGCACGACCAAACCAGCAAAAACTGAAGTATAATAAGAATCTGAAAGGATATTTACTTAAAATTAATAAGTAGTAATGTATACACAAACACACACACACACACACACACACACACACACACACACACACACACACACACACACACAAAGCAAAATCTAGAATAGGGCAGTTTGATCAAAATGGCATAGAGCCCAGCTCCAGAGTTAAACACTGTGCTGGTAT
>JAUZTB010000002.1:36114834-36134942 GCA_034780895.1 Rhynchobatus australiae
ATTTTAATTATTCAGTTACTACATTTATTGTCTAGATTTGTACTCCGAGAACCTCGGAAATACGATTCATTATTTTTCATCTGCACCGCGGACCCACACTCGCAAATCCCCAAGTCTCCTGTACGCCCAATGCACCGAGACCCCAGCTTTAACATACAACTGGAGCAAAAGCGCCACCGTGCGCGCAGTGATTGACACGTGACGCGAAGCGCACTGCACGCTTCTGCCAATCTATGGAACGTTGTGCTGGCGAACAGCGAGGGCGGGGGTGAGGGCTACTTGAGGATTTCACCTTGGCCCTGGGTGAAAGCAACATCTCTGCTTTTTGTTCACTCTTTGCATAGCGGCTGGTAACCTTTATAGTCGTTGAAAATGAAGCTGGACGTGTTTAAGATGAATTAAAATAGGTCACATTTTTAGAATCAAAATTAAGAATGTCACTTTAATTAATGGGATTCCCAAACTAATACGATATTTTACTTTCGATCTGCTGCTGAGAGATTTGTGTTCCTGATTGGGGGAAGTGTTCACCTCAACGTGGCCCTTCCCTTTATACAAATTCTTCCCTTTAGAATTATTTATATTTTTTTATGGTTTGACCGAATAAGGATTAACAACTCAAAAGGTCCAGAATTAAAATGTTATAACATTATAATTTAGTGCCAGAATTAAGAATATTTAAATATAATTGTCATTATGATCCACTTTCTACAGAAATTCTCCAAACAACATGGGCCCCTTAAAACTCACACCCAAGCTTCTGTGATGCCACTTTGAAAGTGACCATAAAAATGTGCTAAAATATTTCTCAGCGATGACATTATCTTTGACACTTTAACTAGTGTCCCCTTCTTCTTCTACATACTAATACCTCCTTCTGGTTTAACTTGACAGGGTCAAATGAAATTTGCATTAATATAGCAAGAATTTTATTTTTCGTACATTTTGTATGTGCATACATTTGCACATGCATTGATATTTGTCATATTTCATATTCGTGAAGCAGCAAAAATTAGAACTAAACAGATATGTTAATTAACATGCGAAAATAAGCATGAATCAAAATAATCATTAATGGTTCCAAGCTTTAATCAAGAGTCACCAGTACAAAAAATATGATGAATCAACAAGTTACCATTTTTCAAATTCCTTCTTGTCCGAGAAACTCATAATATTACAAACATTTCTGAAATTAAGATCTCAAATATTTTCAGTAAAAAATTATATACCAATTATATACCATTTTTTGGCAATCTTTAAAAATTTCCATGAAGTGTGTATTCCATGTTTAAAAATTTCCAAAAGCATTTTCTGTTAAAAACCCATATCTTTCAAAGAGCCAAAATTTTTCAATCCGTGGTCTTATTAAGCTATTAATCTGTTGTTTGAAAAACCACAACTCCCATCAAGCACTTCTACCTACAATTCGAGGGCTACTGTGGTTCAACTCCCTGCAAATATTTTATGATGAAAAATACCAGCATATTTTAATGTGATTCTGCAAGCCATCTGTGCATTACTCAAATCTAAAGGAGAAAAAATGTAATTTTCCCAATACTTTTATCACAAAATAAAGAATGACCTTTCCAACTTCTCTGGGGTAACATTTCATAAAGGAACTGCTTTTTGAAGAGTTTTTTAGGCAAAGGATCAATAGACAGTGACATTCAATTATGAGTAATGCTGAGTGTGAAAGTAAACTGGGAAGAGGATCCAAATAGGTTCCAAAGGAACTTAGTCTAAATGAGTGGGCAAGGAAGTGACAGACATTGTAAAATGTGGTCAATCTGAATTCATTTTGGCAGGAAGAGAAAAAAAATGGCTATCTTCAAACAGAAAGCAAGTGCTAAGTGGGTCCTCATTCACGAAACACAGAGGGAGAATGCAGGTTCAGGAAGAAATTAAGAAAGCAAATGGTACATAGGGTTCTATTGAAAAAGGGTTGGAGCGTAATTTTAAAAAGGATTACACAGGAAGAGAAACAGGCCATTTGACTCAACTCAACCATTGATGCTCCACCCATGCCTTCTCCAATCAATCAGTCCTCATCTGAACTTTCTTTCTTTTTCCTCTCATTTTCATGTCCAGCCTCCCTTTAAATGAACCACTCATTTGCTTCAACCACTCCCTGTAAAAGCAAGTTCCACATTCTCACCATTCTTTGAATAAGGGATCTTCTTTATATGTTCTGCCTGTGTCAGAGTGGGTTTCTTCTGGGTGCTCCGGTTTCCCCCCACACTATAAAGACTTACGGGTTAGTAAGTTTTGGGTATGCTGTATTGGCACCAGAAGTGTGACAACATTTGCGGGCTGTCCCCAGAACACTTTATGCAAAAAGATAAATTTCACCGTGTGTTTCGATGTACATTTGACTAATAAAGATATCTTATCTTAATTCTCATTTGGATTGCATGGTGATTAGTTGAAAATAATGGGTTCCAGTTACGTTCTTCCCCACAAATGGACACATTTCCCCTGTATTCACGCTTATCAAAACTTCTCGTAATCTTAAGGAGTAAACTTATTCCCCATTCTTCCACTCTTAATAGAAAAGAGACAAGAACAAGGAAGTCTTATTACATTTGTGGAGGACTTTGGTGGGTTTTGGTCATCTTTACTTCTGGAAGAATATACCTACCATGGAGTCAGAGCAACAAAGGTTTACTGGAGTGATCCTTAGAATAAGCAGCCTGTCCTATGTGCAAAGGTTCAGTGAATTAAGTTGATATTCTCTGGAGTTTAAAAGAATGGAGGTAGATTCCATAAGTTTTTCTGCACATGATCAGAAAATCTAAAAGTAGAGGGCACAATCTAAGATATCTGATATATAGGACTAAAATCAGGAAAATTTCTCCCTAATAAGTTGTGTAAATCTGTGGAATTCTTCTTGGAGAGCTGTGGGTGCTCATCTGTTAAGCATATTCAAGACTGACTTGATAGGTTATAGGAATCAAGAGAAGTTTAGCCAGGATCTCATCGAATACTGGAGTAGGCATGAGGAGCCGTGTGGTCCATTCCTGTTCCTGTTTGTTTATGTTCTTGTGCAATGAAAATACAATGGGACTCCATAGTATTGATTGAGAGATACCTTTAGTCGACCTACCAGAGTACACCTTTTGGAAATGTGCTCTTGGATCTTTTATGTGCAATGAAGATGCAGGTGAGGCTTTGGTTTAATAATTCATCTGAAACATGGTACCATCGCAGAACCTCAACAGAACCTCATCGCAGAACTATTATCCTGAATCACATGCTCAAATTACTGGAGTAATGCTTTATTTCACCAACATCTCACTCAGAGTTAAATGTGAAGCTAGAGACAAACTGACAAGCATGATAGTAGGGAATTGAACCTGATTAACTCTTTGTAAGATAAATATATTTAGCATTACATTACCTCCACAAAGATACAAACAAAAACGAACAAAAATAATAGA
This sequence comes from Rhynchobatus australiae, assembly GCA_034780895.1. NCBI lineage: Eukaryota > Metazoa > Chordata > Chondrichthyes > Rhinopristiformes > Rhynchobatidae > Rhynchobatus > Rhynchobatus australiae. The sequence continues at coordinate 36,118,272 of JAUZTB010000002.1, forward strand.
GAAAGTAAGAAAAAGCTATAAACTAACAAAGGTAGAATCAAAAATACAGCTGGAAACAATTTTATTCAATGTTACCAACATTCTGCTTTATTCAACCTAGTTCAATGCTAGGAAAGTTTTCAAATTGTTACTCTCAGACCTAACAAAACATCCGCCAAAGTTTATGATCAACTTCATAGTTTAGAATCAGAATTTAAATTACTGATAACTGACTCTACAAGTTGCTGCTCCTATAAGCAGATGAGAAAAGATTTCACCAACATACAGGTTAAAAGATGATGAACACCCTCCAGCCGATTCAAATGTAATTTTCAGACACTACATTCCTAAATAGCAACTCTTTCAGGTTGCTGTGATCTGCTGGTATACATTAAATAGTCCATAATGCCTATTTCCAATCATTATACTTTGCTTTTATCTAGTAATGTATAATATCTTAAGGAATTAGGTATTTGTGATACAGGACCTGAAGATACAGTAAATTTCTGACAGAACACTCACTACATTGAGGATACTGAATGAAAATAAGTGTGGAATTATGTTTGCCTATATCAATTCAACTCAGTAATTATTCTGGTTTAAAATCCTGAGTCTTTTAAATGCTTCCCAATTTGGAAGAATAACTTTTTTTCAATTTTGTAAAAGTAGGACAGATGTCTGACTGTTGCACTCTGCATATAATGCAAGGAGATTCAGTAACCTATCTGGTTTGTTTTGTCCTTGACACTTCTTAAATAAGATCAGTTCCATCTTTATGTCACTGTAAACTATTTTTCTAGCTAGCTGCATTGTTATATATCTTTTTTATTACTCATGGATCTTCATTTCAAACATTGGTGAAGATAGTAAGCTACCATTTTTTTTACTAAATACGATATAAATAATGATGAAACTTATATGTCATCACTGCAGTTCATGCCAATATACACACAGGACAGCATTCAGATATTGCCCTAATTTTGCAAAAATAGATTCAAAAAAGTTATCTGGGCCACAGAACTCTTCATTCCCATGGCTACAATGACCCAATTGATGTCAGCATAAAAATCCCAAATCCATATTTATGGCAGTGCTAACTGTGCGCAAACTGGGACAAAAACAGTAAATGCTGGAAACACTCAACAAGTCAGGCAGGGAAGAGATACAGAGTTAATGTTTCATGTTGAAAACTTCTCATGAGAAATGGGAAGGGAAGAAAAAAAAAGAAAAAAAGGTTTTAAATTGCACAGAAGGTGGAAAGAAGATTGGATAGCAGAGAGGGAATGTCCATAATAGTTTGATGCTGGGCTGCTGGGAGGATGAGTTGATAATGGGGGCAGTTAGAGGTTGGCAAGGAAGTGTGAGGAAAACTGAACCAATTCTTACTGCAGATACAGACAGTTTCAATATAGACAGAGACTGTGATTTATTGGAAGTTGGAGAATGCAGTCTTGAGTCTGTAAGGCTACATCCTGCCCAGAAGGAAGATACTTATAAGTTTATAGTTATAAGTATCTATCAGTATTCTCGCTTTAGGGAGATTATACTGTATCAACCTATAAGGCAAAGACTAACTAGTTTAGTATCTTTTCTGAAGGAGTTTAGCTGTCAATAATCACTATTTCGAGCATTGTGTGTCCCCTCCCAACCAAGGAGGAGCTGCTTCCAGCTAACAAAACAGATTAAACACAGTTATTTTAGTTTAAATGGGGCACATTTATCTTGAGAAGTAATTCAAACAGAGAAATGATTCTACAAAGGATTTCTAAATACAAGCACAATTTTTACAAACTAGAAAAACATACCAATGAGTCGCAGATGAACATGTTGTCTGTTGCAGAAAGAAGGCTCTCGGAAGAGAACCTTCTCAGGTTGAGGCTGAGGAGTGGACTCTATGTCTTCATCTCTGTAACTCCTCCCCACCCTTACTGCCTTCGAATATTTATTTTGCCAGTCATCTAGTGATGACCTCATCTGCATGTGATGTTTTCACGACTGCATTGATCAAGTCAGATGGCAGGAGCCTTAGGTTAACATGGACGATCTTGTTTCTTCTGATTAGGATGCAGTCTTAGTTAAGTCAGCAATAGGCTACGTGAGCCTGGACAGTATTGCTTCTCAAGAGGATGGCTAAATAGTACTAGTTAAAGATTAACAATAAACATCTTGAACCCTAGACAGTTTCTTCTGCAGTGCTAAAAAGCTGAGTTTAGCAAAAAGCCTCCTGAGGCAGTGCCTCCTGTAGATACTACCAATGGTGGGAGGGATGTGCCATGATGTATTTGGCAGAGTCCACTACTCTCTGCAGCTTCTTATGTTCCTGAGTATTCAAATTGCCCTACCAGAACATGATGCAACCAGTCAAGATAGTTTCACAGTACATCTGTAGAAGTTTGTTAGAGTGCTTGGTGATAAGCCAAACCTCCTTAAACTCCTAAGAAGTTAAAGACACTGGTGCACTTTCCTAACCAAATGGTTGCAATAATTGTGGGCTGGTGCCAGTAGGAGTTTGAACAGGTTACAGAAATATATATTCACATGGGTAAGGATTGTAATTACAATTGTACAAATGACAATAAAAGAACTAAGCAGTGTTTGGGCAGTATGCAAAGAAAAGTATAAAAGGGTGCCTTAATGAGATGATCAGCACCAATGACTCTGGAGATAAACCACTAAAGAAGAAGACCTTGAGTCAGGGGCTTAGAGAAGAACTCATTGAGTCAAACCCCAGCCAGATTCATCAAGAGTACAGGCAGTGGGTTTTAGAAGTTGTCAAGGTAAACTAAAGAGTTGTGTAACTTAAAGAGTTGGGAGTCTTTTTTTAAACTACATTGTGGATTTTTGAGTTGTTTGAACAAATTGTAAATAATGAAGAAATATAGTTGTTAGGCAAAGTCGTCATCTGGTGTGTTTTATTGTGTCCTACACCTAATTGGCAACACACCCAATTTGCATTTGGTTTCTCCAATATAAAGATTACATTGTGAACACCAAAAGCAGTACAGTAGATTGGAAGAAGTGTAACTGAATTGCTGCTTCACCTGGAAAGACTATCTGGGTCCTGGATGGTGGGAAGGAAGAGGTGAAAGGACTGGTATTCTGTCTGTTGTGGTTACATGGGAAAGTGCCATAGGATGGGAAATGATTGGTTAGGACAGAAGATAGGACCAGGAAGGTGCAAATGGAACAGTCCCTTCAGAATGCTGAAAAGAGAGAGGAAGGAAGGGAAGATGTGTCTTGTGGGATCTTGTTGGAACTGACAGAAATCGCGATGGATGATCCCTTGAGTGCCAAGGCAGGTGGGGTAGGAAGTGAGGACTAGGGAAACTGTATCTTTGCTCCCCTCAGTGAGAGCAGAGGTGGAGGAAATAGATGAGATGCAGTCTAGAGTTCTGTCCACTTTGGCAGAGGGGAAGCCATGGCTCACAAAGAAGCAAGACATTTCAGAGGAAATTCTCATCATTGTAGCAAATACAATGGAGACAGAGGTACAGAAAAGGGAAAGAGGTCCTTACTGGAAGCAGGATGGGAGGAAGTATAGTCAAGATGGCTGTAGGAGTCTGTGAGTTTGTAGCCTATTCATTGAGATGCAGATTGAGAGATCCAGAAAGGGAAGAGGAAAGTCAGAGATTATTCACATGAAGCTCAGATGAGGGTGGGAATTGACAGCAGAAGTATTGACATTTTTTAGTTCTGTTTGGGTGCAGGAAGCATCACCAATGCAGCCATCAATGTACTGGGAAAATAGTTGAGGTAAGGGGCCCAAGGAGGAGTAACACAGAGATTGTTCCTTATATCCAATAGAAAAGTCAGGCATAGCTTGGGCCCTTTTGAGTCCCCATTGGCTACACATTTCATCTGCGGAAAGTGAGTGGAGTTGGGGGAGAAGTTGTTTAACATGAGAACAAATTCAGTCAAGCGAAGGAGTGTGCTTGAGGAGGGGAATTGGTTGGTCCTCCATTCAAGGGTGAAGCAGAGGGCCCTCAGACCCCCCTGATGTGGTATGGAAGTGTGGAGAGAAGGTATGCTCATTATAAAAATGAACCATTTGAGACCATGGAGTTGGAAATTACGGAAGTGGCAGACTTATCTGGAGTGTTGTGGATGAAAATGAGAAAGGACTGGACCAGGGGAAAAGGATGGAGTCAGTGTAGGAAGAACTATGTTTAGTGGGGCAAAAGCTGCTTTAAACAATGGGGCTGCCTGAAGATTTGGGCAGGAACCAGAATTGGGCAGTATGGGGCTGGAGCACTGCAAGACTGGAAGCTGTGAAGGGAAGGTCTCCATTCAAAATAAGGTCTGTGAATGTCTGGGAGACGACAGTCTGATATCCCTTGAGGCATATTCTGGAAGAAGGAATGGGAACTGACATTGGCCTCTTGTAGATAAAAGTCAAATCACCAGATCACACAGCACCACCCTCATCATCAGGTTCAATGATGATGTCGGAATTGATCTGAGAGAGTAGAGTGCTGCAAGTTCAGAAGGTGGTAGGTTAGAGCGAGTGAGGGGAGTGGAAAAAGCAAGGTGGTCAATATACCATCAGCAGTTAGCAATGAATACATCTAGAGAGGGTGAGGCCAGATGGAGGGCCAAATGGATTGGGAATTCTGGAAACAAGAGAAGGGGTCCATCGTCTGGGATGAAGAAATGATGCAGAGGTGGTAGAAGAGTTTAATGTCATGTCAGAGTCAGAATTCATTAAGATGAGTCCTAAATTTATTCGGCATGAAAACAGGCCCTTTGGCCCAACTCGCCCATACTGATCAAGGTGCCTTCTTCAGCTAGTCCCATTTGCCTGCATATGGCCCATATCCCTCTAAACCTTTCCAATCCATCTACCTGTCCAAGTGTCTTTTAAACTTTGTAACTGTAATCGTCTCTCCCACTTCCTCTGGCAGCTTGTTTCATATACCCACCACCCTCTGTGTGGAAAAAGTTGCCCCTCAGGTCCCTTTAAATCACTCCCCTCTCACCTTAAACCTAAGCCCTCTAGCTTTTGACTCCCCTACCAAGGGAAACAGACTGTGACAATCATCTTGTCTATGCCCCTCATGATTTTATAAACTTCTATAAGATCATTCCTCAACCTCCTTTGGTCCAGGAAAAAACAGTCCCAGCCTATCCAGTATCTCCTTATAACTCAAGCCCTCCAGTCTTGGCAACATCATTGTGAATCTTTTCTGCACCCTCTCCTTCCTAGAGTCTGGCGACCAGAGATGCACACAATTTTCCAGGTGTGGTCTCACACCAATGTCCTATACAGCAGTAACATAACGTTCCAACTCTTGTACTCAATGCCCTAACCAATGAAGGCAAGCATGCCATTTGCCACCTTCACCATCTTGTTTACCTGTGTCGCCACTTTCAGGGAACTATGTACTTATCCCTTAGATCTTTCTGATCTACAACACTCCTTAGGGCCCTATCATTCACTGTGTACGTCCTGTCCTGGTTGAACATCCCAAAATGCATCACCTCACATCTGTTTGAATTAAATTCCAACTGCCATTCCTTGGCCCACTTTCCCAGTTGATCAAGATCCTGTTGTAACCTTAGACAATGTTCCTTCAATGTTCACCACACCACCAATTTTGGTGTCCATCAGAAAACTTACTAATCATGCTACCTACATTCTCATCCAGATCATTAATATATAAAAACAACAGGGGACCCAGCACTGATTCCTTTGACATTCCACTGGTCACAGGCCTCAAATGTGAAAAGCTTCCCTTCACTACTACTTTGTCTCCTTCCACAAACCAATTTTGTATCTATTTCATTAGCTCACCCTAAATCCCTTTTAGTCTAACTTCTAGTCCAGCCGAACATGTAGGAACTTGTCAAAAGCCTTGCTAAAGTCTATGTGGACAACATCTATCACCCTGCCATTATCAATCCTCTTGTTCACCTATTCAACAACACAATTAAATGTGGTGTGTCACATTTTCCCATGGACAAAGCCATGACGACTATCTTTAATCAGTCCTGCAGATAGATTCTGTCTCTCAGAATCACTTCTAGTAACTTTCCCACTGTGGATGTTAGGGTCTGTATTTCCCTGGTTTGTCCTTTCAGCCCTTCTTAAATAAAGGCACAACATAAGCCACATGGGACATCAGCACAACATGAAGACATGAGGGAAGAATCTGTGGCCTCTGCTGAGGGCTGATCATTTTCTACCCTTCTCCTCCTGACCTGCCATCTGCAACATATCATACCTCTTTGTTATCCTCTAACTGCCCCCATTATCAACTCATTCCCACATCAACCCAGCCTCAAACTGTCACAAATATTCCCTATGTCCTTTCCGTCCCTCCCCCCAGCTTTAACTTTTTTTTTCTTTTCCCATTTTTAATGAAGAGTCATAAAGTCATAGAATTATATAGCACAGAAAGGGCCCTTCAGTGCCACACATCATTGCTGACCACTAGCTCTTAGGCCTGAACTGTTCCTCTTTCCACAGATGCTGCCTGACTTACTCAGAGTGTTCAGCCTTTTCTGTTTTTGTTTCAGACTTCCAGCATCTACCTTTTTAAAAAAATTACACACATCCTGTGAGAACCTGCATCAAAATTTTTACTGCAATCCAGTTTTTTGACCTGAGCTCATATTTCATGTTATGAAGGAACATAAACTTGTCTAATTTATGGATTTGTTTTGAGTAGATTCTTTGATGTCCTTTGCTGCAGAGAACAATTTCAATTTAGTTCTTTAAAGATTAAGTGGAGCTTCTGGCCTTGAAGAGCAGCATCTCTGCGATGCTTTTCATGATATTTTCTATTTTGAAAAAAACATATTACATGGAGGAAAACTATACTAAATGAATGAATGGCAGGAGAATTCATCAATCAATGGGTTCATGTTTTTTAAATATTGTTATCTGATTTCCCCCCCAGATAACCAACAGATTAAGGGACTATAGGGTAAAGGAAATGTATGGAATTAGGTCGCAGGCTGGACATAATCTCAGTTAACGATGAAATGAGTTTGAAGAGCTGAAAAGTCTCTTCCTGTTCCTGCGATTCGGGGCAACAACCCAACTGCCTGAGCATCATCCAAAAGAAAATGTTGCAGATCCGCAATAAATATTAAAGAAAATACTGCAACTGCTTTGCAGGCGAGATTGCACATCTGGGCTGAGCGAGAGAGAGAGACAGAAAGAAAGTTACCGGTCGATTAGACTGGGAGAAAGTTCGTTCCCCGGGAGGCGGCGCTACCGCTTTCTGTTGCCGGCGTTTGCTGCTGTGCCGGGTGTTTGCTTGTTTCGCCGCCGGCTCGTTGCTCCGGAGGGCGGGGTGGTGAGCAGGGCGGCGGTGCCGAGCAGCCGGCCGGCCGGAGGGGGAGGAGGGCGATGACAATGGGCTCGCGGGTGACGCGCGCGCTGCGGAACTTTAACCTGGAGAACCGGGCGCACGCGGAGATCGGCAGGCAGAAGCCCGGGAGCGCCCCGCGCCACCCGGGCCCCGGCGCCCTGCTGCAGCAGCAGCTGCGCGGTGAGTGCGGCAACGTGCGAGCGCCCTCCGGGCCCTGCAGCAAGGGGAGCGGGGGTCGGTTGGGGAAGGGATGGGGGTGTGGGGCTGGGGCGTGGGGGTCGGTTGGGGAGGGAATGGTGGTGGGATGGGGGTGTGGGGTAGGGAGTTGGGGGTGTGGGGTATCGGTACCATCTATCATCCCCACGCTCTCTTTCCCTCCACTCTGCCCCATCACCAGGAGTGCTTTCTGCCTGCCTTTTGTGCGCAGTTCTGTAAATGTACGGGCGAATTGGCAACCTCAAGGTGACATTGATGTTATCTAATTACTGGCTGCCCAATCTGTGCCTTTTAATTCGGTTCCAAACCCCTACAAACAAAAAAACCCACCGTTATTTATTTAATTTCTAATATCCTGGTAATATATGTTAGCTTTCTTTTGTCTGGTATCAAAGGACCCACTCAAAATAGATCCAGAATTTAACTGGACAGGAGTTTATGTTCTCTTCTAACGTAAAATATGAACTCCGGTTTAATGATCATACTGACTCTATAGTAGTTATTCCTGGCCTTGATATTTGTTACGTTAAGGTGATTATAGAAATGGAAGTTATTGAAGCTGAAATAAGAATATGCCATCAATGTCACTATATTGATCGAATCATTTATCTTGTTCTTTGCCTACCACCCATCCTTATTCCCTGACTATCCCTATACAGTCAGATATCTTGCCCAATGTAAATTCTCTGGAAAATCATAAGGACATGAGACTGCAGATGCTGGAATCTGCCGCAAAAAAAATGCAGTTGAGTTCCTCTTGCAGTTTGTTTATTTGCTTTGGTAAATAATAGTTAATTTATAAAAAGAAGTAATTTTATCTAACACCAGCCTTCAGTCTTTTCCCACTGATTATATTTCCAGCCATTCTTGTAGCTGAACTTTAGACAGCACATCCTCCCAAGTAATATTAATATTGATCTCAAGCTCTGTATGTGACGATGTAGCCCTTTTAAAAAAAAATTGTCATTCTGGACCTATAAAAGTCAGCATTGAAGAAAAGCAAGAGCTTCTTTTGTCTTTTCTCACATCAATTCTTGGTCCTTGAACCATTTGGAGAGTGGTGGTGCCCCATTATGTCTTGATATGCAAATATGGAGCAAAGTCCTCCAAACCGTACTGACTGCATTCAATGCTTTAATTTGTCTTTTTGATATTTTGGCTTTATCGTTCAATGGAGTTCAGTGCTGACGTTTCAAATATGTTGCAGATAAAGTACCACCCCAAAATCAGAGGAACTATGGGATAATTGTACTCTAATTTCAAATTCATGAAATACATCCCAATTGAATAATTTCTGGGGTTGTGCCTGATTCCTTTAATGAGCCATGAACATCAGAATTTTATTTGAATTCCACAGATCATCCTCAAGTAAATGAAGTTCATAACAAGAATGAAGAACTTGTGTCTTTTCTGAAAGATGTTTATGTTGATTCAAAAGATTCTCCATCAAAGGTAAATGTTGTAAAAGATGCACAGTGGTGAATGTTTAACATTGGCCCGTGGGGGAAGGATGAAATAATTTAACCCTTGGTCCTTTTTTTTGTACGTTGACATTTTTGACATGTTCTTCATTCTAAACTAGATGATATACATTTGATTTGTAAAGCGCCATGTATTTTCAATTGAAAGTTATTCCTATTTAATGGGTGGGATATTCATGATGCTGATACAGTCGTATTTATTGCCCAGTGTCAGTTGTGCCTCGGTTGGTAGTAGACTTGTTTATGAAATGCATTTTTGGGTTTAAGTCCCATTTCAGCAACGTGAGCATAAAAATTTAGACTGACACTCTAGTCCAGAACCAAACGAGTGCTGAACAAGGGAATTATCACTGTTGTTCTGGTGAATATTATCCCTTACTGTCACTAAGTACAGATTATCAGATCATTATCACATTGCAACTTGTGCACCTTGCTTGCTGCGTGAAATTTAGCTACCACTTTGTCTGTATTCCAACTGTGGTTTCATGTCTGACATATTTCATTGACTGTAGAGAGTTTTGTGACATTAAAATGCTGTATAAATGAAAGTACTTTTTCTTGATCCCTCCTCTAATCTTGAAGCCACAACACATTGAATAGGTAAGATCTGAAACTCTCTGCCTGTAAGGGTGATGGAAACAAAATTAATCATTGCCTTCAAAAGGAAATTCAATAAACATTTGAGAGAAAAAAATTGCAGGGCTATTGTTTGGGGAAATGGGATTCCCCATTCAATGTAAACTTGATGTATGTCCTGTAACAATTCTGTGAAATAGTGTGGGTCTGGTGATGCTTGTTGGCTAGACCAAGTGGTGGCATGTTTCTCTCTAAGAAGCTTTGGTGAACCATTTAGGTTTGTACGAAAATCCAGCTAATCATTTTTCCTAGTGTTAGTCCATAAATTGTCAGAATGATTATAGTGAAGTCCACAACATTTAACTGTAGAATATATACTCAGGTTGAAGAGTACTTGCTCAGGCTTGCAGTGAAACAGAATCACAAAGATTTCTCTTGTTAACTATTTCCCAATGATCAGAGAAGCAGGAAGGTTAAGGAGATCAGGGAACCTTTTATTAGAATACCAGGCATGAACAAGATAAGGTGAGCTTAAGAAATAGATGTAATTACGTACATGATATTTAAGTTTATTCATATTTATGGATTGGATCTCAAAACTCATAAGAGAATTTCTGCACCAACTCTAACCTGATTCTGTGGCATGATCTGTTATGGTTTGGAGATATCTTAATTTCAATATATTCAAACACCATTTTAAAAAAAAGTACAGTTCTGCTCTCCTGTTTAGAATAATTGCATTGAGAACTCAATTTTTCTTCACTATCTTTCTATTTAGTTGCAGCACTAGGTCCTGCTTTTTGTCCCCTTTTTTTCTGGATATCAGTAGCAGATCCAGACTTGGTTTCACTGACCTATTTGAGTTGTCTCTTATTGACTTGCACATCTCTAATTTGAGTTTTATTGACTTTAACAATGGTTCAGAAGGCTTGTGTGATGAAAGGCTTTCTGAAGTGGGAAATTAAATGGATGGCTTTTGAATCAATAAAATCTTAAAAGAGAAACCCTCATAGCATCACCATTGTTAATTTATTCTGTATATCACCAAGAACTGTAGTTAATAGACGAGGAAAGAGAGCACTTATAATTCTCACTCCACCCAATTCCACAGCTCAAAAAATATTTGAAGTGTTGAGCTGTACCTGTCTTCCCCAAAAGAGAGAGGAGCTTTCACCAGTCCCTGACAATTCATTTGTGTGCTTCAATGGTGCTGCTTGGGGACAGAGAATGAATGCATAAGCCTGTCTTTGCCACTCCAGTTCTGGGTTACTTGGGCAGGCACAGTAGTGTAGTGGTTAGTGTAACGCTATTACAGCACCAGCGACCTGGGTTCAATTCTGGCCACTACCTGTAAGGAGTTTGTACGTTTTCCTGTGTCTGCATGGGTTTCCTTCGTGTACTCCAGTTTCCTCCTCCCACATTCCAAAGACGTACCAGTTAGGAAGTTGTGGGCATGCTATGTTGGAGCAGGAAGTGCGGCGACACTTGCAGGCTGCATCCAGAACATTCTATGCAAAAGATGCATTTCACTGTGTGTTTTGATGTACATGTGACTAATAAAGATACTTGTCGGGTCCTTGTATTTCTTTATGCCATTCCAGGAAAAATGTAATGAAATCTTCTGTTTTTTTTTTCATTTGAATTTTTTTCCTCTTATGTTTGTGTTGTAGCTGGCTGTATTAACAAAAGATCGTTTACATCTGAAGTTGCCTCTAGCTGGTTGAAATGAACCTAGAACCCAGTTGCAGAACATGTAAAAGAGCCAAAAAATGGACTGTGGGATACAAATCCCTGATGATCAATATAATTCAATGATTCTTTTAAGAACACATGCTGAGAGGACTATTTGACTACATAGTAAATCAAACAGTTTGTCTAGTTTACTGAATTAAACTATTTCTATTCGTGATAATTTGAAGAAAATACTTGTAATTTCTAAATGTGGCCTTGTGCAATATTAACATTTATCAGTGAAGGTTAGCTCAGTACACTTGCATCTTGTCCCCAGCTATACTCATGAGTTGTGGTTGGACTGAAGAAGTTAAGGTTTTTTGCTTCAAGCAAAGAAGGTTGAGAAGAGATACAGCGGGGTTTCCAAGATCACAAAGGGTTTGGATGAGGTAAATAGAGGGAAGATGTTCCCATTAGTGTATCATTCAAGGATGAGGTGACACAGTTTTAAAGTGTTGGGAGGCAGTTAGTGGGGGAATGCAAAGAATGGTTATGATCTCAATCTCGCTGCCTGTGAGGATCATGAAAGTGAAGTGATTCAGGACTTTCCGTTATGAACTGGATAGGCACAAGGAACAATAATTTTCAGGGTAATGGGGAAAGAGTGGGACATGCGGCTGACTAATTTGCCCTAAAAAAGCCAGCATGGACTGAATAACCTCTAACAATTCTATGCCATGTATTATTATTGACAGTAGTGTTTCTATTCAAAGTACTGTTGACTAAAGGTAGCACAGACATTTTACTAGTGTTATTGTTTTGCCTTTCCAGAACCTTCCAGTTGATGAGACACCTAAGCAACTGCAGGAGCACAGACTTCCCAAAGCCGCTTTGAGTCATGACCCTTTCGGCATTACACAAATTCCAAGAGGCAAGCTGAGTATAGTGGAAGCTCTTACAGTTCTGAACAATCACAAACTCCATCCCGAAATATGGACTGCTGATAAAATAGCTGAAGAATATAGTCTAGAACTTAAAGATGTTAAAGGACTGCTGGAATTTTTCAAACCGTTTGAAATAAAAATTCTACCTCCAAAGCAAGAGAAAAAACTGATATCTTCAAGATAATAATATGCACCATTTCAGTCAATATATAAGATAAGCATCAGATGTTTAATTTCTTTATTTAAGATTTACAACATGTTCAAGTAATGGAAATGTTATGGATATTATGTCTAAAGCTTTAGACCAATGCTGTGAGTGAATTGGTGCAGAACTGCTAACCTGTGTATTAGTCATGAACTATACCACACCATACCGTCACTACAGTTTAGTGTTTCACACTGTAGTGGATGTATCACAACAATCTGTCTCTTTAACGTCATGTTTTCGTAACCTTGTGAAAGTGCAACCACTCAGGGCTGTTTGATCTGGATCATTATACTTTGCAGTTTGTGGTACATATCAGAAATTATTAGCTTCATTACATTTTCTATTCTGACCACTACAGTTTTTGGTTTCAGCAAAGTTCTCTTTGTAATGTGTTCCAATATAGTGTTCACTGAATCTTTGGTCAAAAAAACTGGATATATCAAAATATGGCATTGAGAGAAAATTTGTCCTGTTTTTGACACTGTTAATGTGTAGGAGAAAAGTGTGGTGCAAGTATAACATGTTTATTTCCGACACATCCTGCAAATGTATTTAAAACCTGGGAATACACATATGTTTTCATGTTTTGCCTGTAATATTGGAAATCCAAAAGGATAATAGCAAATCTTAAAAGTTAAGTTTCAGTGAGACTTATTTCATTTTTTTCCCACTTTGGAATACCAACATTAAAGTAGCTTGAATTTTTCTCACAGCAAAATTTCAAAATGTTTGCTTCTTTAGATTATTCATCAAAATTAATGCAAATCTGCTCACCAGCCTTAAATAAATCTTTAACACCTGAGGGAGGTGTTTGTGAATTTAAGCTCTACTTCATAGCTGTGAACAGATAATGGAGTTTGATGTTTCAGTGCAATATTGATGGAGTGCTGCATGGCTGAAGGTTCCATTTTATGGATGTGATGATGGACTGATGCCCTATGGTCTGAGGAAATAGATGAGCTTCTATGTGACTGCTTTGAGTCAGTGGACTGGTCCATGTTCAAAGACTCAGCTGCCAGTCCAGATGAGTATGTCACCACCATCACAGACTTTATCAACAAGTGTGTTGAGGATTGTGCACCAAAGAGGACAATACGGGTGTTCCCAAACCAGAAACCGTGGATGAACTGGGAGGTCCACTCCCTACTGAAGTTGAGGACTGCTGCACACAAATCTGGTGATCCTGACCTTTACAAGAAATCAAGATATGACCTCCAGAAAGCTACGAGGAATGCCAAGTGACAATTCCGGTTTAAAGTAGAGTCCCAGACCAGCTGTCAGTTGTGGCAGGGCTTGCATGCTACAACAGGGTACAAAATATAGTTGGGCAGCATAGTTAACAACAGCGCATCCCTTCCAGATGAGCTCAATGCATTCTATGTGCGTTTTGAACAGAAGGGAAGTGGATTGTCACCACTAACTGAACTTTGAGGGGCCTTGGCATTGGGCAGTCCCCACAGATTGGGCCTCGCGTTGGGTTGGGCCTTGGGACTCCTGCCTCTGCAGGGCGGGCCTCTCGGCGGGTCAGGTCTTAGCCTCTTTGGGTCTGGCCTCATGTTGGGTCGGGACTCCGCCTCCACAGGTCGGGCCTTGGTGTTGGGCGCTCCGGTTATTCGGGTCCTTACTCTGGGTTCTCGGGTCTCAACGTCAGGAGCTCCAGTGGGGTCTGTGAGTTGGGTCTCGGCGATGGGGGCTCCGTGGGGTCAGCTCTTCACCCTGCGAAGACTTCCACGTTGATGGGCCTGTCCTAGGCTTCGCTGGTTGTTTCCAGCTGGGTCCAGGAGTCTGGTCCATTTCACATTCGCTCTAGGAGGTTGGAAGATCACCAGCTCTGTAAGAAGATTTAGAAGAACATTATTAGTAATAGTAAGTGACATAGAATTTAAATTCAAAAGTGTAGAATGATTAATGAGTAGTTAATGAGTAGATCTGCATAGAGCAGTTTGCAATGAGTCGCCATGCTCCGGTGCCAGCTTACCCAGTGTCTGGGTCATTCTCTCTTCTATTCCATCAGGCAGAAGATACAGGAGCCTATAGTACATACCACCAGGCTCAAGGACAGCTTCTATTCCACGGTGATAAGACTATTGAATGCTTCCTTTATGGGATGAGATGAACTCTTGATCTACTTTGTTTGACCTTGCACCTTATTGTCTACCTGCAATGCACTTCCCTGTAGCTGTGACACTTTGTACTCTGTTATTGTTTGTACCCTGTACTACCTCAGTGCACTGTGTAATGAATTGATCTGTATGAACAGTATGCAAGACAGGTTTTTCACTGTACCTCCGTACAAGTGACAATGATAAACCAGTACCAATATGAATACTTGTCCCTTGGGAGCACATACCAAAAGAATAATTAAAGAATTACGAAAGTTGTCCTCAGTCCTGATCAACATTTTCAGCCAAAACAACCATTGGCATTTATCTCGTTGGCATTTGTGGCCCTTGTTATAAATCAACTGCCTTGTTTGCTTACATTTCAATAAGTCGATTAATTATGAATTATATGTATTTGTATAAAGTCTTTGTCACATCAAGGGGTTCTGAAAGGTACTATATGGTACCTTCTCTGCCATGTTTAATTGCATTATTTCGTTTGCAGGGTATCAAATTTTTACAATGAATGTATACATGTTTTTTTTTAAATGATTGGTTCTGCATTTACTAAACATATTCAGTTGGAAGGAGACTAAAATCATTGAAGTGACCAGTAGAGGGAGTAGTTTGATAGTGCATGCATGTATGATTGTCATAGAATATGTTCATTTAACAAATTTTAATAAACTTTTAAACTAAATTCCATACTACCCTTTTAGTTTAGATTCTGTGCTTCCCATTGTATTTTACTTAAGTTTTCAAGTACAGTGAAAGAGTATGTATAAATTTTAATGTGAATTTATAGAAAATGCTATTTTGAGGCTCTGTTTCCTCATCAGTTACCCATTCCTGATTTCTGACCTATTAAGTGAAAAATGAATAAGATGTTTTCATCTGATCCTGCGTTGTAGTTCAAAACAGACTAAAGCAAAATGCTGCAGATACTCGGGATTAAAAATTAGAACAGGAAATGCCCACTCAGCTGGTCAGGCAGCATCTATGGAGAGTTAGTATTCTGGTTTAATAACTTCTCATAAGGACTAGAAAAAGTTAGTTGTAACAATATTTAAACCGATATAGATCCTTTCAAAGTAATTTTCATCATTTGATCTCCCCTTTCTACCACATTTATTTATTCCTGGCCTTTTCCTTTTCCTTTGTATCTTAACAAAATGTTTTATATCTCTGTAACATTTTACAGAGCTGTTAAAAAGTTATCTGAAATATAAACTTTATCTTTCTACAATATGCTACCTGACATTCTGAATGTTTCCACTATTTTTTCCTGTTTCTTTCAAATAGATGATTGGGCCTACTCATTTCCCATAACCCTCAATTCATAAACTGGCTTAAACCCATTTATGTTTTTTTTACATAAAATGGAAGAAGGTACTTTTCTTTTTCAATATAGGAAATTTGTGAGAAAAACAATACAACAACACCTGTTCATGTAGTAAAGCTATTTCGGTGTCCTCCACAGGATCATGGTGCAAATTTGATGCAGAGCCACGTTGGAAGATATTAGGGCAGGGAGACAGGAGATTAGTTAAAGAGGCGGAGTTTGGGCTGCATCTTAAAGCAGAAGAGAGAGGATCAGGAAGGTTTAGTGAAGGAATTCCTGGCAACTAAAGGCATTTCCATATTAAGTAAGAAAACTTGGAATGACTCAAGAATTGGGAAGGAGTGAGGATAGTTGTAGGGCTGGAGGAGATTGCAGAAATATAGCTGAGTGAGACTGGAGAAAGGCTATTCAGCCTATGCTGGCTTCCAGTAGATCAATTCACATCAGTCCCATTCCTCTAAGCCCTGCAACTTTTTCCCTCATGCATGCCCGTTGACTCCACTTTGATTCTTTTGCCACTTGCCTTTTCTAAGTGGTAATTTGCAGTAACCCATTAATTTACCGTAACCTATTAATTTGCCAGCACATTTTTGGGAATTGGGAAGAAACTGGAGAGCCCAACAGAAATTCACACAATTACAGGGAGAATGTGTAAACTGCAAACAGCACGTGACGTCAGGATTGAGCTCAGATGCCTGGAGTTGTGAGGAAAAAGCAATATCTGCTACACCACCACCGTTTTGTCCCATGAATAATGAACAGCACACAGACTTATTCATTTTCATCCAATAGCTCTGTGTAATTCAGTTCTCCCATATGGTTAAGAATACAGAAAA
>JAUZTB010000002.1:36135042-36145919 GCA_034780895.1 Rhynchobatus australiae
AGATGTACTCTGAGTCATTAATGAAAAGCACATCAAAAGTTACAAATAATTAAAACCATTATACTGAAGTACAATAAACTACAGAAAGTATTTACTTTTCCCCGTTGATGCAGACTCCAGCTGCCGCCAGCAGTGTGTCAGATTCTGCACCAGATTCCACTGGTGAGTGCTCAGGGTGATGCCCAGTGCACCAAGCTCTGCTCTGCCCTCACCCCGGGCTCCCCATGGACTGGAGCAGTGCAGCAACACCCCTTCTCAACATGGCGGTGTCATTGATGGTGTAGTTATTGATGCTCACAACAGAGGTGACCCCCATGTTCGAGGGAGCTGGGGTTGTGTTCCTAGAATACGGACTGTATTGTGATTTTCTACAACTTGAAGACACAAAGCTACCTCATCTGCACGTGCGTCAAGATACACGGGTTGAGGAAAGAATTTGTGCTTATCCATTTACTCCTTTCCACATAAATTCCATGAGGGTGTATCTTATTCTGTGTCTCAAATTTCTGAGTAATTATTTATGAATTCTATAAGGGCAAATTTCTGTAACATGAACTGCTGTAACTGGGGATTACCTGTACTTTGTACTCAATGAGTATACTTAATATATTAATATATTGAATACTCAGTGAATATATTACCTTGCTTCTGACCATGATGGGACTAAAGGTGATTGCACCAAAAGCAATAGACTTGGAGATTGCAACCCAGAAAGAGATTGTCTCCAGGAACAAAACTTTATATATACATTTGTAATAGGATTAGATTAATTTTGTGGTAAAGCTGAAACATTTCTAATAGATGATTATAATATTTATATGTTTTGTACTTTTTTTTTACAGTTCATAGTAGGCAGGGAGGTGAAAAGAACAGCTTGAATGTTTTGTAACATGGTGTAGAGATTTTGCTGGGTGGAAGTGGGAAATTGGGTGCAAATGTGCTGGTTCATTTAACATAACATCATCCTGTTTCATTTAATTATACCTGTTGCAGCTAATTGTTATTTCTTCACTGTCACATCTCAAGATTAGGTATCTTTGGCAAATTTTGAAACAATACCATTCCATATATATTTATATAACATATTATTCACTATATTCGTATTATAATTCTTTGCTGGTTTGTCAAACACTTCAGGTTGGTTAGGAAAACATCAACAGCCTTTTACAGATCCATGCTGGTTCTTCTTAACTAACTTAAATTTCTTCAAGCACCTGTTAATTTTGCCCTCCCAACTGATTGAAAAGCCGTACCCACTGCCAGTGTTAAACCGACCGGCCTGTAGTTTTTAGGAATATCCTTAAACCCTTTCTTGACCAAGAGCGTCACGTTGGCCACTTCCTAATCCCCTGCCACCTGCCTCATTACCTTGGAAAGCTACAGCAAGCTCATCTGCTTTCTCCATCCCCACTTCCCTCAGCAATCCGGAATGCATGCTATCCAGATCAGGGAGCATCCACTTGAAGCATAGCCAACCTTTATAGTATTTTGTGTTTATCAGTTTTCACTCCAACATTTACTTCTAGTGTATCTAATACTGACTTTTTTTGCCAATATCCTCTTGGTAAACACCAATACACAGTACTCATTAAGTATTTGAGCCTTTTCCAATGACAGCATACATATCACCTTTGTCCCTAATAGGTCTCATCCCATTTACTATTTAAAAAGTAGATGTAAGATTTTTGGGTTCCCTTTTATGTTAATTGCCATTTAATTCTCACATGTTAAATTCAAATTTGAGATAGACAGATCTTTGTTAACCAGTTATATGTGGTGGCTGCATGGAGTTGTCACAAATCAGGCATGCTCATTCAAATGGTGGAACATGCCAGTGATTGGGGGGAGGGTAGAAATAGCATACGACCCTTTGTTGTTCTTGCATTTCTGTACTATGAGAGAATAAGTTGCAGGGCTAAGGATAATGGGACTGATGTGGTTGCTCTGCTGAATGCTGGCATAGGTTGAATAGCTTTTTGTGCTCTAATAAGTAATTTCTATTATATCTCTTTACTATTCTCACCCAATTCCTAATATCAACTCCCTCACTCCTCAACAACCATCTGAAATTGCACCAGACTGTTCATAATCTTTGTGTCATGTCCAGCCTTGAGGGATGTTTCAGAGTTATGACTTCTATGATTCTACAATAAGAGACCTTTGAGGAAAATTAAGACCTGTTTCAACATGCATTTACATTGTTTAGAAGATAAAATTCTATTTGCAACACAAAAATAATATCCCTTATGCAGAGGTAAGCTACAATTTAAGATGTGCTATGTCAAGGCCAACTCTTTCCACCCCTGCAACACCACCCACTTATGCTCCAATTCTCCACTGCTGCCTGCAAGACTTTACTTCAAATCCTTTACTTGCTCAGGCCTTGAATTCTGCACTAATTCCACATGGCACAAAAGACCTTATACAGAATACTGTGGTCCTTAGAATTATCCACTAAAGTTTTGCAGCCTGGTGTCAAATGAAGAATTGGATAGACTGGGATTTTTTGGTTTGGAAGAGGGAGATAACTGGTGATCTGATAGTTGATGGCAAATATTCTGCGAAAAATAAAAACAGAAAAAGCTGTGGATATTTACCAGATCAGGCAATGCTACAACAGTTATGCATTAAAGTGTCCTTGACTTGAAACAATCCCTCTGTTTCTGCTTGAATTGCTGAGGATTTTCAATTTTTTTTTAAAGCCAGGTTTTCTACATTGCAGTATTTGCTTCTGGCAAAACTTAACACAGAATAGTATTTTCCAAAATAATATTAAGCAGAGCACAAGTAGAATTGGTGACAAAAATTTCTCATCAGCATGACCTGTGAGTGAATCAAGTATTTTAGAAGGAATTGAGAAGAACAATGAAATATGACAATTTAAACATATAGGAACAGAGAGATCAGAGAGTGGGGTTGCTCACAAGCAGAAGTCTTCACTGGTGACAGGCCACGTGATTAATATTGTTAGTATTTGGAATTCTTGTGTTTGTCAATGGAGGAAATGGTATAAGAGCAAGAAATATATTGTAACTTTATTTTAGTAAACTACTGATTAGTCCACAGCTTAAATATTGTATTCAATTCTGAGCACAACACTTTTGGAAAGTATGTCGAGGTTTGGATCGGATCCAGAGAAGAGAGAATTCAGAAAGATGAAAGGTAAGATCATTCTCCTTAGAACAAAGGAGTTAAGGAAAGAATTAGTAGCTTCTGAAGATTATGGGTATTTTGGTATAGAAAATAGGGAGTTTCCAGAATCCACAGGTTTAAGATAAAAAAAGCAAAAAAAAAGCCTGGGGTGAAAAGAAATTATTTTACACATGGAATTTTTAATAAGTTGTCACAATTAGATGTTCTGTGGTGAGTAGCTCACCTTCAAACACACCAAAGCCTTTCAATCTTCAATATGGCATGTCAGAACAGTGATGAAATATTCTCCACTTGCCTGGATGATTGCTGTTCTAACAACACTCACAGCTCAGCATGATCCTTGACAAACAAGCCCTCTTGACTGATATTTCATCAACCTCCCTACTCCTTTCATTTGCACATGTACCAAATACAAATGCATGTAGTTATTTACATGCTTTCCTCTAGTAGCCCCAAAACCTATGATCTGTTACTGCCAAGAAGAACAAGTGCAGCAGGCACAAGGGAATACCACAGAGGGGAAGGCAAGCCAATATGGACTGAAATGGAATGCTGTTATGAAAATGGCCAAAACTACTTGATGGGCAAAACTAAATGATGACTTCTTCATCACTATCATAGAATCATAGAGTCATACAGCATCGAAATGGACCATTTGGCCCCACATTCATGCTAGCCAGTGCGCAGCCATCTATAATTAATCCCACCTTCCAGTACTTGTCCATGGCTTTCTATGCCGAGGCAATTCAAGTGCTTGTCGAGACACTTGTTAAATGCTATCAGTGACTCTGCTTCCACCACTCACTCAGGCAGTGTATTCCAGGTACTCACCACTCGCTGGGTGAAGAAGGTCCCTCTCAGATCCCCTCTAAATCTCTTATCCCTTACCTTAAATCCATGTCCTCCAGTTTTATTCACTTCTGTTAAGGTTTCCTGCAGACTACCCTTTCTGCACTCCTCATCACTTGATACACCTCAATCATGTCCCCTCTTAACCTCCTCCACTCCAGGGAAAACGAACGTAACCTCTCCAGACTCTCAAAACATCCCGGGCAACATCCTGGTGAATCTCCTCTGCATTCTCTCCAGTGCCATTACATTCTTCCAATAGCGTAGTGACCAGAAATGAACACAGTATTCGAGCTGAGGTCTGACCAAGTTTTTATAAATTTGAAGCAAAACCTCCCTGCTCTTGTATTCAATGCCCTGACTAATGAAGGCCAGCATCCTATATACCTTCTTAACCACATTTTCTACTTTTAACCTCTCCCTGCTTCAATCTGAGGTTCCCACCTGCTTTAAGAAGACCACTATAATAGGGTTACCTGAGAAAAACAAGTAATGTGCCTTAATGACTCCTGCCCGGTGGCTCTGACATCCACCATCATGAAGTGATTCAAGAAGCTGATCATGGCACGCATCAACTCCAGCCTCCCAGAAGACCTCAACCCATTGCAGTTTGCTTACTACCAAAACAGGACCATGGCAGATGCCACCCGTATGGCTCCACACTCATCTCTTGGGCAGCTGGACAGTAAGAGACCTACGTTACACCATTGTTTATTGACTACAGCTCTGCCTTCAATACTATAATTCCAAGCAAATTCCTCACCAAATTCCAATACCTGGGACTCAACACTTCCCTCTGCAACTGGATCCTTGACTTCGTGACCAACAGACCGCAATTAGTGAGGATAGGTAGCAACACTTTTGGCACGATTATTCTCAATACTGGTGTCCCACAAGGCTGTGTCCTCAGCCCCCTACTCTACTCCCTATACACTCATGACTGCGTGGCCAGATTCTGCTCCAACTCCAGCTGCAACTTTGCAGATGATATTACTGTAGTGGGCCATATCTCAAATAATGATGAGTCGGAGTACAGGAAGGAGATAGAGAGCTTGGTGACATGGTGTCACGACAACAACCTTTCCCTTGATGTCAGCAAAACAAAACAGCTGGTCAGTGACTTCAGGATGGGGGTTGGAGCACATGCATCTGTCTACATCAACAGTGCTGAGGTCGAGAGGGTTGAGAGCTTCAAATTCCAAGGACTGAACATCATCAATAGCCTGTCCAGGTCCAACCACATAGGTGCCATGGTCAAGAAAGCTCACCAGCACCTCTACTTCCTCAAGAGACTAACGAAATTTGACATGTCCCCTTTGACACTCACCAACTTTTATCGATGCACCATAAAAAGCATCCTATCTGGATGCATCATGGCTTGGTATGGCAACTGCTCTTCCCAGGTCCACAAGAAACTGCAGAGAGTTGTGGACACAGCCCAGCACATCAAGGAAACCAGCCTCCCCTCCATGGACTCTCTCTATACTTCTCGATGCCTCAGTCGAACAGCCAGCAAAGACCCCACACTTTAGGCAGAAGATACAAACGCCTGAAAGCATGTACTGCTAGGCTCAAGGACAGCTTTTATCCCGCTGTTATAAGACCATTGAATGGTTCCTAGTATGATAAGATGGACTCTTGACCTCATTATCTACCTCATGATGACCTTGCACCTTATTGTCTACCTGCACTGCACTTTCTCTGTAGCTGTGACACTTTACTCTGCATTCTGTATTGTTTTATCTCAATGCACCGTGTAATGAATTGATCTGTATAAACGGTATGGAAGACAAGTTTTTCATTGTACCTCGGTACAAGTGACGGTAATAAACCAATTCCAATTCTGCTTTCACCTTCAAGGATCTTTAGACTTACACGCCAGGATATCTCTGTTCCTTAATACTCCCTAGGACCTTATTATTGATGGTGTATGTTGTAGCTTCATTCGTACTCCCAAGATGCATCACTTCACACTTATCAGGATTAAACTCCATCTGCTATTTCTCAGCCCATATCACCAACACATCGATACCTCCCTGCAGCCTAAGACTACCCTCCACATTGTCAACAACTCCACCAATCTTTGTTATACCTGCAAACTTACTGATCATGCACCTACACCCATACCATTCTCATATATTACAAACAGTAAGGATCCCAGCACAATCCTCATGGAACCCCACCAGTCACAGGCATTCAATCACAAAACTGACTCTTTACCATCACCCTCTGTCTGCTATTGCCAAACCAAGTTTGAATCCAAGTTGCAAACTTTCCCTTGATCCGATGCACACCAGCCTTTACTCATTTCAGATAAGTGGAAAAGGGCATCAATATCGCTGGAGTGTTGGAGGCTGAGGGGAGACCTGACAGAAGTATGTAAAATTATGAGAGGCATAGATGGAGTAGACAGACTCTCTTTCCCAGGGTAGAAATGCCAAATACCAGACAGCATAGCTTTAAGGTGAAAGGGGGAAAAAGTTTAAGGGAGATGTGTGGGGCAAGTGTTTTTCACATAAAGAGTGACAAGTGCCAGGAATTCACAGCCAGTGGGTGGTGGAAGCAGATACGACTATGGTGTTTAGGAGGCATTTCGACAGGCATGTGAACATGAAGGGAATGGAGGGATGTGGATCATGTGCAGGAAGATGGGATTAGTTTCATTTGGCATCATGGTCAGCATGGACATTGTAGGCTGAAGGGCCTGTTCCTGTGCTGGACTGTTGTGTGTTCTAACTCTTGGAACCTCTTTCCCACCAACACTGAGAATAACATCGGCAGCAGGACTTATAGTCTTATAGAAGGGGGATAGAAGCTGTCCTTGAGCCTGGTGCTACGTACTTTCAGGCTTTTGTACCCTCTGCCTGATGGGAGAGGGAAGCAGAGAGAATGATTTGAGTGGGTGGGGTCCTTGATTATGCTGGCTACTCTACCGAGGCAGCAAGAAGTATAGACAGAGACTATGGAGGGGAGGCAGCAAGGAGGTGTCCACACCTTCACAAGTGTAACTAGTGACGAACAATAAATCATTGATGCCCAAATCTCAAAAATTTAAAAATAAAAATCTGGAATTGAATGCAGAGGAAAACTAGTTGATAGCAACATGCAGAATTGCTTCACACACATAAAAAAGAAATAATACAGGACTATGAAATAGAGCAGGCTGCACAACTAATTGGTAAGTTCGTCAAAGAACCATGATGGCCTCCTTCTATGCTTCAGAGTCATAAATCAAGACAGTACAGAAAGAGGCCCTTTAGCCAACCCTGTCTATGTTATCAAGCTATATCATTCTACATGGAATACTGAGTGTTAAAATTAGAAGGAAAATCCTGAAATGGTGCAAATATTTTTGTTTGGTTTGGCTGAGTATTGTTGAGTGCTGAGTTTATCACATGGATGCAAGCAGAAAGCTTCAGTTCTCCTACCCAAACGAGTTCCGTTTCTTCCTTCAGGACCATTTTTGCCGGTTAACTCGGACATAAAATACAAGCAGAAAACTTTGGCAATGCTCAGCAACGATGTCGAAGAGGAAAACAAGAGTTAACAGCCCTTTCATCTGAATTCCAATACATATAATTTTGTTTAAAAAAAAACAAGCGGTGATTTGCTTTCCAGCGCCTGCAATTGTCCAGTCACAGGCGCATAGAAAACTCGGGATAGCATGAAGGCAGCGAGCAGGCAGCACAGGGACCTGTCAATCATTCCAGCGCGCGGCGCCCGGAGAGAACAGTAACAAACGCCACGTTCCAGCGCGCGCGCGCGCGCGCTCCGGACAGGCGGACGGAACAGATCACGTGACACGCCCTCCACCTCCTCCCCACCCCCGGCCCGACCTTCTAGAGAGAGCGCCGCCCACGGCCGCCACCAGGAGCTGCAGCGAGAGCGCGGCCGCTTGACACGTGACGGCGGCGCACCTACGCGGCCACAGTGTATCAAACCCGAGGAAACTGTATCAGATCCACAGAGAGAAGTCGGGGCTGGCTGTGTGGCAAGTGAAAGGGAGCAATAAGCGGTGATTTTTTTTAAAAAACTCTGCACCCCTCCTTTCCGATTTTGAATCAACGCACTTAATGCACTTAGCACACCAGGAATAGCTCCGAAAATTAACGCCAAGCAAAGGAATTGTTTATGAGGTGAGTGAAAGTTATTCACATTTTGGGAAGCCAGTGTTTTTTCAGCAGTAACAGCAGCGATGAGCATTGAAGGCTGTTGTTGATTCTGTCTGTTCAGTACATACGTTACGATTTCGCTCGCTTATACATTAAATAAAGCGTTTCCAAATAAATGTGATGCTTTAAGTTTCTTTGCATTCTACTGCAAAGTAAAATTAAATCAGGGTGCTGGAATCAGGGTTGGAATTGCCATCCCCCCATTTGAAAACCCTATTTGATTCCTAGTATATTAGTTTTTACCTCCACAACGGCAAAACAGGTATAAATGAGATGCCAAGTGACCTTTGATTTGGTAAAGAAATTGGTCCTGTGCAGGTTTAATCATCTAATACTTCGTTTTGCTTCCTTTAGTTGTATAAAATAATGTAATCGAAACCCACACATTTTATAATTGTAGGTGTTTTTTTAATGTTTACTTGAGTAACTCAAAATGTGCTTTCAAAAAAGCAACGTGCTGGCTAATGCAGTTGACGTTAGTGAAACACTGCATTTAAGAAGACATGCGTGGAAATCAGGCTTTTTATTTGCAAATTAGTGATGTTTCAATGAAAATTACATCAAAAAGAAACAAAATCATTCCACTGCAGAGTTTTTAATGCAAAAATGTCTTTAAGTATCTTCATGAAACTGATGTCTGAAATATTTTAATATTTCAGTTTCTAATAAAAACAAAATCGGACTGATTCAAGGTCAGTAGTTTAGAATTAATGGACAGAGGTAAGGAGAATGAATAAAGGTGAATGGGATTTACTACACGTTTGGAAGAGGATGGCCAGGCTCTGAATTGTTAGATCTGAGCTTGGGAGGCAAGTGAGAAGACTACTGAAAAAATTGAGACTGAAAAATGGCAGTGGCGTGGATGAGAATTTCAGTGACAAACTGATTAAGAAGAAGCAGATTCAGTGTCTCAGATGTGCAAGCATGCAGTGATAGTGACTACTGTTGTAGGATTTGAAGATCAACACAGCATGCATCTTCAATGTTTATTTGATCCTGTTAGACAAGCTGAAGGGATATGGATGCATAGCTGCATGGTAGAGTTTCTGTTGGGGTTCTAAGGATTGATTACATCTTGGTGTGTGAATCTCAGCTGATCCATAACTTGATCTCAGTTACAGATGTCATAAAATCAAGGTTGGTAACGAAGAAGCAGATGTCCTGAAAGAGGGAGAGGGGCATTGTTGTTGATTGGTTGGGTTAGCAAAGCTACTGGATTTGGTGTGTCAGATTTGCTTACTCCAGGAGCAGAGTATTTTTGTGGAAAATAGGAAGATGTTAAAATGGAGTAGAAGATAAGGACCTTGAAGGAAGAAGAGTCATGAGTGAGGTGTTTTGAATACAAAGATAGGTTGAAATGAGCCATGGATATGACATTCATGTTGGCACCAGAATATTTTTAGCTAGAAATGTGGTAGATGATGTAACTTGCAGTGAAAGAACAGGAGACTTGTCAATGATGCAGATTTTTGAGCCAAAAGTTGAAAAACTCAGCTTCTCCACAGGGAGAGTATAGTTTGAGTTTAAAATCTTAATTGTCATACGTACTTGGCTCAGTTCTCTCGAAAAACTCTGAATTGAATTGGGATACTGTTCAAAGGAGTCTGGTAACCTATGTATGTTCTGGTAACTTAATGTGATTGTTGATATGTCGACTTGGATAAGAGGTAAGTATTGGTCGGTTACTTTACCATATGAGGCATGAATGGCTGCCTTTTGTAGCTGGGTCATCCTTTTTGGAAGTCCTTGCCCTCCACCTGTCCAGTTAATAGCAGTAACTTGCACATTTGGATTTAAAGCACTGAATCCTCATAGTGTGTGTAATCTCCCTCTGAGGTTTGAGCTGGAGATTACACACTGGAGAGCTGGTGAGTACATGTGAACTCTCAGAAATGAAAGTTAGAGCTGACTGTGAACATATTTTGATTAAGAATATAGACATGCTGAGCTGTTACACTCCTTGACAAAGTAAAGTGTCAATAAAGGAACAGAAAATAATGAGTAAAGTCAGCCATTTAGCCCTTCAAGTCTGCTGTCATATAATATGATCATGACTGATCCTCTGTCTCAATACCATGTTCCTGCTCTCTCCCCATGCCTTGTGATGCTTTCTATTTAAATATATTTTTTTTATTTCTATCTATATTTAGCAATTCTAAGAATTTTCACTTTGCTTTTTGTGATTCAGTTTGAATCAGTTTACAATAAAGTATAGAAAATGCTGGAAACACTCAGCAGGCCAGGAAGTATCTGTGGAAACAGAAACACCGTTAATGCTTCAGGTCTGAGACCCTTCATTAACCTTCTGAAGGGTCCTGGATTTGAAACATTAAATCTTTTTCTCTTTCCACAGATGCTGTATGACATGTTAATTGTTTCCAGCATTTCTTTTAGTTTGGAATTATTTTGGAAGGCTTTTTTCTCAGCAAAGTTTCAAATCATGCCTTAGGATGACAGTTTCATTCTGTGAGGGTGGGGTAGTCCTATTGAACGATCATTTGAAAAAAATAAGCCAAGTATTTGAGGTATTGAACTTTGGTGTGTAAACCTCCAGTCTAAATTACTTAGAGATTTGCTGTCTGTTATCAAAAGGAAGTGGATTGTCTGTAGTTTGTTGAAGTGAATTAGTTTTTGTGAAGCAAAAAGAAAACTCAGTGAAAATAAAGTCAGACAAATAAGTGGTTAGGAAGTGAGAAATATCCA
>JAUZTB010000002.1:36305153-36317185 GCA_034780895.1 Rhynchobatus australiae
GTAGGTGAACCCCCAGGAACCTAATGTTGCTGACCCTCTCCCCAGCAGCACCATCAATGGTCAGCGGTGTGTGATCATGCTTGCTCCCTACCATTCCCTATGGTTATGGATCTGTGAACTTTCCACCAGTGGTTTGATAAACTGTGCTGTGCTTGGAATAATCTACACAAATGGAAAATCCTGATCACAAATTTTGAATGGAAATTGTCAAGTGCTAGTGACTGAAGGCAAGATCTTTTTCTCATGTCTTGGAGCTTGTCTCCAGCAGGGATCACATTTAATGTTTCATGTAATATCTGCAGTGACAGATCTAAATTAAGTACAGTTTTCCTTAAAATACTTAGGTCATAACTTTCTTATTGCAATTAATTCCCCATTTAGATTATATCAGATTAACAAGGTTTTTAATGAAAAATGATAAGTAAATCAGCTGACTGCAGGAGATGGTCAATATTTTCTATCCCCCCCCCCCAAATCACACTATCCACTGAGTTGATCAAATAGCATAAACACAAGGAAGCTTCTTACCTTGAACATTATTCATGTTTTGCCAGCAACACCCCCTCCCCAAAATAATACTCCCTCAATGGACTCATCTGTCATACACACCTAGATACTGCAGCCAGCTTAAATAAATTTGTTTTGAGCTTGAAGTCAAACATTCCCAATAAAGACAGAACAAATGCCGTACATATTTGAATTTTAAAATGAATTTAAAGCAGAATACTGAAATAACTATTTAAATATAAGAGGTACATATTATCGGGATTGATTGGATTCCAGATTTTTGAACGTGGTTTGGCAGACCAATGGAAGGCAGTGCTAAAATTTGTGAGTCCTGAGTCTCAAATTATAGCAAATGCAATGAAAGCCAGATTCTTGTAAAAGTAGTTTTAGAACTGCAAGAGAAAACGTTGGTCTTTTCAGCTGCTACTTTTTAAAGTAACCTACCTACAGGAAATGTCTCTCATGAAACAAAATGTGTAACTATTTTTACATCCGACATAGATTTCTGATCATAATAGATCATAGTGTAATTTGTTTCAATATGGCTAAAAATAAAAAAAAAACAAAACTGCTGATCACACCTTTCCTATAGTGTGGCAACCAGAATAGCACACAGATGCAGCTGAACTAATACTTTATATAGAGTACCATAATCAGCCTGCTTTGGCATTCTGGGACCCAGTGATTGAAGGCAAATATCCTGTACGTAGTCTTAACCACTTTGTCTACCCATGCTGATTCTTTCGGGGATCCCGTACAAGAGGTTTCTTCCCGTTCCCCTTTACTCCCTAGTGCCATTCCCTTTCACTACCAGTCATTGTGTATAACCTAGCCATTTCTCTGCCAATCTGAGCAACTGATCAATTTTGCTGGGAAGCTGAAGACTATCTTCATTATCCATAACACCAAGCTGCAAGCTTGCTAATCGTACATCCTACATTTGCATCCAGATTGTTAAAGTATTAAGGGTCCCAGCATTGATTCCTGTAGTAAACCACTGGTCACAGACTTCCAATTGCAGAAATAACCCTTTACCATCAATTGTGGATCCAATATGTCAAATTGCCATGGGCTCCAAACTTTTGGACTATCCTTCCAGGTGGGACCTAGTATCACATTAGGGCAGCTCTTAAAGCTACTACCTCACAGCTCCAGCCACCTAGTTCAATCCTGATCTCCAGTGTTGCATGCTTACACTTTCTTTTTGCAACCATGTGGGTATCTTTCAGGGTTTTTTGTTTCTCCCCCCACATCCCAAAGGTATGCGAGTTAGCACAATGCTATTATGGCGCCAGCGACCCAGGTTCAAATCTGGCCACTGTCTGTAAAGAGTTTGTACTTTGTGTCTGTGTGGGTTTTCTCTGGCTTCCTCCCACATTCCAAAGATGTACAGGTTAGGAAGTCGTGGGCATGCTATGTTGGTGCCTGGAGCGTGGCGACACTTGCGGACTGCCCCCAGAACACACTACGCAGAAAGATGTATTTCACTGTGTGTTTCGATGTACATGCGACTAATAAATCTTATCTTATCATATACATCTTTTTGTGTAGTGTTCTGGGGGCAGCCTGTAAGTGTTGCCACGCTTCTGGCACCACCATAGCATGCCCACAACTTCCTAACATGCACATCTTTGGAATGTGGGAGGAAACCGGAGCACCTGGAGGAAACCCACACAGACACGGGGAGAATGTACAAACTCCTTACAGACAGTGGCCGGATTTGAACCTGGGTTGCTGGCATTGTTAGGCGTCACACTAACCGCTATACTACTTCCTCCCCTCCTTGCTGTAGGAATAAACTCCTTGATTAATATTGCAGTGCAACCTTTGACTTTTTAAAATCAGAAGCAGGCAGTTCAGATTCAAACTGAAAAGGCCAATGTTGCCTAAGGGCTGTAACGCCACAAACTTGTTCTCCAACTAACCTTTAAACAAAAAGGGAGTAAGGTAGAAGATTGAAGCCACAGACATCTGAAAGATCAGGTTTACCCTTGCAGAATGAATAGAAGTGTTCTGCAAGTCGATCACTCAATCTGTGTTTGGTTTCTCCAGTCTGCACACAAATAAGCAGATATTTACTTCCCCATCAGTATTTCTAGCAAATTCAAACCTGCTTACAATTTCAATCAACGTGGTGACCAAAGAATATTTTTCTCTACAATTCTAAGTATATGGGCTCTACAGACTTTGGAAATGTAGGTACTATTGTCTGTTGAAACACCCAAAATTAGTGATCTGTAGCACAGCACTGAAGATATAAATCCCAAACTTCTGAAAAACTGATTTTCAAATTAAATTAACCTTAATTCATGATTTAATAGGATACAGTGCCTCTTTGATAATTTTAGCTTGGATGTCATGCATTTGTCAGAAATTGAGAGGAGCATGATCTTAATTCATCAATTATCAATGCAGAGGCTGCTGATATCAATATATTTCAGTGCAGGACCACTGAAGATACGTATTAACAAAAATAAATGGAATTTGTTAATTGAATTTTTCTTTTTACTTGATTTTGAAAACAACTTAAAACAAATATGAACCACAAAGCATTTGGTAACAAACAGCTCATTTTCATGTCCCCAAAACCTACCTATTTCCTTCTTATGATGAGTTATATTATTTTAAAATTTCTGCAACTGCATAGTCTATGACTAACTTTTCTTGTTTGCTTCCTTGTCCTTTAAGAGTCTTAGTTTCAGTGTATTTAGTTTTGATTATTTCCCTTAATCCAAAACAGAACTTACTCAGCAAGTTGAAAGCCTGAAGTGTTAATTCTGTTTCTCGGTCCACAGATGCCACCTGTACACCTGAAAAGTTTCCAGCATTTTGTATTTTATTTTGGATTTCCTGCATCCATTCACAAAACGTGGGACAAATCCAATTCAGTAAAGTACCATCCAATCAGTGTATACTAAATCAACAAAGGTGGTGTCACTGATAGCATAATTAAGCAGCACTTGTTCTTTTATGTCTTGTTCACCAATGCCCAACTTCAATTTCACCAGACCATTTGGTTCCAGCCCTCATCACAGCCTTGTTTCAAATATGAATTGAAGAGTTAAATTCTAGAGTTGAAGGAAGAGTGACTGCCTTTTACATCAAGACAACATTTGACCAGGAGCCCTGGTACAGTTGAAGGCAATGGCCATCAGGACAAAATCAACACAAAGGAAGATGTCTGTGGTTGTTGGAAGTCAATCACCCCAGCCCTAAGACATTACTGGAGGAATTCATCTGGGTACTTTCTAGAACCAACTGTCTTCAATGGCTTCGTCAATTATCTTCCTTTAATCCTAAGGAGGAGGGATGTTCACTGAGGATTGCACAACGTTCAATCCCATTTGCAACTTCTCAACAAATGTAGTAGACTATGCCTGCATATATCAAAACCTAGACAACATTCAGGAATGGATAGGTAGGTGGCAACCAATATTAGTGGGATGAAAGAGCTAGGCATTTACCATCACCAACAAGAGTAGATCTAATCACTCACCCTTGATATTCAATAGGTCTGTCTATCAGTGACCTCCTCCACCATCAATATCCTGGAGGTCACCATTGACTCAGCTAAACCAGCCACACAGATATTGTGGTGATAAGAGCAGGTCAGAGGCTGGATATACTGTGGCAAGTGACTCATCTCCTGCCACCCCAAAGCCTTTTGACAATCCACAAGGCACAAGTCTTACAAAGGTGCAATGGAATACTCTATTTCCCTGGATGACTCAACTCTTATGATGTTCGAAGGTTAACACCATCTAGGACCACGTAACTCATTTGACAGTCAGTCTAAAATCCACTCAAGACATTCATTTCTTCCTCCCAACTGCTGGAGTGTAATACCATCCCCAAAATGCACTGCATTTCCTCATCCAGCCTACTCTTCCCTATGTCCCAAATCCCTGACCTCTATCACCAAGGACAAAGGCAGCAGGCACGCAGGAATACCACCACCTGTGGTTTCCCGTCCAAACTGCATACAAACCTGACTTGGAAACACATCACCATTCCTTCATCACCCTAGGTCAAAATCCTGAAACTCCATCCCCTACAGTAGTGGGAGCACCTTCACCAAAAGGATCGCAGCAGTTCAAGAAGGTGGCTTGGCATCACCATCATCTTTTCCCAAGGGCAATTTGGGATCTGTAATAAATGCTGACCTTTCCTAGTTCCCGAAAAGTAATAAATAAATAATTAAAAAAGGGACTTCTTATGTATGGTGCCACTTGCTTCTGAGAAAACCACCTCAGGGCTACAGGAGACTTACAATGAACACAGCCTTACCAGCATCATCCACAGAGGGACCAAATACAGAAAAGAGCTTCTCCACTGGATACACTAATGCTTTAGAGGGCAGAAGAGTAGGAGACAGAATGTGGAATGTTGTCCATCAAAAGCAGCAATCGGAGACAAATGCTTTTGAGATTGAGTAAGGATTCCTATGTTCAGTTTGACTACCTGTGGGACTTGAGGATTGCACAATAGTTTCTGTCAAGAGTGACTGACTAACAAATTAACAGCCGCTCTTTCTGATGTTCCATGATTGATATTCTTCAAACACTATCCTAAACAAATAGTTCCTGGTTACAGACCTCTCAAAAAGGAAAGAATAAAAATAGACCTCTGCATGTAGCTGTTATTTTATGCCAAGTTCCTTGTCTATTCCCATTTAATTGCCTTGGAATTTGCAATAGGATGGGTAGGAATAGGCAAAAAAATAAGAGAGATACTTAAAGGAAAAACAGATTTGGAAAAACAAAGTGAGAAATTAAAAAAGGTTGAATATATTGGAGGTGATAAATTTAGCTTCTTTGACATCATAATTATTAATTGTACATCAAATATATCATTTGATGACCATATAGCAGTCAATGTTTATTCAGAGTGTTGTGGATTACTGCTACAAGACTTTTCCATTATGTGTTAACAACTACAATAAAACCTGCTGAATGTTCATATCACTTAAAGTGTCATCACTGCCTATGGCTGGGATTCCAGTATTTCAGTCATTAAGTTCTTGCGACATTTTAATCCATCATCCCGCATGGACTCTGGATTTCAATGACAGGTGATATGCCTTGGGAGAGGAGAACCTATAAACCTTCTGGGATTTTTTAAAAGCCTCCTTTACAAAAAGCAGCAACAGCTGCAACATTCTGTTCAAACTAAGAATACACTTGACTGTAAATGGAGTCTCCTTTAAACTATTGGAATGGTGTCATTCAAGAAAAAAAAATGTTTCATGAATGCAACCTCTCAGCCACAGATGCTGGCATAATAAAATAATTTATGTGTCATAGTCTTGTGTCAACAGAATAACGTTACCGGAGGTGTCAAAATGGATTTTGGTTTAGGATATTGTATCATACATGCTGATATTTTTTTACTGCGACTGAGTTGAGTGAAGCTTCATTAATATGCACTAAGAAGCAAAATGAAGTGTAGCAACTGGATCACATGTGGAAATTCTGCAACACCAAGCTCCTGAGAGGAGCATCATCTCCATCATAGCAAGCAATCTGTGCGCTAAATTCCCTGGAAACAAGGTTTGACACAGTGAAAAGGGAATACTTTAATCAGAATGTTTTTTTTATTATTAGAGGAACATTTGCTTATCTCGATTGTTCGGGCAGGCAGCTGAATGTGCCATTTCCAGGCAGTACTGAGAAGGGACTACTCTGTAGCTATTTTGTTATTTTATTTTCCTTTTTCTCCCCCCACCCAATTGATACTATGGTCTCTTTTCAGCACCTTTCTGCTTAGTTCAGTTAGGAGAGTGGGCCATGAATACCAAGGTAACTACTAATACAGGCACACAGCCTCGGCACACTTGTGAATAATTTTTTGTTTAAAACAGGCTCTGCAGCACATTTATGTATTTCTGAAAACACATCTTATAGTTGGACGAGCTCTTCAGCTGCATTAATCTATTAACTTTTAACCAGCTAGCTAGAATCTGCTAACAGTATCGCATTACTACTGGTACTCCATTACAGGGAGTTGTCCTCAATATGGCTCATATCTTGAGATGAAAGAAATTTCCTCATTCTGAGATGACAAATCTTTAATTTTCATCACAAAATTGCTGTGGAGGCTCAGTCACTGAATATATTCAAGACATATTGATAGTTTTTTTTTAAGAAGGGGGAACAAGGGGAATGGTAGTGGTGCAAGAAAGTGGTATGGAGGAAAAAAAAAATCAGCTGCAACGTCATTGAATGATGATGCAGGCATGAGAGGCCACTTGACCTAATCCAGTCATTTCTTGCATTCTTAGCCCTCAGGTTATTCACTGGCATCAGAATACAAACATCAGGATGTGCAGCTTTTGAAGCTCTGAAGCCTGAAGAAGTTGGACTTTCAGGTTTATAACCAGATACAACAAGAGTTATCAGTCATTCCTCAGTGGCAGCATTCTCACCTCAGTAGTCCATAGGTTGTGGGAGTCAAATCCCTAGAGTGAGATTTACCCAAAAATGGTAGAGCAAATGCATTCACTAAGTATGTGCCATGGTATCAAATGTTTTCTCAACCGCCGAAACATGTTTGAGTTCCTGTCTGCTCTCATACATAGACGTAACACTCGCCAAAAAGGCCAATAGTTAATTAGCCAATGCAAAAAAAAAGCATTTCTATAAAAATAAGTTGTATATTTGACCAGTAATGCAGAGAGCTGGATTAAACATTTGCAATATGGGAACTCCAATCTCAACAGTGGCAACTGGAGATTTTAAATAGTTAATTCAATAAATCTAGAAATAAAAAAGGTTAGTTTTTGATGCCCATGTAACTATTCAATTGCTGTGAGAACTTGTGTAGTTCACTTATTTCATTTAGGGAAAGGAATTTGCTGTCTTGTGAGGGAATGCATGCAGAGGCAGATCCCCTAGATCAAGACGTTATGAAAAACAAAACAGAGTCAGAGTATTACAGCACAGAAACAGGCCCTTCCGCCCATCGAGTCCATGCCACCTGATCTTCTGCCTGCACCTGGACCATATCCCTCCAAACCCCTCCCATCCATGTACCTATCCAAACCTCTCTTAAATGTTACAATTGAACCTGCATCTACTACTACCGTTGGCAGCTTGTTCGATACTTGCACCACCCTCTGGGTGAAGAAGTTTCCCTTCAGATTCCCCTTAAATAGTTCACCTTTCACCCTAAACCTATGTCCTCTAGTTCTAGTCTCACCCAACCAGAGGGAAAAAGCCTGCAATGCATTCACCCTATTTACAACCCTGTTAATTTTGTATACCTTTGTAACATCTCCCCTCATTCTCTTGCACTCCAGGGAATAAAGTCCTAACCTATTCAACCTTTCCCTATAACTCAGGTCCTCAAGTCCTGGCAACGTACTTGAAAATTGTCTATCCACTCTTTCAAGCTTATTGATATCTTTCCTGCAGGTAGGTGATCAGAATTGCACACAATACTCTAAATTCGGCCTCACCAACGTCTTGTACAACTTCAACATAAATCGTGGCACAGGAGTCGGGATGTTATGAAGGCCAAAAGCTCATCATAATGAAAAACTAGTGGCATCACTCATATCAACATAGGCATCGGGCATGACAAAGTTTTTCTTACAAAATGTTTGAAGAATCAATAGCTCTTAGCCTCACAGAACCAACACTCCAGTCTCCTCAATCACCATTGCTGGATTGTTTCTGACCCATTGTCAGGACAGAACCACCAACCATACAATGGTAAATGGGTCAGGAGGGAGTGCCCCTGATAATCCTGAACATTAACTCTGGCTTCATTCGATGGGAGTTTTAGGGCTGGAGGATAATACGTAGCAAGTTTCGATTGGCCTCAGTAATAAGTCCTTCACATTTCAGGTTGGAGGTAATACTAGAACTGGCAGCACAGTTGAAAGCAAGAAGAAATTTGAAGGCTCCAGGAAGACCTCTAAGGACCAGATGAGACGAAAAGCTTTATATTTTATTCAACCCAGAGAATTATGATAGAATGCAGCTGGAGAGGGAAAACCATATGAAGGCTGCAATAAATCCATCAGCTCCAGTCATTGTGGTTTCCATGCCATTGGAATCAGTTGGTTGATTTGTGTTGTCTGCTTTTTGTAGTGCAACATCAAGTACACGTTAAACAAATACACACACAGGCATCTTCACTCTGTGGGGTACCCACTTGAGAGCCCTTAAATAGATCAACGGAATGAAGACCATCATCCTCGACCTCGAGGGACAGCCACAAAAGTGCAGTTTTGGTCATTACATTACTGGTTGGATTTAATAGCTCCAGAGAGAGTGTCAAGGAGATTTACATGGATATTGCCAGGGTAGAAAATTACTGTAATGGAGGAAAGTATGATCCACACTGGAGTTCTTTGAAACAAAGCAAGCAGAGGAAAGACTTAATGGAACTGTATTGCAGTTGACACTAAAATGGGTGGTATTAAGTTGACAGTCACTTAATTATCCAAGGTTACAATGGGATCTTGATGAACTGGTCCAAGGAATGGCAGATGGAGTTTAATTCAGATAAATGCAAAGTGTTGTAATTTGTCAAGACAAACTAAAATAGATAGTGTTGAAGGCTGTGAAAAACTACAAGAGGATCTTGATCAGCTGGGCCGAGGATTGGCAAGTGGCTTTCAATCCAGATAAATGTGAGGTATTGCATTTTGGGGGATTAAACCAGGGTGGGACTTGTACAGCGAATGGTAGGGCCCCAGGGAATGTTATGGAACAGAGGGACCTAGGAGTGCAAGTGCATAGTTCGCCAAAAGTAGCATCGCAGATAGATGGAGTTTGGTGAAGAAGATGCTTGGCATGCTGGGCTTTATCAGTCAGGGTGTTGAGTATATGAGTTGGGAAGTTATTTTGCAGTTATACAAGATGTTGGTGAGGCTGCACTTGGAGTATTGTGTAGTTTTGGCCGCCCTGTTATAGAAAAGATGTTGTTATACTAGAAAGTGCTCAGAAAAGATTTACCAGGATGTTGCCTGGTGCACATTTGGAATGAGCTGCCAGAAATAGTGGTTGAGGCAGGCATATTAACAATATTTGAAAACCATCTAGCTAAGTACATGGACAGGAGATGCTTAGAGGGCTATAGGCCAAACATGGACAGATGGGACTAGCTTGCTGGGCAACGCAGTCAGCATGAACGAGTTGGGCCAAAGGGCCTGACTCTATGGTACATCAGGGCAGGACTTGCACAGCAAATGGTACGGTTATGGGCAGTGTTGTAGTACAGAGAGACCCAAGGGTTCAGGTACATAGTTTCTTGAAAGTGGTGACACAGGTAGATGGGGTGATGAAGAAGATGTTTGCCTTCATCTGTAAGGATATAGAGTACAGGAGTTGTGATGTCATGTTACAACTGTACAAGATGTTGGCAAGGCCAGTTTAGAATACTACATGCAGTCTGGTCACCCTGCTATAGGAAGAATATCTTTAAACTGGAAAGGCGCATAAAACATTTACAAAGGTGTTACCAGTACTAAAGGGCTTGAGTTATAAAGGAGATGCTGAGTAGACGAGGACTTTTTTCACTTCAGCATAGGAGGTTGAAGGGACCTTATAGATATTTATAAAATCATGAGGGGTATAGATAGAGTGAAGAGTCACAGTCTTTTCCCCAATGTAGGGGAGTCCAAAACTAGAGGGCACAGGTTCAAAGCGAGAGGTGGAAGATTTAAAAGACAACAATTTTCCAAACAGAGGGTGATCCATATATCAAATGAGCTGCCAGAGGAAGTGGTAGAGTTGGGTACAATTATGGCACTTAAAAGACATTCAGACAGTTACATGGGCAGGAAAGGTTTAGAGGGATATGGGCTAAATGTAGGCAAATGGGACTAGTTCGTTTAGGTAACTTGGTCGGCATGAAGAGTTGGGCCAAAGGTTCAGTTTCTGTGCTGTACAACCCCATAAAATTATGAGGCCTGAATAGGATGAGAAGGCCCATTTTGTGTATAGAAATCAGTAACTGGGGGAAAGAGACTTAATTTAATTGATTGATGAAAGTATTAAAGGCCAGAGAGTGGCAATGGTCTGGAACTTGCTTTATGAATGACTGGTGAAGATTGAAGAATTACCTTTAAAGAATTCCTGGCCGAGTATCTGAATAATGCATAGGGCTATGAATCAAGGACTTAGGGGTAGCATTAGTTAACTAACTCTTGCTCAGCAAGCATGCACACAAAGATCAGTAAGTGGGAGACTTCATCACCAAGAAAGTTTTTCACCCTGAAACTTTAATTCTGTTACAATGATGCCTGACCTAAGTTTTTCCAGCCGTTTTCTGTTTCTAATACAGGATTGATGAGAATAGCCACCATACAGTCCACGTTGAAGTCTACCCTCCATTGTGTGGGCTATCTGGATTAGATTTGGAACACATTTAAGCAGCAGAACTGGACAGCCAAGGAGCCTAGCAGAATAATTGTATTGCATCACAATCTGTAACCTTAAGAGCTGGCATATATTTCTTGGTCTACTATCGTCATTAATCCAGGGAACCGATTCTGCTCAAAAGGAGTTTTGAGGTGTGTTGCAAAGTAAAATCCTTCATCCAAGTGTTCCAAACAAAAGAGGTGCCAGTCTGGTAAGACTATATTCTAAGGGACAATATAAAGCTTCATTTAGAAAGGTTTGGATAAATCAGAGACAATCAGTTTGGATTTGTTAAAGTAAAATCATGTCTGACTGATTTGTTAGAAATCTTTGAGACCAAGGAAGATCAATAAGGACATTGCATTCGATGTAGTCTATGCCAACATCAGCAAGGCTTTTGAAGAGGTTTCACGTGGCAATAGGTCAAAAATATCCATCCAAAAAAATAGCAAATTGGATCCAAATTTGGCTCAATGGCAGAAAGAGTGATGGTGTAGGGTGTCTTTTGTGACCGGAAGGCTACTACCACAGGACTCACGACTAGATCCCTCACATCTAGTAATAAATGTCAATACAGGGAGGTATTATAAAGAAGTTTGCAGATGATACAAAAAAACAACGCCAGCGTGTTTGACAGTGAAGGGAAAAACTTCAGATTGCAGGAAGACATCCTTAAACCTTGGGAGTGTATATTGACAGATCCTTGAATGTAGCAGGACTTGTCATATTTTAATCAATGGCCATGGACACGATGGGCCAAATGACTTCCCAGTGTTCTACCTTTCTATGATTGTGAGAGTTCAATGAAAATGTACATTGTAAGTGGCAGATGCAGCATTCTATCTGAAGTCAAGCAATCGCGCCTCCAATGTAACAGATCAAGGCTCTCTGGCCACAACCAGGCAT
The DNA here is from genome assembly GCA_034780895.1 of Rhynchobatus australiae. Classification (NCBI taxonomy): domain Eukaryota; kingdom Metazoa; phylum Chordata; class Chondrichthyes; order Rhinopristiformes; family Rhynchobatidae; genus Rhynchobatus; species Rhynchobatus australiae. Next base: position 36,316,937 of record JAUZTB010000002.1, read on the forward strand.
GCAATATGGTGGCTGTTGGACAGCTAACAGAAAGAAGGATCAAAGCAAAAGTGACCACGACCAACCGGCATGGTAGTGTAGTGGTTAGCGTAACACTATTACAGCGCCAGCGACCTGGGTTCAATTCCCACTGCTGTCTGTAAGGAGTTTGTACGTTCTCCCTCGTCTGCGTGGGTTTCCTCCCACATTCCAAAGACGTACAGGTTAGGAGCTGTGGGCATGCTATGTTGGTGCCAGAAGCGTGGCGAC
>JAUZTB010000002.1:36323169-36335440 GCA_034780895.1 Rhynchobatus australiae
GGCTATTGGGAGGTCTATAGTACACCCCCAAGAGAGTGATTGCACCCTTCCTATTCTTGAGTTCTACCCATATAGACTTTGTATCCAAGTCCTCCATCACATCTCCCTGGAGTGCAGCTGATATATTATCTCTAATTAGTATTGCAACTCCTCCCCCTCCTCTATTCTTCCTAAAACTTCAAAATCCTGGTATATCGATCACCCTTTCTTGTCCCTCCCTCAACCAACTCTCCGTAATGGCCACAACATCATTGTTCCATGTACTGATCCATGTTCTAAGTTCATCACTCTTGCCTATAATACTCTGAGTATTGAAGTACAAACACTTCAAACCATTCATCCCATCACATCTGTTATCAGGAATCTGCCTAATACTAGATTCCCTGACATCAGCCCACCTGCCCGTCCCCTCACTTACTGACCTGTTTTTCCAGTTCCCATCCCCCTGCAAAGCTGGTTTAAATCTTCCCTAGTAGCATTAACAAACCTCCCTGCCAGGGAGGTTTATCCATAACCTGGGATAGATCCCATCATGATCTCAACTTGCCCTAGATTATTAGCATACCCCCATGCTGCTCTCACTGTCCTCCACATCCTTCTCCCTGGTAAATATTAATCTGAAGTACTCATTTCATACCTCACTCACATCCTCAGTTGATCTCTTTCATTTCTTTATGAAGTGTATTTTCTTTATGTTCAGTTCTTCATTCAATGAATGATAGAAACATGATCAGACACACAAATGATTGAACAATTGGGGGCTAAGTGGGAGGGAAGGGTTAGATAGATCTTAGAGCAGGATAAAATGTTGGCACAGCATTGTGGGCCGAAGGGCCTATACTGTGCTCTTCTACGTTCATTACTCTTTAGAGTCTTTTCCCAGGGAAACTCCATTTTGTAGCACCGTGTCCCAAAGGAAAGAGGCTTGTGCATCAATTGTTGCGCCCTTGTTTGGGTGATGTGTAGTCATGGTGAAGAGGTCACCACACTGCCAGGTGTAAGATGTGGCTGTGAGCTTTGCAGAACTAGTGAGTGAGGGTGCATTATGCTGTCTTTGGGAGAGGAAGAACCAGTGAGCAACTACTCCAAATGAAGGGTCGTGACGAGAAACATCAACTGTCCATTTCCCTCCAATAGATGCTGCCTGACCTGAAATCCACCAGCACTTTGTGTGTTGCTCCAGATTCCAGCATCCGCAGTCTCGTGTCTCCAGTGAGTGACTACTGCTCACTGTGGCTGTTCAGGTCCATCATCTGTGGCTGCTCACACCAGTCTGTCACATCAGGGACCTGCCTTGCCACATTGCAAATTAGTATTGCAACCACAGGTCTCAGTTACAACATTCTGATCTCAAAAAAGACTTTGACCAACAAAGTCTTGGTCTTTGCACAGTGGTCTGTTATGAAAGGTTGTGCTGCGATAGCTCAGAGATTGACATTTCTTCAAGACTAACTCTATGCAATGAATGTCATTCAAATGTACTGATGTGTATTGGCTACAAAGCAAAAGAAACGAGTGGAGTAAGCCACTTGGCCCTTCAAGCCTGCTCTGCTATTCTTCAAGATCATAGCAGATCTCCCTCAGCTCCACTTCCTTGCATTATTCCCATGTCTTTCCAGAAAACTTTCAATCTTGGTTTCAACAAACTCAGTGATTGATGTTCCACAACCCTCCAAGGTAGACGATTCCAAAGATTCCCCACGCTCAGGGTGAAGGAATTTCTCCTCAACTTATTCCCAGATGGCCTACTCCTTATTCTGGGGATGTGATTCCCGGTTCAAGACTCCTCAGAAGAAGCCTTTTTCCTGCATCCAGTCTGTTGAGTCTCAGAAGAATTTTGCAAGTTTCACTGTGATCACCTCTCATTCTTTTAAACTCCAGAGCACGCAGGCCTAGTCTACTTGACTTCTCCCCATACAACAGACCAGTCAACCCAGGGATCTCTCTGGTGAACCTCCAGTGTACTCTGTCTATGGCAAGTACATTTTTCTCTCGGTAAGAAGACAAAAACCATACATAATACTCCAGGTGTAGTCTCAGCAAGGCCCTGGGTAATTGGAATAAAACATCTTTATTCCTGCACACAAATCCACTCTTAAATGAAGGCCAACATATCATTTGCCTTCCAAATTGTTTGCCTCGCCTGTGTGGCGGCTTTCAGCAACTTGCACACAAGGATATCTTTGCACATCAACATTTACCAGTCTGTCACCAACTGAGAAATACTCCGCTTTTCTGTTTTGTGCAGCAAAGTGGGTGGCCTCAGAATTTTTTTTAAACATTATATTTCATGTGCCATGTTCTTTCTCACTACCTCAGCTTCTCTCTATCATAGAGTATTACAGCACAGTACAGGCCCTTCGGCCCACAATGTTGTGCTGACATTTTATCCTGCTCTAAGATCTAGCGAACCCTTCCCTCCCACATAGCCCTCCATTTCTCTATCATTCGTGTGTCTATCTAAGAGTAAGCCTCTTTCATCTTTGTTACCGACAATCCCATCTACTTTGGTCTTCTCAGAAAACTTGGAAATATGACATTTGGTCCCCTCAGCCACAATCATTGATATTGATTGTGAATAGCTGGGGTCCCAAACATCACTTCCCCCCAGAGCCCCAGCCTGCCAAACTGAGAAAGACATACTTATTCCCACACTTTTCTTTCTGTCCAATAACCAATTCTCAATCTGAATCAGTACATTATCCCTAATTCCACATACCATAACCTTGTTGACCAACCTCTTGCATGGGACCTTATCAAAAGCCTAATCAAATACACCACATACACTGGCTCTCCCTCATCTATTCTGCTAGTCACATTCCTACTCCACAGCCCTCCAGTTTAGTCAAACAGGATTGCCTTTCACAAATCCATGCCAACTCTGCTCCAAATCCATTATTCCTTCTATGTTATTTTAGGACTTGGATTCCTCATACTAACTCCCATGCACATAATGCAACAGCTTTAAAAATACAGAACTTCACCTTAATCCCTGGTGTTGCCAGCAATGACTGTTGGTGACCAACTGTTAATCAGTGGCTTCTTACATGGAGTTTGGATAATTATTCCCACTTGACAGGCTAAAATTTCTTTTTGCCTCTATATTTTGCAGGCCATGTTTGTTGAGAATGATGGAGAGAATCACAGGAATCAATCATCTTAAAAAAAAATGACAGGAATTGTGAAATTGTGTGTATTTGCTTCAACGTGTACGTGTTTAACATACCCCTGCAAGAGCATGAAATTTCAATTCCAATGCATGCTTCTGTACTAGTCAAAATTCACCAGTTTGGATTTTGGTATCAATGCATGTTAATTCAGTTCAAAAGAACCTATAACATTCAATTACTTCAAGACCAGCTTCATTAAGATCCTCACTATTTGTGCTACCGATGAAAATTCCTAGCTTTAATTTCAAATTCTGCGGTCTTTTGGACTGAAATGTTCTCAACAGCAAGAGGCTTAAAACTAATTGACAGCTGAAGCTTTATTATTATCATCATCATCATCTCACTCCACTTTTCTATCAGTTGGGACTTTCAGAAAGTAATTTCCTTATCTAATCAATTTCAAGGTGAAACAAGCAAAGATTCCAAATCTAGAGATTTTGATAATTGGGTCAACTCCTGATCCCAATTTTCTTATTATTCTGTTTAGTTCCAATTTTCCTAGCTATGAAGTTTTGCAAGGGTCATCTGATGTACATGATTTTCAATCAACAGTTAAATAGTTCAACTTCAGTGAATTCTGAAATCTACTACTTGTCTCATTTTACATTGTTTTGAAGACCATTTGCTAATTTATTGATACAAACATAGAAAAACTATGGCACATTCAGGCCCTTTGGCCCACAAAGCTGTGCCGAACATGTCCCTACCCTAGAAATTACCACGCTTACCCATAGCCCTCTATTTTACTTAGCTCCATGTACCCATCTAACAGTCTCTTGAAATTCCCTATCGTATCCGCCTCCACCACCATTTCTGGCAACCCATTGCACGCACTATACCTCTATTAGGTCCCCTCTCATCCGCCGTCTCGCCAAAGGAAAAAGAAAAAGAGTTCCCTCAACCTGCTTTCATAAGGCATGCTCCGCATTCCAGGCAGCATCCTTGTAAATCTGCTCTGCACCCTCTCTATGACCTCCACATCTTTCCTGCAGTGAGGCGACCGGAACTGAGCACAATACTCCAGGTGGGGTCTGACCAGGGACCTATACAGCTGCAGCAATACCTCCTGGCTTCTAATTCATTTCCCCGACTGATGAAGGACAATATGTCATATGCCTTCTTAACCACAGGGTCAACCTGCGCAGCCACCTTGAGCGTCCTATGGACTCGGACCCCAAGATCCCAATGATCAATTAGACGAACATCACTTGAGCTTTCTACTTGTACCTTCTTGTACACAGCCTGGATTTAAGATACTTCAAAGAAATAATAAGCTGTGACTTAAATGACTAGTTCTATTTTTCCTGTGTCAGTATAGTCATTTTGATCTCCAGAACCATAAGACATTGGTCTCATGAGGCTCAACTCTTTGCCACATAAACAGAAGCTGCTGAAGGAGATCAGTCATGTATTCTAGTATACCAGAGTTTCATTCCCTTGATTTCAAAGGAATTCAGACCATATTTGTTTCACAACAGGCAGCAAGTTTCCTACGCGAGGCCAGCACATCAAGGGATTTGGAGTGAGCGAAGAAAACAAAAAGTGGGTTGCGATAAAAGATCAGCCATAACCTTATTTTGAAAGGTGGGGTCAGGAAGTGGGGACCAAATGGTCTACTCCTGCCAGTTTCTTACGATGTTGAATAGAATGCCAATCTTATCCAGAGGGACAGAAATCCATTAGCCAGTCAATGAAACTGAATTTCAGAAGCAGAATAAAAAGCACAATGTGCATGTGGCAGAACTATCCATCTCAAAGTTTTCAGAAATTCAGAACAAGATCCAAGATTTTGTAGAGCATCTTAAAAGGACGAAAGAGAATATGGAATTCCGAAGCTTAGGACCTTAGCAGCAGAAAGCACTGCTATTAAAGATAAAACAATCCAGAAACACTCACAAATTAATTTAACTAAACACACTACTGGTCTCTTTCTGGGGTTTGAAATTCACTTGTGTAAAACTACTTGGAGTTAAATAGTCAACCAATTTAGTTAAATAGTGCTGTTATGGATCTTTCCTGCTAAAATTGGAATAATCCCTGCAACTCTATAGACTACCATAGTATTTGATACCACACCAAACATTACTGTTGCTGTTAAATGTGTAGACTTGATTGAATTTAAATCTAAAATGTTACTAGAATAGCTACTATTCACTTTGCACAAAAATACTTCAGTAGGTACAAAATATCCCCACATACTCATGCTTTTAAGCATGAAGACATGACTGATCATTTTATAATTTTCAGTGATCTGAGGAATCAAGCAGAAAGTGATATATTCTTGTTTACTTTTTTCTTAATCATTTACTTCATTTGGCATTCACAATGCTGAATTAATTAATGTTAAATGTTTTACTTTTAGCCTGAGTTATGCTTAGGATAGTTATACTTTTAAATACTTTAATTATATTATTTTAATTATATTAATGCTTTAAAAATTAAATGACAAAATGAAATTGAAGACTATTATGGCTTGCAGTAATTTGACTCGTAATACTTAATGGAGACAACAGTAGTTTGAAAAATTATTCATGGTTACCAGTCACTTTCTTTCCAGATGCAAGAGCTTCTCAAATAAACACCCGCTGCCTCTAAAAAAAAATCCAAGTTCTTAAAAACCTTGTAAATTTATTTTCAAAAATAACAACTTCACAAATATCATTAGTGTGTACTCACAGGTTCTACCTTGGGATCAGAATGCACATTACAGATTTGTTAGCTCTCCATGAGATTCTCGGGTAAATTCAAAAGAACCAGCAACAGCTAGCTTACAAAAGTGACATTTACATCTGTGTCCATTTACAGAGGAAGTGAGAAGAGGAAAGTTTTCTAATTCCATTCAAAGTTTGTGCAAGCCAATGGTTGTTCAGAATGAATACATCAGAAAAATAAACCTTGGTATGCTGGCATTCAGAATTCCCTGCTGACCAAATAAAAAAATTATGGGGGAAGCAGAACCTTCCTGTGTTTGGCAAAAGATTAACAGGCTGGATTTAAAGAATGCCTAAGAGGAGAGATATGTCTGGAATGTGAGCCAGACATAAATACACAACGTTTAGTGACTGTGGTTGTCTGAGGAAGTCTTGTGACAAGAGTTAAATATCCTGACCTTGGAAAACTAACAACATAAAAGGAAACCGACTTCAAGCAGTGGAGATATCTCACGAGTTATTTTAGTTTCAACTAGATCACGATGGAATCAGATTAAGTTCATTGATCAAATATATCAGAATGAGGGGCTAGTAATATGACCAAAAGGAAGGGTTGTCACATACTCTGGAGACAAAAGCCAGATTCCTGAATGATGGAAATTCTCCAGCTTAGAGTTCCTGGAGAAACCGAGAAAACAGCCGATTTCTTCAGGATTTCTGATGATATTCTGGCAAAGCCCCTGCTGCTGTTGAATCTTAACATTTGCAGCTTAGTATCCTCTTTGACTTCAACTTCACATCATTTCCATCACCAAGAGCTCCTACTTTCACCTCTACAGCATTGCTTTCCTCCATACCCTGTCTCAACACCTTTCGCATCCGTTTGACATCTAGACTATTATTTCAAAATATCCTCACTTACCTATTCCTTCAAACCTATAAACTGGAAGTCATTCAAAATTCCCACCTCCTATAACCCAAGTCCTTTCACTATGATAGATGTTGGGGATTGGCTTGCAGTCTAATAATGCATTCACTTTAAATTTCTCATCCCCACACTACCCCCTCTCCATAAAGTTCTCCAACACTACAACTACTGAGATGAACTTCTACACTGCTTTCAATTTTTTCCCCACTACAGATCTGTGTATCACCTCCAACACATTTTCTGTTGGAGTGGAGCTTATCTACAGGACACATGGGAAACTGTTCAATCTACTTCACCTCCACATCAGGACCAAGTTCACCCCAATTTCAGTCAGGGAGCAGGGAGCAGTGTGCAGCTGATGCCTGTGTATGCACTGCTTAGAGGCCAAGCTTGACTAGTTTCCTGAACTATTGAAGAGAATCTGTCTCGCTCTCAATGGCTATGAAACAAAGCTCCTCTATTAATCTGCCTGCAAATGAACAACACTGCCCTCTAAAGATGGAGGCCCACAATGAATCCCCAGAAAATCCCAAGTCTTGGGAGACCCTTAACAGCATTGATGTACAGAGGTATCTTGGGGTCCAATTCCAAAACTCCTTGAAAGTGGTCACACAAATCAATAGGGTGGTAAAGGTGGTGTGTGGCATACTTGCCTTTATTAGTCAAGGAATAGAGTTCGAGAGTTTGAAGCTATTTTGCAGCTTTATAGAACTCTGGATAGGCTGTATGTGGAGGCTATGGAGAGGGTTTTGAAGAGATTTACCAGGATACTGTCTGGATTAGAGGGAATGTTCTACGAGGAGAGGTCGGAAGAACTAGGATTATTTTCTCTGGAGTGGTGGAGGCTGAGGGGAGACCTGATAGAAGTTTAGAAAATGTTGAGAGGCATGGATACAGTTGAAAGCCAGTATCACTTTCCCCAGAGTCTAAATGTCTCATACTAGAGGGCATGCATTTAAGGCAAAGGGGAAAAGTTCAAAGGAGATGTGTGGGGCAAGTTTTTTTTTTAAAAAGTGTACACACACAGAGGAATGGTGGGTACCTGGAATGCACTGCCAGGGATGGTGATGGAGGCAGATACGATAGAGGAGTTTAAGAGGCTCTTAGATCGGCACATGAATACACAGAGAAGGGAGGGACAGGAACCATGTCAGAAAGGATTAGGCATCATTACCTTAATTAGTTTGGCACAACATTGTGGGCCAAAGGGCCTGTACCTGTGCTGTACTGTTCTATACCTTTCAGTGTAGGCAGGCATCAATGATAAAATTCACCTCCATTAATGTTCCAGTACAACTTTTACCTATCTGAAGAAAAAAAATGTGAAGGTCAAGACCTTAAACTTAGCTCAAGATTTATGCCACTGGGCAGAAGTGATTCCTACCATCTTTTATGCTCGATAACAGCCTTAAAGCTCATTATAAATACCAATGTCATCTCCACAAAGCCCTTCAAATGACAGGATATGCACACCAATGTTAACTTTCTTCACTGGGCCAACATCCTCAGTATTGAGGCTCCAATTACCACAGTCAGCTCTGATGGGCAAGCTGCACCTTCCACATGCTTGCCACTGAGCTCAGAATAGAGTGTTTGTTACAACAGGTGGGTAGGTTTAAAAATGTTCTCAAAGACTCTCTGAGCTGATTTGTGGGAATCCCTGGCCCATGACCTCTCAAAGTAGAGTTCAGGATGGTTTTGAGAACCTGAAGCCATACTTCAGGAGCATACAGAGGATGGAGGAAGGAACACACTACCTCCTAATTTACGCATCCTCCTGTCCCAGCAGGCCCATCATGCCTGACCTGTGGCAGAGTCTGTAGACATTGCATTGGCCTCACCCAAGAACTCACAGCCTGTAGTAAAAGCAAGTCCTCATGTACCTGGAAGGAGACATGCAAATCTGACCTCTTCTACACTCAGTTTTTGGTGATCCAACACTGACAGCCACATCCCGAGCATCCCAAGCTACAATGTATGAAATTCCTCCCTAAATTATCTGTCTCCTCTCTCTATCCTTTAAGCTGTTCCTTAAAATCATTCACTTTAATCACGTTTTTGATTCTTGCCCCATTATCTAGTTAAATGTTGCTCCAAACACACACCTTGGGATGTTTTTACCCCTGCATACCTATTCTTGTTGTGTTCATTTTTTCAGAAATTCAGCATCTTTCAGGTATTCAAAAAAATTCCAATGGTTTGGAAATGAAGCAATGGATTGTTTAAAAAGGGAAAGAAATTGCAATTAAAATGAAAGTGCATTTAGCATTGCATTGTAAATGAATGTGTATCAGCCAGTTCCAACAGCTTACACCAAATATTAATTGAGTCATTCCAACAAATCTGCAAGTATTTGGTCAAATAATTTCACAACTTATAAAAAAGTGTTTAAACTGCACAGGCACTTCTTTGAACTGTAAGAATCCAGCAGAGATTCTAATCTCATTCTTTTTCACAGATATAAAACACCATACGAGGAACTGAATGACTTACCATGGAAAAGACTGTTTGGGCACAAGAGCCACTGTTCTCTTACATCAAGCTACCCATCTGCAACTTACACCCATACAGACTGTCCTAATTTTCCACTATAATGTCAGCAAAAATATCAGATTCTAGTAGATCTGTTACCAGATTCTATGCCACTAGGAGGGTTTCATTCACACAACCGTTTCTAGATCAAGCTTTGTGAGGTTTAGCTGGCAGATTCAGACAAACCTTTGCCACTTACTGTTTAAACAGAACTGCAACAACTTTTGGAGAGAAGATGATTGCTCTTCTCTAACGCTCGCACAACTGTCAATGACTTTTAGAAATAAATATTTATTCAAACTGAATTTCAAATATAATTTTCTGTTATAATTTTGTTTATAAAATCATGAGGAGGCATAGATAAGGTGGATGGTGGCAGTCTTTTTCTCAGGGTAGGGGAGTCCAAGACCAGTGGGCATAGATCGAGGCTGAGAGGGGAAAGATTTAGAAGGTACTTGTGGGGCAACTTTTTCCCCCCCACACAGGAAGTGGTGAGTATATGGAATGAGCTGTCAGAGGAAGTGATTGAGGCAAGTACAATAGCATCATTTAAGATGCACTTGGACAGGTACATGCAGGGGCAGGGCTTAGAGGGAAATTGGTCGCATGCAGGAAATTGGGAAAAGATGGGTGGGCACCATGGTCGGCATGGACTCGTTGGGCCGAAGGGCCTGTATCCATACTGTATTGCTCTATGACTCTATTAAATCCATGTTGAACAGTAACATTAATTCAAACAACCAAAACCACAACTTAATTCAAAAAAACTGGATGTGGCTCAATACAGTAACATGTTTATACAATCTCTGTTTATACAAGCTGAAAAATATTATTTTTAAAGACATACATACTGAAATTCAAGACTCATTCAGGACACATTAATCCATTTTTAAAAAAATCTACAAGATTTGAAAGATAAACTTTAACATCCAATGACTCAAAAATTACTTTTCTAGTAATTTTCAATCACTCATCACCCCAGGCATTAGTGAATTCCTAATTAGTACAAGGGATGTGAATATTGCAGTGGTTGGTTTTACTTTGGAGATCCAAGTTTAAATTGATTTTCTTCTACTTATATTAACAGACTTAAGTGAGCTGAATTCATGCAGAAACAGGACATTTGACCTAGCTAGCCCATCCCAGTGTTTATGTTCTGATAGAGCCTCTTCATCTATCAGAAAAATCCTCCATTTCCTTCCCCTTATGCTTCTATATCTTCTTTTACACACATCTATACTGCTCACTTCAACTAAACCCCCCACTCCCAGGTAGCAAGTTCCATATTCTTACCAACTCTGGGTAAAGAGGTTTCCTTTCTAATCCCCAATTAGTTTCTTCCAAGTGTTATATTGATAGTCTGATTTTTCTTTTCCTTACATGGAAACATTCTGTCCACTGTAATGCAGCAACACCACAGTGGTGAAACAGGTAAATTTGCCTCATACTCCAGTGTCTTGGGTTTGATTCTCACCTCTGGTGTTCTCTGTGTGGACTTTGTATGGTCTTCCTGTGAATGTGTGGACTTCCTCCACTGATTCAGTTAATTGGCTACTGCAAATTATCCTGGTGTGGTTGGGTGACAGTTGATGGACACACAAGAGAGAATAGGTTACAGGGATGGATTACTCTAAGTGCTGGCATAGACTTCATGGGCTGAATGCCCACCTTCTATATCATAAAGGAAATATGGAAAAATAAAATGTCATTTTATAAACCTCTAGTACATCATCATACAGCTTTAACACTTCATGAAGAAAAAAAGATGCAATTTGTTTATCCTTTCCTGATGGGGAAAACTGTCCGACTTTGCTATTATCCTTACAGATCCCTGCTATAGTGGGCTGGTAGTGCCCCATATCCTTCACATAATATACAAATTGGAACTAGGCAGAGTAAAATTACATATTTCTATTCAAAATTTGATTCTAGGTTAACATAACTCCTTTACTTTCCAATTCTCTTTCTCAAGAAATAAATAGAGAAAGCATTTTTTTTAAATAATTTTTTTTTAAAACTTGGGGTTACTTAATCATTCTACTACTTGTAATTGCAAGCCTATGATAACAGAATTCTGGCTCAAAGGGATTTATTAAATCACCTCACAATGTGGGCAACTGATAGGATCAGATCAGTGGTCTATTTAATCTTCATCTAATTGATGTTTTATTTAGTTATTATTTCAATGGCTGCATCTTATACTTGCAAAATGGGCACCAGGAAGTCCAATTTCAACTTCTTTTGTCAAGGCATCATTCCCCTGGTCCATTATAAATACCATAAATTTAATCTTATACCAATGAATCTTTATTCTTAGACCGTTCAATATTGATGACATTCTGCTTCCATTTGCTCTGTCTCATATGTTGTTCAATTGAAGGAAAATGCTGAAGATAATGCAGTTACTGTTCAATGTAGAAAAAAAAATCCAGTCTTACATTTTCAGAGGAACAATAGAAAATATAGATTTTAAGTGGAACAATGGAGCAGGAAAATTCTGGCAAGCATGACAGCACAAAATAATAGATATAGAAATGACAAGCAAAAGCCAAGGCTCCAGTGTGGTTGTAACAAATAGATGCACTGTCACAGACACCAAGTTTCACCTGACATTTTACATCAGAACTATTACAGATGGATAGGATACCCAGGTTTTACAGACTGCAGAGAATTCTCCCGGCAATACTTTTTCTTCAACCAACAGAAGCTATGGATAAAAATGTTTTTTAGAAGTTTTGCTACAAGATATACATTTTCTATTATGTCAACTTCGGTCCTTGTGTGTACAGCAAGGATTTTAGAGATAGAAAAAAGCTATATAGCTCAAGTACAGAAAAGCAGTACAGGGCTGGTGGAGAGGCACAACTTGGATTGTTCCACTTCAACCACACCAGTTTGTCAGCTGACAAAGATTAATGGCCTTTACCTGATGAAGCACATCTAGGATTTCACAGTACATTAGAATTCATTTTTACAACTTAAAATCTATT
>JAUZTB010000002.1:36335514-36345682 GCA_034780895.1 Rhynchobatus australiae
GGTTAGTTCTTACCTTTGAATGTCTCCTTTCTGCCACAAGGACTAGGAATAGCTCAACATTTGGTCAGATTAGATCATTGGTTTCATCATTTGACTTTGTACTTCATTGTCCTGGCTGTGAGTCCAAACTGAATACATTTTGCTGATTGTATTGGTTGATTCATTAATTCATCCCATACCCATTTCAATTAGCTTTGCTGATTGCTGCATTGCACAGGTGAGATGTGTGGAGGATTTTCAATACCCTCATCTTTTTCCAATGTCATTCATGGAACAGGCACATGAATTATTTTTACTTTTTATGTGCAATGCTTTTCACATGTCTAATTTTAATTTATCTTCCATTGTTCTACCTTATCTTTAAGTTTTTTTAAATTGCCACTTATTTCTATTCAACTGACCTTCCTCTTTTGGTTATATTTGCAAATTAGTACTAAAGCACAACGAGTTTCAATTAAAAACAATTGGTGCTATCAACATCATGTCAAAGGATACTTCAACCTGAACCTCTCATGACATTACCCCCCTAATGTGTCTATTTTTCTCAGCTACAACTAACTTTACTCATAAACTTAATTTTTTTTTACATAGAAATTCTTATATCAGGAGCAAGAGGTTAGGGGAAAAGAATGGGCCCCTTTGGGGACCAAAGAGGTAATCTACAATGAATCCAGGCAATGTGAACAAGGTGCAAATTAAATAGTGTTATGTTGCAACTTTGAAAAAACATGGTTAGATTGCACCTGAAGTAGTCTGAGCAGTTTTGGTTGCCACACCTTGGGAAGAATGTGCTTGTGCTGGAAAGATTGCAGAGAAGATTCACCAGGATGATGCCTTGATTGGAGGACTTTAGTTATGGGAAGGGATTAGATAGGCTGAGTTTGTTTTCCCAAGAGTGAAGGAGACTGAGAAGTGACTTGATAGGTGCATGAAATTATAGAAGCCATAGATAGGGTAGGTAGAATCTTTTTCCCATAGTTGGGGTATCAAAAACAAGAGGGTAGAGGTTTAGTTGAGAGGAAGGAGATTTAAAGATCTTAGGGAAAGGTGTGTTTTTTTTTATATACACACACAAACACACAGGTTGATTTCTGGAATTGGCTGCCAGATGAGGTGGGGAAGTCGTATACAATCACTAGTTTTAAAGAACTATTGAGACAGGCACTTAAATAGGCAAGGCATAGAAGCATATGGACCTGATGCAGGCATATGGGATTAGTGTAGATGGGCAAAAGGTTAGCATAGATGTGGTGTACAGAAGAGCTCACTTCTGTGCTGTACAATTCCATGACTTTCTACTTTTGTAGAACACATCCCTCTGGATTTGTGTTGTAATTTTGTCAGAAGAGTTAAGGATATTAATCATGCAAGACTGCGTAACTGTGATTTATTCCATAATTCTTAAAAATAACCCCGATAATTGGAATAACAATGACACTATAAAGTTTAACAGTGCTCATCTTTTGTTATTTTTTTAAAACATGGACACCAAAACAACTTGTACTGAAGTGACCTGGCAGTCGGGCAAAACATACATAAGAATGCACACTGTGTACAAAGCAGCACTTTTTAAGATGCATAATTCCTAATTTAAAATAGTTATATGCTCTCAGAATGCAGTAAACATTGAAAGCAAAGGAAAACTCCATTTACAAGTGGATTACTGGGAACAAATAGTCACAAGAATAAATTCACAATAATTTGATTTACTGTTGCATGAAGGAATTTGAGATCTGCCTTTGAACTTTGAGCATAAACACTGAATTTGCACATAACACTATTATGTGCATTAGTTGGTTATCCATCATTGCAGGAACTTCAGTGGAACTGAATTTTGGAGGCAAAATATTAGATGCTGCTGCTAATATACAATGTATTTAACAGTACCAACATGTAACAATAAATTAAGCTTTTGTGGTCAGATGAAGTTTTCTAGCACTTTGCATTACTTACAAAATACTATCTATTCTCACCAGAGCCCTTTGGAAAGTTAATCCTGTGTTAGCAAGGAGCACAATGTACTATATATACATCCTATAATTAGTAGCTTATCTATTTACAACCTAAGGGAATCTACTTGTGCCACCTCAATTTGCTTTTATTTATAAAAGGGTGTACCTTACAAAATTTATAACAGTACTGGAAATCTAAATCACTATGCAAAGGTGAAGGCAGTGTTGAACTTCTGACAATTTAACAAACTGGCACCAAAGAAGATGTTGACCGTTCTCCTATTTCCTCCACAGATTTATTTCTCCACCCCGACAAATGCCTCCCTTTCCTCCACAGATCCTCTGCCCCCAGTTCTACAATTGCACCCCCACTCTAAGGGTAGGTAACTTGGTAGACTGAGCAACTTGGGTGATTTGTCCCTGTCAGTCTATTACTTAGTCACAGACTGACAAAGACAGTCAAAGACATGGGAGAAGTGTGTGAGTTTCTTCATAACTATAGAATTCAAACTATTAAATATAAACTTATGTTTGATGAATTTCATTTTCTTTAATGAAAATATATTTTTATTGCTGTAAGTATTAGATAACATTTTAACTTTCCTTTACAAAACAGGATTCATAATTTCAGAAGCAATTTTTAGGTTGGTTTTCAGGGAACTTGTGCTATGTTGATTCCACAATACACAACTCAAAAATACAGGAAAGTATTAGACAAGTTTAGGTTAAAAGCAAACTGTTCATGACTTCGAAACATAAAATGCTGCAAACAGATGCCAGGCTGCACCTGTGGAAAGACAATCAGCATTAACGTTTAAAGTTAATGACTTTTTAAATCAACAAGTATTTTTATTCCAGATTTTCAACATCTGCTATTTTGTTTGCTATTTAAGACTATTTATGCAAAGTGACACAAATCTTTTAAAATATCACTGCTTTTTCCTAAATAAAAACAGAAAAGTACTGGAAGTGCTCAACAGGTGAGACAGCCCCCATGGAGAAACAACTTGTGTTTTATAGTGGCCTATCATCAGAACTGGGAAAAGTTCTTCAGCAGTTCAACATTTCTTTCAGCTAGAGAGCTATCATATTTTCTGTTTTTACTTCAAATTTCCAGCATTCACAACATTTTGCTTCACCTTTTTCCTACCTACATTGGCTACTAACAGTTTATTTCAGCTTAACATGCATTTACACCATATGGAGAAACAAGGACTGCTGGTATCTGACAGGGCAATTGGTAGAATATTGTGTTTAAAAATTGCAGGGCATCAGACTTTGCATTTTGTGAAAAAATCAGCCTATTTTTGTGCAGGTTCTTGTACGATGGCACAGCAAAGATTTGGCAGCATTATCAGTCCCCATCATAATTATTTTTTGATTCATCATTAGAAATGTTTGACCAAGGTACAAAGCAATTCTGCAGTTAGGAATAATTTCTCTTTCTATCTCAAATAAAAAGTCAAGAACATCCAAATAAATATGGCAGTCTGAAAAGATTAGCAAGTGTTCATCTGAGCAGATTGGTAAAATCTTACTCTTTTCTCTGTATCGGAATAAACTAGACAACAAAGAAAAATTACATTCTATCTCCAACCATTAAATGTCAGTGTTACAATCCAAAATAGATAGGAGTTGTAGGTCCAATGATTTTATTTTTTAAATGTTTTTATTTTATTTACAACGTGGTAACAGGGTCTTCTGGCCCAATGAGTCTGTGCCGCCTATTTTAAACCCAAATTAACCTACCCGTATGTCTTTGCAATGTGGGAGGAAACCAGAGCACTTGGAGGAAACCCACGCAGACATGGGAGAAGGTACAAACTCCTTACAGACAGCGATGGGAGTTGAACCCCAATTGCTGGTGCTGTAATAGCGTCACGCTAACCGCTACACTACCATGCCGCCTTAAACCAATTGTTATTACCCATGTTATGAATTTAATCAAGATGAACTATGGCAGAATGGCAGTTTATCCTGTGTTTAATATTCAAATGGTGTTTTTAAAAGTTGTATAATTACCATTCTTTAATGCATAAATTGATTGGTAAATTTAGCCATTCCAGAAGATCTCATTTCCAATGTAATTTCACTCTTCTGTCACCGAAGTCTTTCTGGCTTTCAGCACAAGATCTTTGACAAACGGCGTTAATTCTTGCAGCTCCTTTCGAACTGCCTCTACATTACATTCTGCCTCTTTCTCAATATTGTTGCATTCTCCAGAGTCCTCATCTTCTTTGCCTTTTCTGTGTTGACCTACAAGTTGTTTTACCACTAGACCTTGATACTTCACTAAGAGTTTGTATTGATCCTGAGGAGAAAGAAAAAAACAAAAAGGCTAATTTTCTGTCTAAACCATCAAGGTATCTTATGATGTGGTTAGTATCGTCAAGAATCTCAATGAACAAACTCTTTCTCATGTAAGAATTGTAACATACAACATTGTGGGGGAATACGAGTGACTGGGAAACACAAGCTTTAAAAATTCTTTGCTGAAGTGCCAGTGTTCAACCACCCCTGTTAAGTCCCAAATTTACACAGACCTGCTATAACTGAAATGAAGATATACCCATCCCTGTCCTTCATCACTGGATTCCACCGAGTCCAATAGTGGAGCCCAATCGCGCTGGAATTCCCAGCATTATGTTGGGTAATCCACCTCTCCAATCTTACATCAGCCGGGTGCTTTTTTTTAAAAGGAATCTCAATAGTTTGTAAATGTCTCTGAATCTCAGAAACATTTAAAAGCCTCCTAGATTTTGTGTGGGGTAAGGTGCCAACCTCAGCTTTGCCTCCTGTCAAAAATTATCATTTCTGTGGGGGCACTGTCCCTCTACATTCAACGTAAATACTTGCAGGCAGGCAGCAATTTGAATCAGGCTTCATTTATTGAAGGTTATGCCTTGGAAAAGAATGACATGATCTTAAAAACAAAATCTATACATTTGAGACAGATTAAGTATTTCTTTCTTTCTCTTGGGTGCCAATGGGAGACAGTTCAAACCCACTGCAGACTACAAGGCAAGCAGTCACAGTAGAGTAGAATATGGCACAACCACTGCTTTAATTTTAAGCAGTTATGTCCCAAAAATGAGAACACAAGAGTCATAACAGACCTAAGAAATCACTGATGCTCAGGCTTCACCTCCAAGACATTTGGTTATTTTATTTCTGCTGCTTTAACATTAATTCCTTGTCAGATTATAAAGCAATGAAATGAGGAAAAAAAACAAGATGGATGCTCTTTGGACCAGACATGTGAAAGTTACCCTGCACATTCATTCTTGGAAGGCAAATCCTGCAAACTCACTGATAATTAAAGATTGTCTATTTTTCCAAATGTCTATACCTCCTCGCATTGCCAATGTACAGAGATTTGCACAAGAGCCCCTGTGCAGCCCATTCAAACCTCAAGCCTGACCCGCCACCCAATTCACAGCAGACCTATTTTCCTTAAAGTCCATTTTCTCCATAAATCTCGATTTCCTTATTGATTAGAAATCCATTTTTCTCAGCCTTAAATATACACAAGGATTCTGATTCCTCAGATCTCTGTGGCTAGGAATATCAAAGACTCAAAATCTTCACAAAAGAAATTCTCACTTATCTCAGTCCATAATAGGAGCCCACCTAATCTGAGACAATGCCCTCTGGTTCTGGACTCTCCCATGAGAGAACAATATTCTCTCAGCCTTTACTTTATCTAGTCTCCTAAGAGTCTTATTTATTTTCAATAAAAATTGCCTCTCATTATTCCAGTAAGTAGAATTCCAACCTGTTCAACCTTTCCTCCATACTTGGAGTCATCCCAGTCGGTGGTCTCTGAACATCCTCCATGAAATAATATCCTTTCTTAAATAGGGAGACCAAAATTGTTCACAGAACTCTTGATGTGGTCTCACTCGTGCCTTGTACAGTTGTAATAACTGGCACCTCACTGGTCTCAGGTTGCCAGTCTGAAAATGACCCCTTATCCCTATTCATTGCTTCATGCCTGTTCTTCTATCTATTCCATATGTTATCTTCCAATCTATGGGCTTTTCTCTTGTGAGGAACCTTGTTGAACGCCTTCTGGAAGTCCAAATACATCTTCTGGTTCCCTTCTATCCACTCTGGTCAGGACTTCCTCAAAAAAAAACTCCCATAAATTTGTCAGACACAATTTCTCCTTCACAAAACTGCACTGACTGTTTGATTAGATTACAATTTTCCAAAAGTGGTGCTGTTATTTCTTTAATAAATTATTCTGACATTTTTCCAATAATAGACATTAGACTTATTATCCTATCATTTCCCACTTCTGCAACTCTCTTTTTGAAGAAGGGTGTCACACTGGCAGTTTCCAATCCCCTGGCATATCTCCAGAATCTAAGGATTTTTGGGTAAGGATTGTAAAGAGAGGATTTTTAGAAAATTATAACTAATTCATTCAGTAACTCAAAAGCCACTTCTTTTGGGATCCTAGGGGACTATCAGTCTTTAGCTCGTTTCTTTTTCCACAGCCCGAACTGCTGAGTGCTTTGAGAATTTTCTGTTTCAGCTTAAGGCCTATTAGCTTGGCTAATATTATTTCTCGTGATGTAACAGTATTTAATTCCTTCCTGGCGTTAATCAGTTTTAAACAGGAAGTTTGCTTTATATTTAAACAAATTATATTCAACTTCTCTGCCATTTTCTCATTCCCCTTAACTATTTCACTAGCTTCATTCTCTATGGAGCTAATGTTCACATGGACCCCTTCCTTTTTACAAACTCTTGTTGGATACTTGGATTCTCAAAACCATTACCAACTGAGCAGAAAATACTCTTGTAGCTCGCTGCTAAGAACTGTGATAAAAATTAGCACAGGTTTGATGAAACTTGATTTACACTAACACTCAGATCCTGAAAATGAATAAATAAAAATAAATTAAATGTAAAATGCATATATTCTAAAGCAGAACCAGCAATTTAAAAATATTCAACAGTTATGAGATTACCTCAGGAATCTTGCTGCTGAGGAAACTGATAATCTGTGGTACACATCTGCCAGGTGCATGAAGCATGTGGTGTGTTGAAAGTTGAAACAACAGAACTGATGTCAGATGCAGAACTAGCGCTGGGTCCTCAGTGGCTTTGACTTGTTCAAGTAATGCCTGCCTGTGTTGGAACAGGACTTGCCTAGGACAAGAGGGCATTTTGGATGCAAGTCAACTCAGGTTTCAAAGGCATGTTAGCAGAGAATTCAGATCTGGAATTATTCTGCATTGATCTGATTTACATGCAACACAGCTCAAATCTGAAACTGTAAAGTACTGTCTACATTTTCGATTTGACAAGTTGCCAAAAGAACATTGGGAAATAATATTTGGAATAGCTGAGGAATTGAGAGACAAATAAATTGCCTTCCTTCCTGAAATAAATAATCTCAGCAAGGAGATTTTTTAAAAGTTGGCTAGAAATTGAATTTTAGATATTTTTAAAAGAATTCTGTGTACCAGTAAGAAGGAAGGACAGGGATGGCAAGGTGAGAGAACCTTGGATGTCAAGCGAGGTAGTGAATTTAGTCAAGAAGAACAAGGAAAAGTATGTAAAGCTTAGAAAGCCAGGATCAAACAGAATGCTTAAGGATTATAAAGAAGCTAAAAAGGAAAGGAAAGCCAGGAACACCATGAAAAGTCCTTGGCAAGTAGGATTAAGGAGAATCCCAAAGCATTCTATCCATACATCAAGAGCAAGAGGATAACTAAGGAGAGGGTAGGATCACTGAAGGATAAAGGAGGGAACATATGCTTGGAAGCGGAGGATGTGGGTGAGATCCTTAATGAGTACTTTTCATCAGTATTTACCAAGGAAAAGGACATGGAGGATGGAGAGATCAGTGTGGAGCATGCTAATATGCTAGGGCATTTTGAGATAAAGGAGGAGGTAATGTCAGCTCTTTAAGAGCATTAAGGTGGATGTCCCTTGGGCCTGATGGGATATTGAGAGAGGCAAGAGATGAGATTACTGGGGCCTTGACCAATATCTTCGTGTCCTCTCTAGCCACAGGTGAGGTTCCGGAGGATTGGTGAGTAGCTAATGTTGTTCCATTATTCAAAAAGGGAAACAGGGATAATCCTGGTAACTATAGACCAGTGAGTCTCACGTCAGTGGTAGGGAAGTTACTACAGAGGATTCTTAGGGATAGGATTTATGAGCATTTGGAAAACCGTGGCCTAATTAGGGACAGTCAACATGGCTTTGTGCAGGGCAAGTTGTACCTTACTAACTTGATTGAGTTTTTTGACGAGGTGATGACAAGGGTGACTGATGAAGGTAGAGCTGTGGATGTTGTCTACATGGATAAGATATCTTTATTAGTCACGTATACATCGAAACACACAGTGAAATGCATCTTTTGTGTAGTGTTCTGGGGGCAGCCCACAAGTGTCGCCACGTTTCCGGCACCAACATAGCATACCCACAACTTCCTAACCCGTATGTCTTTGGAATGGGCAAGGAAACCGGAGCGCTCGGAGGAAACCCATGCAGTCACAGGGAGAATTACAAACTCCTTACAGACAGTGGCTGGAATTGAATGTGGGTCACTGGCGCTGTAAAGTGTTACGCTAACTGCTACACTACTGTGCCTGCCCAAGGCGTTTGACAAGGTCCCTCATGGGAGACTGATCCAGAAGATTAAGATGCATAGGATCCACAGTGAATCAGGTGTTTGGATTCAGAACTGGCTTGACCCATAGAAGACAGAGGGTAGTGGTCGATGGAACTTATTCTAGCTGGAGGTCTGTGACTAGTGGTGTTCCTGAGGGATCCATACTGGAACCTCTGATGTTTGTGATGTACATAAATGACCTGGATGAAAATGTACATGGGTGGGCTAGTAAATTTGCAGATGAAACAAAGATTGGTGGTGTTATGGATAGCACAGAAGACTGGCAAAGCACACAGCAGGATATAGATCAGTTGCAGATATGGGTGGAGAAATGACAGACTGAGTTCAACCCGCGAAATGTGAAGTATTGCACCTTGGGAGACCAAATGTAAAGAGACAGTACACTGTTAATGGCAAGACCCTTAACAGTGTTGATGAGCTGAGGGATCTTGGGGTACAAGTTCACAGCTACCTGAAAGTGGCTACACAGGTTGATCGGGTGGTAAAGAAGGAATATGGCATGCTTGCCTTCATTAGTCGAGACATTGAGTTCAAGAATCAGGAAGTTATGCTGCAGTTTTATAAAACTTTAATTAGGCCGCATCTGGAGTATTGCATTGAGTTCTGGTCACCCCATTGTAGGAAGGATGTGGAGGCTTTGGAGAAGGCGCAGAAGAGGTTTACCAAGATGCTGCCTGGATTAGAGGGCATGTGTTATGGGGAGAGGTTGGACAAACTTGGGTTGTTCTCTCTGGAGAGGTGGAGGCTGAGGAGAGATCTGATAGAGGTTTAAGAGATTACGTGAGGCATAGATAGAGTAGACAGCCAGTATCTTTTCCTCAGGGTTGGAATGTCTAATACCAGAAGGCATGCATTTAAGGTGATAGGGAGTAAGTTCAAAGGAGATGTGTGGGGCAACTTTTTTTTATGCCTGGAATGTGCTGCCTGGGGTCGTGGTGGAGGTAAATATGACGGGGCGTTCAAGAAGCTCTTAGATAGATGGCACATGAATGTGAAGGAAATGGTTGCATATGGACACTGTGTGGGTCAAAGGGATTAGTTTAGTTGGGCATTTTATTACTAATGTGATTGGTTCAGCACAAAACTATGGGCCAAAGGGCCTGTTCCTGTGCTGTACTGTTCTATGTTCTACTGTATTAGTGCTAAATTGTAAATAATAAAGAAGAAATAGTGAAGTTGGGACAGCCTTTGACTAAGAAATTTTTACTGTAACTTTCTCCCCTTTAAGAGTATTAAAACATGACCTGTACCTTTCATTAATGGCAGATGCTTACATCGTCCACACATTGACCCATGCAAGTGGCTTTTATAGACTTCTCTCCATGAAATCCATGGAGATGATTAAAAATTGGTATGGGAGATAGGGGGAAAGTGGGGATAGGAGTGGGTTATTGCGAATTGATTATAAACGTTGTTGGTTGTGGCCTTTTGACCTAATTTCTGTTGTTAATTTTGAAAGGAACACTGGGCACATTGAGGATGTCATCACGCAAGGGAAACATGAAGGGCAAATGAAAGCTGCGTCAGAGCGACTGACAGCTGGATGTGCCTGGTCCAAGTT
>JAUZTB010000002.1:36845110-36857134 GCA_034780895.1 Rhynchobatus australiae
GCTGAATCCTTAGCCAACTTTCCTTGCTATCCACAACTTCACCAAATTTCATGTCATCTGCAAACTTTGCAATTCTGAAATTTGGGAAGGCCTTGCTGTTTGTGGGCATGGATTGCCCATTACTTCTTTTTTGAGAGAAAAAAGAGAGGAACTTTATTCTCCTTGAGCGGAGAGCATTCATTATTTCATATGCACAGCAGTGTGCTGCAGTTTGAAATATGTGGCAAATAGCCACTGCCTCCTAGAAAGGTCAAGAGGCTCAAAAGCTGAGGGCCAAGGTTATGGAAGGATTTCTACTTGCAGCTAGTGGAAGATCCTTATCTTGTGTGGACTGCGTGTAACTCCAGGCCCACCAATGTGGTGGAATGTTTTCTGACCTATGAATTGCCCAACAAGCCATTTAGCATTGGGTGTAATTGGGGGTGAAGGGCAAATGTTGATTTGACAGAGTTACCTATAAAAAAAAACTTAGCAAAAGAAGTATGATGGTAATTTAGATGTGTTAATAGTTCAGTTAAATTGGGATTCATCTCAGGATGCTCCTGCTCTCAGAAACTTAATGGTGAAACTATAGCTAGAGTAGAGCAGCATTTACTAAGGACGCTGACAACAGAACTTCACTGTCAAACTCTAAAATTGTTCTTCTGAGTTTTTCTGGATATGTTTTGCTTTGTAGAAGTCAAGCTACTTCTTTCCTTGTTAAAAAAAAGTGATGGAAGCCCTGAGACGATTAGTCTCAACTTTCTCCTCCAGTGTCAACACTTTGGACCTGCTTGCTACTTGCTGTAGTTCACAAGTCCCCATCAAATCTTGAGGGTGGCTGTCTGCTGCTGTGGGACCCAGAGGAGGATGGGCTGGCCAACACAGGGGTCTCACAGGGGTCAGCCTGTTGCTGACCCACCTGCAGCTGTATGACAGGAAGTCTGCATGACAGAGGAGCAACTTGCAGGAAGTTGCATCCTGCACATGGAACATATGGATAGAGACACAAGGGATTCTGCAGATGGTAGAATTGGGAGCAACACACAGAGTGCTAGAGGAACTCAGTGAGTCAGGCAGAATCTGTGGAGGGAAATGGAGATGAATGGTCTTGACCTGAGACGTCTACTGTCCATTTCCCTCCATAGATGCTGCTTGACATATGGATGGAGATTCATTTTGTTTGATATTTCTAAACACTAGCAGCTCAAAGTGCTGGCACGTCGACGAAGCTCCTTAAATACGGCCTTTTCCCTGCTGACCTTGGGTGGACCTGTCACAGTCAATCTGATCACAACCCTTCGCTTCCATGCTTTAGGTTGAGTGTTTGCAATGGCAACTTTGTAAATCAGCTTCATTACCAAACACAACAGCTTGCTTAGATTTGTTGCTCTGGCTGGATTCCTGTAGATTTAGATGTTTCTAACTTGAACTTGTGGTAAACAAAGCATCCCCAGAGTAGCTTGCAGATTTTGTCAATCAGAGAGGAATCAATTCCATTGCATTAATTTACAGCTCATTTGCAACCACAGGTGGCTGTTCCTCCAGGTATGTGCAAGACTGCAGCAAGATGAAAGAAACATCAGCGCTCCAGCATCATCAATCTATTCAAATCACCAAGCAGACTTAGCCCACATCACCTCTCTATTCCCTTACCTCTCATTCCCACAACACCTAGCATGTTGGGAATGTGATGATTATAAATTTAAAATAAAGTTCAGTGCTACTGAAAGTTTGGTTCAAAGGGTGGCACAGTGGCTCAGATAGTACAGCTGCTGCCTCACAGTGCCAGAGACCCAGGTTCAACCCTAACCTCAGGTGCTGTTTGTGTGGAGTTTGCATGTTGTTTCACTGACCTTGAGGGTTTCCTCTGCGCGCTCCGGTTACCTCCCACCTAATAAAGACGTGCAGGTGGTTAGGTTAATTGACGACCATAAGTTGCCCTGAGCTTGCAGGTGAGCAATAGAGTTTGTGGGGAGTAGCTGAAAATGTAGGAAGATTAAAAAAAATGGGATTAATGTAGGATTAGTATAAATGGATAATTGACTGTCATCATGGACTTGGAAGGCCAAAAGGCCTGTTTATATTCTAGTAGGTCAAGCAGCATCTGTGGAAAGAGAAACAGAGTTAATGTTTCAGTTTGAGGGCTCTTCATTAGAATTGGTAGCTGGGAAATTTAAGTGCTCCTCTCCTGGTTTAGGTGACTCATGGTGACTTTATACCATTAAGCAATTTAAAAGGGTCGAATTTTGAAATTCTTGTCCAAGTTTATTGATGGTGCATTATATTAAGGCTGCCAAGTGCAATGAATGATGTTGCAAAAAACTGAAATGACACATAAAAAGAAACTCTGATCAGAGAAATTAATAAACCAGGGATCAATGGAGGATCAACACATTTCTGCAGTTGGACACATTTATTGAGAGGACGCTTACCTCAGCACTAAACCAAAAAGATAAACCAGACTCTTGTACCAAAATGACAAAGGTGGAGGGGGTGACTATCTCAATCCTTTTGCAAACATTCCCAGCAAGTCTGGTTACAGGGGACTGAAGATTCAGGAAAATAAGCCCCATACGATTAAGAGTGTTTAGTGAGGCAACATTGAAAAGGGAATTACCAATGAAGCTAAGATTAGAATTGATTATAGCATTACAGAAATCTGGGACAGCCATCCTCTGGAGTGTAGAATTTATCAGCCCATCAATACAGTTTATATGATCCAGCTAAAATCTTAACAAGAATACTAAAATAAGTACTGGCAGCTTTGCAAGCTTCATCCATAGAAAGCTTAGTATGGATAATTGGACACCTAGCAGGTCAAGCAGCATCTGTACAAAGAGAAACTGAGTTAATGTTTCAGGTCGAAGGCTCTTCATTAGAACTTGTAGCTGGGAAATTTAAGGGCTCCTCTCCTGGTTTAGGTGACTCATGGTGTCTTTATACCATTAAGCAATTGAAAAGGGTTAAATTTTAATTTTTTTTCTAAGTTTATTGATGGTGCTTTCTATTGCAGCTACCAAGCAAGCGTGACAACTGGACAAACCATGCTAGCTAGCTATCTTGTTACAAAGTGAAGGTTTACATCTCTACACAAAAATAATACAAGAACCAACAGAGTTGTGCACTAAAATGTAATGCAGCCAGTGATAAAAATAACTAAACTTGGTGAAATGTTTTCATTTTAAGTGCAAGTTGCTTCATGACTACGATAAATCACAACATGATTTTCTCCTTAATTAGTTAACACAAGCATTCTGCAGAATCCCCCAAGGTTTAGATGATAATATTTGTTGTGCCTTTCTCTTCAATAATAGAAAAGAAAAAAAACTGCAGATATTGGAAATCTGAAATGAAAATAGAGAATGATGGAAATATTCAGTAGCCCAGGCAGTGTGAGAGAAACTAAGTTAAGGTTTCAGATCCATAACCTTTCATTAGAATGGTTTTTAAGTCTTTCCTTCAGAATGCCCTTCATTTTAAGCCTGAGTTCATTTTACTAAGAGGAACCTTGATTGGATGGTTAGTTAAACTAATTGTTGCTGTGGTTTGTGCAATGATAGAAATCACCCACTTTAGGAAGGGGAAGGATGACATCATCCATTGGAGTTAGTCCTTTCATTTCATTTTGCAAATATTATAAAGCATACTTTTTGTGGTGCCACCTGTCTTCAATAATTCTGCATTCATGTTTTCCAACCCAAGTGTTCCCTCTTTTTCTTCACTCTTCTACTTCTTCACTTGCTTTCTTGCCTTCACACACCAATCTTGCCTTTTTTTTTACTTTTGTTCTTTCTTGATATGTTTTCGTTAGTTTCCCAAGACCCTCAAATATATTCTTGCTGTTAATGTTTTCAAAATTGATTTAAATATGTTCTGATGGGATCAAGATGGGTTTAGAAAGGAGTGAAGTATCATAGAGCAAATCCATAATGTCTAGTACAGCGCGAAAAATGCCATAATCACCAAAATGATGTGCACCGTAATTTCATATACTTCAGGGAAACTCTATATGACGTGACTCAAAGCATTTCAGTTGACAATGAAAAAGCACAATGTCAGCAAATGCGTGGTAATCATGCTAGCTAAACTTTACAACAGTGCAAAATGTGATGAGCTGATCAACTGCATTGTTGAACAGTTTGTGCTTCGTTGGAAGTGCATGAGGGTTGCCTCCTGTCACTAGCTCTTTTCAACACCTTCCTCAAACAACTCATGTCAGATGCCTTAAAGAATTTCATCATGGAGCTATGTCAGTCAGAGGTCAGAATATACAGGAAGGCAGAGTTTCAAAAACTTATGAAAATGATGGACAAAATTGCAAAGTGCTATGGAATGAAAATAAGGGCTGAGATAATCTAAATGCTGGCAACCAGCTGGACCACTAATAGCAACATTGATGCAAAAATTGGAAAAATAAACCCATAAGGGGTTACAAGTTTTAAGTATCTGGGCACTTTGATCACAGAAGACTTGATACTGAAGAAGGAAATCAAGCCCAGAAAAGCCATTTCCAAAGCTTATGAAAATATGAACAAGTAGCCAAATTACACTGCAGAATAATTTACATTTTATGCAAGCTGTGGTTATCTCTACGATGTTTTATGCTGTAAGATTCAATCTAACCAGCTACTTACTATTTGTGAAGATGAAGAAAAGGGCAGTAAAAGGTGGGCAGGGAAGTAGCTAAATTTTATGCCCGGGAACAATAGGCAATCCAGTTAGATGGAAAAGGAGATGCTGAATCGTGTGTGAGAGTTACTGGGGACAGAAAGCAACCTTTGAATGCAGCGTCAGGAGTTCCATATGGCAATATGGCAAGGTTCCTGCAGTTCTGGCTTGAAAGGATATTAGCGAGGGAGAAGGAGGATCCACTCCTTTTGCTTCATATTGTGAATGCGCACCATGGGACAAAAAGTAGACGACTAGTCCTTAATCAAAGTTATTAAAAGCTACTAGCTAAAGCAATGCAGAAAACTTCAAGGTTTAAAAGAGAAACAAAGGACTGAAGTTGCTGGAATCTAGATGAAAAACACGATGACGCTGGAGGAACTCAACAGGCCAGTCAAGCAAGGTTTATAATCCCTTATCATTATCTATATCATGCGCAAATTGATAATGCTATAAATAGGTAGGGAGATAAGCAAGTACCAGAAGTAGCAGTATAGAAAAGGTGGGTTCAATTTCAGGGGAGAATAGCTAGTTCATCCACTATTCTACCCTCTCTTCCCTCTCCCAACCCCAAAAACACACACACACAAACACACACACACACACACACACACCCTAACCATGCCAGACCTTGTCTTTTATCTTTTCATTGTATTACTTTACTCCACTCTCTAGAATTTCATATATAAACCATATCATTTCACTATTGTCCTTTG
The DNA here is from genome assembly GCA_034780895.1 of Rhynchobatus australiae. Classification (NCBI taxonomy): domain Eukaryota; kingdom Metazoa; phylum Chordata; class Chondrichthyes; order Rhinopristiformes; family Rhynchobatidae; genus Rhynchobatus; species Rhynchobatus australiae. The sequence continues at coordinate 36,850,477 of JAUZTB010000002.1, forward strand.
GAAATCTTCACAAGCCCACATTTTAATATAAGGTTTCAGAGACTCTTTTTGGTCTCTTCCTGCTCGATGTGATTTTCTGCTTCTGTATCTTGGGATACTTTGCACGTTAAAGACTTCCCATCAATATATTAAAAGAAACAGATGGAAATTATGGGCTGTGTGTGGCCTGTCATTTCCTGGGAAACATTCCTGATGATGTCTATTCCGTGCTGCAAACCTGGAACCATCTCTTTAATATTAACTATCGGCTGATCAATGAGTTCCTACACTCTGCCGATGAGTGTTGACAAGATCTTGACAATTAAATAGTGATATAGTCATCTTGTGTCATGACACACCATAATCTGACAAACCAGCTTTTGAAATACCTGACATTGGATAGATTTCTCGATACTGAATTTGTCATTTTGTACAACAACTTCAGGCTTTATAAGGTCAGTAAAATTACAGTCAAAATTATTTGCTATGCAGATATAACACAGGAGAAAATAAGCTTTGTTCCATGATTTGTGGAGAATTATTTTTGTACATGAATGTAGCTGTCGGGGAAAAAATGGTAAAGCATCATCTGGTGAAAGGTCACAAGCTGAACACATTAGTGAGGAAGTTTAATGTGAAAAAAAATAGCTGTAACTCATGTCAGTGAGGCTCAGTGAAAGGTTTACAAGATATTCCGACAGCAAACGGCTGTAACAGCAAAGGAAAGCTGCAAAGAATATGTGAAGAAATGAAAAAGTAATTTCAAGGGAAGTCAGTCACATTCTGAATACATTTATGTCTTTCTCCTGTGGATAGGTTCTGCCTGCCAATTTGGAATGAATGAAGAAAGAGACATATTAACTGATAAGTACTCTGGCACAAACATAGGATAACATTTAAACCATTTTGTTTTCATTTCTTACTCCATAAGTTATTTCCATTCATTTCAGTCTTTTTCATCGTATGGTGATACCTGCCAAATCTAATTTCCAGGCCCACCTCATCCCTTAACTGCAAGTCCTGATAATGTGAAGATTTAGCTCAGTGAATACCTTCAGATTCACTCTCAATTATGGAATGAAAACTAAGCTACTGTTATTGCTCTAGGATTATTTGGCGATCAGCATATGCAATCTAATTGGGCTAAACCTGTTGTAATTGAGAGTTCTCGAGACATGGCGTCCGGGCCATGCCATCTTCTTGCAGCTGTCATTGGGCAGGAGGTACCGAAGCCTGAAGTCCCACACCACCAGGTTCAAGACCAGCCTTTTCCCTTCAGGTATTCAGTTCTTGAACCAACCAGTGCAACCCTATTCACTACAGTTTAGCAACACTATGACCTTTTTGATCATTTTACACTGAAATGGACTTTGTTTTTTGTTCTAATTGTGTTCTTTCTTGTAAAAATTGTGTATAATTTATGTTTAATTAGTGCTTTTCTTTTGAATGCTGCTTACATGATGCTAGGTGCTTGTGATGCTGCAAGTAAGCCTTTCATTGCACTTGTGCACACATGTACTTGTGCATATGACAATAAACTCAATTTTGACTTTACAGTTCCAGGATTCTTGGTGACTGCACTGCAGGTCTTCCTCATTAGGTCTGCTGTGCACTGGCATGCTTCATGCTCTATACAGGTAGATTTTTTTCCCCTCTTTTTAAAATTATGTTATTATTTGTTAAATCATGCTCACATATCACAGATGTAAAAAATCACAGAAATAATAAGTAGGAAATCAAAGGGATTTAAAGTACAAAGTCCTTGATTTGTACTCCTGAAGACTAATTTTAATTTTTTCTTACTGTGTTCATCAGGACAAGGGAGTCAATGCCAGGAATAAAATGTTTTGATTTCAGGAGCCAACTGTCCTTGTCAGTATCACAAGAACAGGTAAAATATGGTTAAACATTGTGTGCAGGTAGTTTTGAATGAGACCAGATCTAACCCCTACACATAGGCTGTTAATCAAAGGCAACTTGCTGAACTTTGCTAAGACCAACAGACAAGAAACCAATTTTATATTGAGGTTTCCTGGCTGCTGGCTCCACCTTGAACATGGCAATGTGGATTCAGATTACATGAAAGCCATTGATTAGGGACCAGTGGTACAAGCATGGGTGTTTCCTGGTATAATAATTGCTGGAATCTCACTGCGTGCCATAGACTAGTGGCAGAATGATGTTATGTGTGAGGAAGGGATGCAAAAGCTGCAGCAGTAAGTCATGAGTGAGGCAGAAGGACCTCAGATCAGGTGAGGCAGCTGTTTGAATTTGACCTTCTTGGCTGCCATTATCTTAGCATTCTTGAGTAGAAGGGACATGCTGGGGTCCTGATAACAACATTACTAAGGCGTGGATGATAGGAAATACTTAGCCAGATAAACTGGGTTCCATAGTGAAATTTTGTTTGGGCCTAAGAATATTGCAAGCTCATTTATTTAGCATGAGCAGAACTCTTAATATTTCAGGGGGCACAGGATTGACATCCTGCTGTTGCAATAGACTAAGTAGACAGGAACATGGAACATATAACATAGACCATAGCACAGTAGAGCACAGAAACAGGCCCTTTGGTCTATGATGATGTGCCGAACTAATTAAGCTAGTGATGCTTGATTACTTCTGCCTGCACATGGTCCATATCCCTCCATTCTCTGCATATTCTTAAGCTGATCTTAAAAACCTGACATTTGAGAGTGGAAAGCCATATTCCCTCCTTCTCCACCCTCTAAGCACCACCCATTCTTCTCTCCCCAAACAGCAGTGTTATTTGTTATTGACTCATAAATGATTGCCTCAGATTACACAGTTTGTTCATGAAGGCATAGATCCTATTATTAAACCACAACTTTGAAGGGCTGCAAGCTTGGAGAAGACTCACATTTAAGGCCAGATGTTATGGGACAGGCTGAATCTGGCTGGGTAGAAAACACCCTGTTTTTTATTGTTGGCTTGTTAAAATAACTCACCAAGCATAGCATCACAACCTTCTCAGAGCAGAGAACTGAGGTAATCAAGCAGGAAGTTAAAAGGGTCTGCAATTACATCATCCGATATCTGTTGATCTCACAGAGAAATGGATGTGTACAGCATCAACTTCAACTACTGCAGTTCAAGCTCACATGCAATACCACAAAGTTAGCCTACAGAACAAGGGCTGGTTTAAGACACTACATAAGCACTAGTCTAAGGATTAAATCCATAGAAAATTCCTGTGTCTCTGATATTTGTCACTTCAACACCAGCTGAAAACTCTCCAGAGTAAAATACTATGATGCTGGAGGAACTCAGCAGGCCAGGCAGCATCAGTGGAGAAAAGCAGGCGGTCAACGTTTCAGGTCAGGGCACTTTTTCAGGACTGAAGATAGGAAAAGGGAATGCCCAATATATAAGAGGTAAAAGCAGAACAGTGATAGGTGGACAAAAGAGGGGAGGCAGGGTGGGCACAAGATGGTGATAGGTTGATGCAGGTGAGAGCTAGTGATAGGCAGATGTGGAGCGGAGAGGAGAGCAGATCCACCGGGGATGGGTCAAAGGTAAGGAGAGAAAAAACTTGGAACCTTGTAGCTTAATGGCATGAAAATTGAATCCTCTGACTTTAAGTAATCCCCACAGCCCAGCCTATTTTTCTTTCTTTCTACCTCCCTCTTTTTTTTCTCTCCATACCTTTGCTCCAGGATCCTCCTCGTAAGCCTCCTCTGGACCCTCTCCAATGCCAGCACATCCTTCCTTAGATATGGGGCCCAAAACTGCTCAAAATACTCCAATTGTGGTCTCACCAATGCCTTATAAAGCCTCAGCATTACATCCTTGCTTATATATTCTAGTCCTCTTGAAATGAATGCCAACATTGAATTTGCCTTCCTTACTACCAACTCAACCTGCAAGATAATCTTTAGGGAATCCTGCATTAGAACTCCCAAGTCTCTTTACACCTCCAATTTCTGAATTCTCTCCCGATTTATAAAATAGTCCTTGCCTTTATTCCTTCAACTGAAGTGCATGACCGTACACTTCCCTACAACGCTACTTCCCATCTCCTACTTCTTTGCCCATTCTCCCAACCTGTCCAAGTCCTTCTGCAGACTCCCTGCTTCCTCAACACTACCTACCACTCCACCTATTTTTGTATCATCCACAAAGTTGACCACAAAGCCATTCATTCCATCATCCAGGTCATTAACATATAACAAGAAAAGTAGTGGACCCAACACCGACCACTGGGGAACACCACTGGTCACTGGAAGCCAACCAGAAAAGGCCCCCTTTATTCCCACTCTTTGCCTTCTGCCAGTCAGCTAATCTTCTATCCATGCTAGTACCTTTCCTTTAATACCATGGGCTCCCATCTTATTTAGCAGCCTTACATGCGGCACTGTGTCAAAGGCTTTCTGAAAATCCAAGTAAACAACATCGACTGACTTTCCTTTGTCTATCCTGCCTGTTACTTCCTCAAAGAATTCTAACAGATTTGTCAGGCAAGATCTCCCCTTCAGGAAACCATGCTGACTTTGGCCTATTTTATCATGTACTTCCAAGTACCCCAAAACCTCATCCTTAATAGTGGACTCTAACATCTTACCAACCACTGAAGACAGGGCTAACTAGCCTATAATTTCCTGTCTTTTCCCTCCCTCCTTAAAGAGTGGAGTGACATTATTATGGAAATTCTGAAATAGTACTTTATGGAAATTGTGGAATAGGAATTTTAGAGAGAGTGGAGGTAGGTGACATGAGGTGACACAAATTCAAATGAGTGAAAAGCAAATCTAGGACAAAGATAAGAAAGTGATTAAAAATTGGATTAGATTTTCAGGTAGAATAGTGGAGATGAAAATCCTGTAAGGTTCATTTAAGAAGCAACAACTGGGAAAATATGTAGCCATTTGGTGCATCTATAAATGGAGAACCATGAAAGCACAGGGAGCAGTTTAACCCAATGAACCACTTACATACTTTAAAGTCTTGATCAGCACATCTGGTCTATACTTTCTCAGTGCCACAGGGACTCCCTCCCAGGGTCTGTGGATTGGGCTCATTATGGACAGTGGATATCACCAAGCAATGGTGCAGGCTGTGCATGCCTGGTGTAAATCACTGCTATGGTTTTTATACAACATGTCATCTACATGAGGCTTTTCTTTAACTTCTTTAAGAGTTTTAATTTTGGAAATTATTGTAATGTTGTGCAAAATGATCTAAAGGGAAAACCATTGACCCTGTATTTCCATTGGAGAACTGCACTCAGCAAACAAGCATATGACACCAGAGTTGATACTTTACTGTGACCAACCTTCCTTTTGAATAGAGTGCATCTTTTTTCATCAATATCAAGTCTCTTAACTAAATTAACTGGTCTAATGAAAAGTTACTGATCTGAACTGCAATGATGTTTTACTTTCCACAGATGCTGCTTGACCTGTTGAATGTTTTCCAACATTTGCTGCTTTTAAACAATAATACCACTGTAATTCGAAGGCTCTTGTGAACTAATATCTACTTTATAAAGTTAAGATATGACTGTTGACAGGCACAAACTCACTGACTAAGACTAGTGACAACATTAGGCTAGAGAAACAAATGAGCTCTGTTATCACTAGAGCTTCATCCGAACATATTGCATCACATGAAACAGCTGTGATGGTTGCTGACCTCCTTTTACTGTAGACTTCTAATTGGGGACATACAAATGCTTCTGTTGTGGAAAGCTGATATGCACAACAGATGTACACGCCCCAGTGGGCAAATTGACAAATTTCTTTACAGAAGGTTCACAACATGCTTTAGTATTCTTCTCATCATGTATTGCTCCCTTACTCGTCCCTTCTTTAAAAGAGCAACCCCTTTACTCAGGTGTAGTTCCATGGGCAGTACAGGCACTGTGCAACCAAAGAAGTCAGTTAACCACAACTAAGTATTATTACCAAACCTGACCCTCAACATCGAAGTGCACAGTTTCACTGCATAACAATCAGGAGCAGGGATCTTAAGCAATGGATAACAGAGACTATGCTGGCTGACATCACAGATTAGTATTAGAGCCAAAGTCAGCATGTGACTAGACTTGAATTTGGAGTCATCTTGGGTTGCGATTAAAACTTGAATATATTGGATAAGCCACTAAGGAAAGTCATTCTTGTTAATTGAAAGTAATCTGCTAAAATATTCAGCTACCATTTAATGACACCTCGGTTAACTTGCCATGTATTAAAAACTGTTTGTCACACATCAGCAGCAATACACTTTCAAAAAATGAATTAACACAATATTTCATGTTGCAATTCTCCTCGTCAGTTCTTAAAGATCGTAAAAGCTTAGTAGTCTAATCATCACCCATGAATTTGCATAGTAGAGGGTCTGTATTCCTTTGATTGTGGCTTGCTTCATATTCATTCCTTATGATGATGCAGGGATATTTCTTCTGGATTTTATGTTCACTGCTACTCTGTTACTTCATTGAAAATTCATAACTTTTTTTTATGTAGTTTTAAAAATGATCTAGGCAAAATGAGAATTTTGCTTTCAATGAAACTTACTCATGTTCTTGAATTGATGAAGTTGTAGAACAAAATCATCAGTTAAGTCAATTTGAGTCCAGACTTGTATTTATATGTCTGTCTCAGAAAATAATTATTAATGTATTACAATACACCAAAGCTTTAGAAAAACACTTGAAACA
>JAUZTB010000002.1:37106033-37116792 GCA_034780895.1 Rhynchobatus australiae
GCAGTTTTCCTTGGGACTTTATCATTATAACAGGTATGCCACTTTCAACTAACTCATCTTTGTTTGTCTTGCAACCAATTTGAACAACTGATAAAGGGTCTCGGCCTGAAACATCGACTGTTTATTTCCCTCCATGGATGCTGCCTGACCTGCTGAGTTCCTCCGGCACTTTTTGTGTATTGCTCCAGATACATCCAGCATCTGCAGAATTTCTTGTGTCATTGAACAAATGAGTCATTTCCTTTGCAAGTTCTGCAATAGCTTGCTGGTTATCTGCTTTCTCTTTGTCTGCCCCTGCATTGCTTTAAACTTTATCTGTGCTGCTGCGAACCTTTTCCACAGCCATGCCCTTTTCTAGTAGCCAAATCATGGTCTTGCTTCTCAACCACTCTGCATTTCCTATCTCCACTTATATCAATGGCTCCCTTGGGTGTCAGTCTCTTTCCTTCTTTGCACAATACCAAATCAAAAGCTAAACAAGTGATTCTGGAGGGAAAGACCTGTCCATTTGCTCCATTTCTTTCCCTGCTTCAATGCAATCCTAGTTTCTCGACATGGTCTGTCACAATAATTAACAGCATGAATTCCTTACCACTTGTGCCACAGTGCACCTCATTCTTCCCTGTATTTGCAATATTTCTTTGGAACATGTGCCTAATAGAACATTATTGCTCATTAACAAGACTTATGCTTACTGTGCCTTTGGTGTTTTGCTCCATTACTGAGCAATATGTCACAGTATTCATATTCATTACAATGTCCTGACCATTTATTTTAATGATACTTTGATCTCACTGCAAACTTATGCCATGTCACCAGCTGTGCCACAGATGCCATTCAACACACATTTCTCTATGTGGTCATTAGCTTCAGTGGTATTCAGAGCACTTTCCTGGGTATATTGGTGGATATTCTTCCTTGTCTCAAAGCAAACTGGAATTTCATTCTCCATGTCAGCCACCTCTCGTTTGCTTCTGTAACGTGGTGCCAGATGTTCAATTTTATTATGATTTTAAGTGGGCAGGTGAGATCTGCATGCTTTCCCTAACATTGGTAACAGAGCCATATTACCTGCAATTTTAATTACTCAGAGTTGGTTAACTCTGAAAGCTAACCAACTTTCAGATTCTCGTGGTTAGCTGCTTTCCCTCTGAAACCACCCTTAACATTGATGTAACCAGATACTGATCAAGGAGACGCAGCTAATACTATCAGGGGTGTCTCACGTGTCTCACCAGTTTTGGCCAATGGACTCTCAAATGCACCTTGCTTGATGGAAACTCATTATCACCTTCCCGTGATATTTTTTATCAAAACCCACAATTCTCATGGCCTATTCAAGATTAAGATTTTATGAATTAAAGAATTTGGCATGTCTTTGCTTGTCACTTAATCCACAGACTAATCTATCCATCACTGCTTTGCCTAAGAGTGTTCTGAGATTAAGAATGGAAATACTGGAGGAACAGCCCGCCAAACAGGGTCCATGGAAAGAGAAACCGGTTAATGTTTCTGGTCAGGGACCCTTCCTCAGAACAAGGAGAAGAGTGGAGGATTTACAGTTTTCAGAGCAGAGCGGGGGTAGTGAGGGGGTGAGGGGAGGAGGAGTGAGGTACTACCTTGTTATTCCTCTTTTGCGCTATTTATTTATTTTTGTAATTTAGAGTAATTTTTATGTCTTGCACTGTACTGTTGCCGCAAAACAACAGATTTCACAACTTATGCCTGTGATAATAAATCTGATTCTGACAAAAGGCTATGTGGAAATTGGTTAAGAGAGATCAGGTGATAAGGATCATGAGTACTGACCGATAACAAGGTATTTTAAAGAACTGGAGTGAGAAAGGGACACAAGCATAATAATGAGAAACGAAGTGAGAGCAGTTTACCTGAAGTTGAAAAATTCAGTGTTCATTCCAGAAGGTTGCAAAGTGCCCAGATGGAAGATATTGATTTTCTAATTTAAGTTGAACCTCACTATGGACAGGTTGAATGGGAGTGGGATTGAGAATTCAAGTGACATGCAATGGATGCTCTGTGAAATGATCAGCAATTCTGTGTTTGGTGTCCACATTGTAGAGGAGGTCTCATATGAACCCCGAATGCAGTAGACTAGATTGGAAGAAGTGCAAGTAAATTGCTGCTTCATCTGGAATGATTGTGTATGCTCACGGATGGTGAGAAGGGAAGAGGTTAGTGAACAGGTGTTGTGTCTCCTCTGGTTGCATGGAAAGGTGCCACTGGATGGGTTGAGACAGAAGAGTGGACCAGGGAGTCATGAAGTGAACAATCCCTGTGAAATGTAGAAAGGGAAGGAGAGGAGAAGATGTGACCGGTAGTGCAATCATGTTGGAGTTGACGGAAATTGCGAAGGTTAATGTGTTGACAGTGACGACTGGTGGGGTGGAAGGTGAGTACTGCGGGAAGTCGATCTTTATCCTGTCTCAGAGGAGAATGGCTGATTGGAGGTGTGTGGAAAGCTGCGTGGAAAGTATGTACCTCTTACTTCAGAGGCACCAGAACAGAAGGCCTCATTATTGGAACAAATTGGACAGAGGTGAAGAAACTTGGGAAAAAGGAATGGCCACCTTGCAGAAGGCAGAGGGAGAGGACATATAGTCATCGTCGCTGTGGGAGTGTGTGGGGTTGTAAAATATGTTGGTGGTTAGTCTATCTCCTGAGATGGAGATAGAGAGATCCAGAAAGGAAGGGAAGCATCAGAGATGGATCACATAAATATAAGAATGGATGGAAATTGGCAGTAAAAGTGGTGACATTTCTAAGTTCTGTGTGGGTACAGGTTACGGCACCAAAGCAGTCGTCAATGCAACAGAGAAAGTGTTGGGGGAGTTGTCCCAAATAAACCTGGGACAAGGACTGTTCTATGTGTTCAACAGGAAGACAGGCATAGCTGGTGCCCATGCCAATTTCCTTTACACCTTTAATGAAGAGAAAGTAAATGGAATCTGTTGTTGAGCATAGGGACAAGTCCCTACATTCAAACAAGTGTGTTGGTGTAGGGGGATCAAATGACACTGTTCTGGGTTGGAATCTCAGGCTGACCACATAATCCCCAAATGCCTCCCCTGGGATCTGGTTGCTAATCGAAAATCAGTAATTCTCAAATATTTCAGAGGACGCTGGATTGAAGTGCGCTTTTAGCTCTGAAATAATTTCACCAGATGGGACATCTATTGCACTCCATTGTGCCAAACCTCATTTATAATGTTTTTTTCTGCCCACAGATCATGGTATTTTGTTCATTTCTACAATTCTGTTAGCTTTGAAGAACATGTACATTACATTCTCCATTTACACTTTATAGAACTTCCTGCATTCTCCCATATAAACCATATAAACCACTTGTGCTGTTTCTGCATCTTGTCTCCACTCCCTTTTTTGAATGTGCTGATCTTATTTTAGCTTTGAGGAAAGCCTTCTGTATCACTGTGATTTTGCAGATTTGCAAACTTGTGCGCTGTTACTTTCTACGGCCTGGGACTTCTAAATACCCCACTCTTGTTGCCAGTATAGTGTTATTTGTGTTCTGAACAAATCCACAGCTAATTATCACTTGCAATCATTCAGTCACTTAGATAGAAAGCATCAATCAAAATGTAACTACTTATTATGGCTTTTGGTCTTCAACTGAATTTGCAATCATCGTCCAACAATATTTCAATGACTAATCAGGTGACATAGATCTTAAGGTAATTTCACCATCCTTAAACTAACTCTCACAGCTATTAGACCAAAAATCTGCATCATTTTCTTTAGTTGATTAGAAATAATCTGCTGGTCAGGGTCGGATACAACAAACAAGTTATAGAGTCAAGGAGTTATTTATACAGCATGAAAGCAGGCTCTTTAGTCCAACTTATCCATGCCAACCAAGTTGCCAGTCTGAGCTAGACCCATTTGCCTGCATTTGGCCCATATACCTCTAAACCTTTTCTATCTAGGTACATCCAAATTGTACCCGCCTCTACCACTAATCTGGCAGCTCGATCCATATACGCACCACCCTCTATATGAAAAACTTACTGCTTGGGTCCCTTTTAAATCTTTCTCCTCTCATCTTAAATCTATGCCCTATAATTTTAGACTCCTCTACCCTGGGTAAAGGACTGTGACCATTAAGACAGTGACAGAGATCATTAAGGTCTCCAGCAAGAATTTTGAATTGCCTCTTTAATTACAATAAGGACACCACTCTCTGGACCAACAGCAATTTTCCCTCTGGAAGGAATTAGAGCACCACAAAATAGCAGATGGGATATGTGGCTAAGTGAGTACTTGTTGTGGAAAAGAAGGTGATTAAAAATAGTAATTCCAGAACAGCAGGCAGAGAATTCACAGATTTTGATGGAATTTCAAAGGCTGAGAGTTCATTTTGACTATTTGATGTTGGTGTTCCTCGAGCACCAAGACCAGATCTGTACATGTTCTAAACAAAAACAACATAAGTGGATTCAACTGCCAACTTAAAAGGAACAAAGATGTACTAATCTCATCCTCCAGATCTGTCATGCCCAGGTATGATTATATGGAGACTTGTCATGGTCATCGCTGTATCTTCCAAAGAAAATCATTAATTACTTAAGAGTACAATCTATTATTGGTATAGCCAAAGAAGAAGACATATAATCATTCACCTGTGGTGACAGAAGCTTCAATCAGCTTCATCCACACTCTGAACTGTCTCCTATTGCTCTTCCTTACTACTTTTTTCCCAATTTTTCCCAAGCTCAACCCATTTAGCCATCTCTCCATGTCTCCTGCTATTACCACCCAAATTCTCAAAAATGCATTTGTATTTTTATTACTTCAAAGATGCTGTGCAAAGTCAGTATTGCTTGATTTTTCATGTCCTCTGATTAAATAATTGCATCAAACCACTTGGTGTCCATACGTCTTCCTAAACGAGAAAGGTCATCAGCCACTTGTACAGCACTTGCCCTGTTCTCTCTGAGGAACTATATATATGTACTGAGGTTCCCATTATTGGCAGATACTATGATAATTACCCACTACTTGCCCTGCTTGGATAGCACTTAGCCTATGTAATTTCCAGCTGTTGCCTGCAAACTATCCATGCATTGAGGGATTGAGTTTTTTCCTATTCATATATGGCCATGGATTATGAAGCATCATACAAGAACAGCATGAGTTCAGATGCTTACGTGGTACACTTCAGGGAAATAGGTCAGCTGTAATTGATCTGCCTTGTTCCTGCTGCTCTTGGACTTTGCTGACCCCAATGGACTCATGTATCCTTTGGCTGAAAACTTCCATCATATCACAATTGCAGCTGTTCACGCCTCAGCAACTGATTCCTGACCCTGACCATGAAAATGCATAAATGTAAGACGAGTATTTTGGTGAGGTGTGATGAGTAATTACACAACTTGTTAATGTGATAATGCCTGACCTTAACTTTTGTCAGTGGTGGAAAACTGGGGGTCTTTGATCAGGTCCTGTGACATACAGCATTAATTTTTTGCTTTTCGAGTCATGGTCCAGCACTAACATTTCCAATCTAGGGAAAAACATAGGTGGTGGTGCTTTCAATGGGACATCTAAATGCAAAAGACCTCATTTGACAACAGAAAATTTCAGAGAGATAATTGAATGAACTGACTTTCAGGAGATTGAAGTTGGGGAAAGGAGCATCAAGGCAGAGGTGCTTAAGGACAGTAGTCCAGGGAGAGGGTAAAGCTAAAAGAAACCTTTGTATCCAGGTTTTAGAGAAAGGGAAGAGTAAATTCACTTTGCTTTGACAAATCAGTAATTACATCATGTATATTCCAAAGAGCTCTGAGCTTGCATTGACAAACCCATCTTGTTATCAGAGGACAAGACACTGAATGTAAAGACACTACTGTCAAATTAACTTTATTACTTAAATAGATTTTATTTCAAGATTAAGAATCCAAAAATAATAGGCTGCAAAATTTCAAATTCCAGCAGACATGTCAAAAAGTTGTGAAACCAGGCAAAAGGCTTAATCAGAAGAAAACGTTTCACCTCAGTTCTCTGACTTTATACTCACAGAAAATCTGACATTTGCCACAAAAAGTATGGTTCCTTATCTGAGCTATTGCTTATTTATTACTATGCTACAAAACAAAAATTCTATGTTGATACATGGGGAAAAATATAGTCCTTCACCTTTGCTGTAATGTTTGATGGGCATTTGGTGCAGTATTCAAATGGATGCTTATGTTTTAGATTCTCTGAAACATTTCTTTGGGTATAAAATTCAGCATGAAGGGAATCCCGCAAGCATTTTAGTTACAGTTTACTTGCTCCCATCAGGGGCCTTTTAGTGTTCAGTTACACAACATATAAGTACAATATGTATCATCTGGGAATAAATTAACTTCAGGTTTGACTGCACAAGAAATTATCAAATCTTTCCTTCTCATATATATGTAGTTTTTCTGTGGAGGCATTACACGCAGGTAACCTGGAGCAGAGTTGTGATACTTGGCTGTTAATCTTGCCTACTGCTGGCCACTACTCAAGAGCTCCCTGTGGGGAAGTAAGTCTACCTTGTTTTGACCAATCACTAATTACATCACCAACATTTCCATAGACCCCTGAGATCGCATTCAGAAACCCATCTCATTGCAAGGCACTGAATATGAAGGCAACCACTGTCAGAATAACTTTCCTCCTTAAATAAACTTTTTTTCAAAATCAAGAACCCAAAAATAATAATCTGCAAGATTGCACATCAGTAATATAAAAATGGGCTAGAGTTGACTTTTTTTAGAAATAACATGTTTGTAATATTTTAAGGAAATTAAAATTTAAGAGTAGAGGAATTGCAGTCAGCTTTTTAACCACTAATTTTAATTCAATAGAATATTATTCTTGGCTTTTAATGATTTTGAGAAAAGCAATCTAGAAATGAAAATGTTGATTTTGGCCATGAGAAGCAGTGCTTGAATCTACAGTATCCCTTATTCAGCAATAAGGAATAAGTAAGTGTAGAAAGAAATAGATCAGGCCCAACAAAATGAAGGCCCATTAAGAATGATAGAAAGAATGAGCTATGTGAGCATTCTGGTCATCATTTGGCTACGTCAATAAGCTATTACATGGGTTGGTGCTGTCCTGCTTTCTTTCCACATCACCCCATACAGATCAGTAAGCAGTTTCTGATTTTTATTCATGGGTTTCTAACACACAGGTCTGCTCAGTAAAAAGATGTGCCAAAATCAATCTGCTTTCAGATGTGCATGCAGACACAGAGGAAGAAACTTGACATTTTAATGAGATTGCACATCCTCTCTCAAAATGGGTAGCTAATTAAAAGTAGGCTTGAAATGAATGTGGGAGTGGGTAGAAGGAACAACCTATGGCTGCCACTTTATGCAATACCTTTGTTATTCATAATCACTGTTAAACTAGCTAATATTGTAGCCAAGAAGCTGAAGAGGAAGATAGTGTACAAAATGACTTGAGTGCACATTGCTTGTCACCAAACTTGCACTATTTCATCAAATTATAATGATTTCTGGTAGGCTTAACTTTTATTGCTCTTCTGTTTTAGTTCTGAAGCTTTAATTTACACAACTGAGGTATTTAACCATTTTAAAAATTGTTATCTCTATGATATGGGAATGATTATTGTCACATGTGGGTGGAACATGACATGGTCTGGAAAAATCAACATGGGGTCTATACACCTTTGATGATTGCCCCTTGTTGTGTTATGGCCAGTGAGTTCCTAGAGTAAAATACACTTTCAATAAGCAGTCACTTAATGAGGTGGTAAATCAAATGGCGGTCATTTCCTCAGGACTGCCACAAACATCTTAACAGGGAAGTATTTTCTTTTATAGCCAAGGACTGGAGACTATCAAAACTGTCAGCAACAGGCAGCATATTGTTCTCACATGCCCACAGGATTCCACCTCACAGTGATAAAGTTAACGATAGTGTGAATCAGTGTTTGGAAGAAGAGGACACAAGAGACTGCAGATGCCCGAATACGGAGGCAAACAAGATGCTGGAGGACCTCAGCGGATCAGGCAGCCCCTGTGGAAGGAAATGGACAGTCGACGTTTCAGGTCAAGACCCTTCATTTGGACTGAAAGACAGAGGGGATATAGCCAGTATCAAGGGATGAGGAGGATGGGTGGAGCAAGAGCTGGCAAGGTGAGGAAGGGTGATAAACAGATGGAGGAGGGAAGAGTGGAAATAGCAAAAGAGGTTGGGAAGTGATAAGTGGAGGTAACAAAGGGCAGCAGTTGATGGAATCTGATAGGAGAAGAAGGTGGGGCATGGAATTGAAAAAGGGAGGTGGGGTGGCCAGATGGTAACAGTGGGGGGAGGGGAACATATTGGGGAGGTGGGGTGGCCAGATGGTAACAGTGGGGGGAGGGGAACATGTGGCAGGAGTTTATGGGTGATGGGCAGGATGGAGTGGAAGGAGGGAGAGAGAGAAATAGGGTGATGGGGGTCTGAGGTGGGTGTCGGAGGAACTGGGAAGATCAGGAGGAGAGAGCAAAGGGACGGAAGGGGAGCAGTTTACCTGATATTGGAGAATTCAATGTTCATGCTGTGAGGTTGTAGACTACCCAGGAGGAGTGGGAAATACTGTTCCTCTCATTCACACTTAGCCTCACCCTGGCAGTGGAGGAGGCCAAGGACAGACATGCGGGTGTGGGAAAGGGGAGGAGAATTAAAACGGCTAACAACCAGGAGCTCCAGAAGGCTATAGTGGACGGAGTGCAGGTGCTCGGCAAAGCGGTTGCCCAGTTTGCGCCAGGTCTCACTGATGTAGAGGCCACATCAGGAGCATTAGATTCAATAAACAAGGCTGGAGGAGACACATGTGAATGCCTGTCTGTGCTGCATTAGGATGAAGGCTATCTATATCATAAATAGTAGAACAATGCCAAAATAAATTAAACATAGAAAGCAGTGGCACAAAATATCATCACTGTCAGCATTTTCTCCAGAACTTAGCTACAATCAGAAAGAACTCCAATGAACTGTATACAATAATTTAGGTAAGAGTCCTCTCAGCTCCCATATAACAATGTATTTCAGCAATTCCTTACTTTAGACTCAGCATTATTAATCTTTCCATTCCCTGCAGAATATTTCATTATCTTGCTCTTTTCTGTTTACATTCACAACCTGAAAACTTGCTACTGCCATCGTGCATAGTTCATGAAAAGGTTCAAGTGGATTAGAAAGCAGCAGAAGTAACAGCTTCATTCAGGAAAAAAAGGGAGAGAGGAAACAGAAGTACAACCTAACACCAGCTGACCAGAGTTGATAGAATTCATTAATGAAACGTCAACACGGTTTTACGGAAGAAAAAAATTGACAAATTTATTAGGCTTTTTTGAAGGTGTAATTCACAGCGCAGATAAAGGGGAACTAGTAGAAGCAGTGTAATTTGATTTACAAGAAGCATTCAACAAGGTGCCAAATTAAAGATAAGGGCATAAGTGGAATTTACGGTAATGTATTAGCATGGATAAAGTTAACAGATAGAAAGCAAAGATAAACAGGTAATTCTGAAGTTGACAAACTCAAATTAATGGAACACTTCAGGGATTAGTGTTGGGCAAAGATAGGGGCAACGTCACTTATGATCTATGTCAGTGACTTTTGAGTGTGACATATTTCAAGTCTTCTAATGAAACAAAAAGAGTTAGAAAAATAAGGACATAAGGACCTGAAAAAAGATATAGATAAGTTGGGAATAAGCAAAGAAATGGCAGATGGAGTTGAGCAAAATGCTAATTTACAGGGAAGAATAGAAAATCAGAGTATTATTCAAATAGATTGAGACTATTTAATGTTGTTGTTCAGTGATATTTAGGTATCTTCATCCAAGAAAATTGTGAAGTTGGTAAAGAAATAATTATAATAGCAGAAAATGTTGGAAGTTCTCAGCAAGTCAGGCCACATCTATGGGAAGAGAAATAGAATGGACTTGTGCCCTTATCTCTTGTCCTGACCTGCTGAGTATTTCCAGCAATTTCTGTTTTTATTCAAGATTTCCAGCAAGAATGAGGAAGTTCTGTAGCAGTTGTATAGACTTTGGTGAGGCCACTCACCGAGTATTGAGCTTAGATCTCATCATTTAGAGGTGGATGTGCCTGTCTTTGAGGCATTGCAGTGAGGTTCACTGGACTGATGTTGGGAATGAGGGCATTGCCTTATGAGGAAAGAATGAGCAGAGTGGGTCTATAGTCCTTGGTGCTTCGAAGAATGAGTGGTAATCTCATTAAAGCAGAAAAAATTCTGAGGGGCTTAACAGGCTGAATGCTGTGACAGGGCATATTGTCCGCTTGTTGACAACGCCACAACAGAGAGGAGCAGAAATTTCTTCTCTCAGGGGTTTGGGAATGTTTGGAATTCTCTACCACAGAGAGTTGTGGATGTTGAGCAATTAAATCTAATCAAGGCTGAGGAAGACGAATTGATGGACAATGAGGATTCAGTAGTAACACGAGCCGGGCAGAAAAATGAAGTTGAAATCATGACCTCATTGAATGATGAAGTAGATTTAGGGAGCTGAATGGCCTAACCTTGCTCCAAATTGTTATGTTCCTGTGTTTTATGTTCCTCCTTGGCCTCATTTGCTGCTTTGATCTTTTAGTAACCACACAGTGCTAAGCTATTTCACATATATGTTAATGCCTTATATATAAAAACATCAGAACATAAGAGATAGGGGCAGGAGTAGGCCATCTGGCCTGTCGAGCCTGTTCTGCCATTCAATAAC
>JAUZTB010000002.1:37291265-37303905 GCA_034780895.1 Rhynchobatus australiae
TTCCAGTTGAGCATTTTCATTCTTTTAAAAAATAACAAATATTTTCTATGTAATTATTTTCAGTGTTGCTTTTAGTACCCATTGAGGAATAGATTTGTTTTGGGGGTAAGATTTAAAATTAAACTGATAAAAAGTTTGAAACAAGAAACTCACCAGGTCTACTTCTGGTTTTAACAGAAGCAGATAAAGGCAGGCCTGGAAGTCTTCAGATGAAGTTAGGAGCCAGATCTATCAGGTGGTTGTCTCACAGCGGTTAGGAGTGGGTATGTTTCCTCTGAGTGTGACAGGCGAACCTGTAAACTCTACCTAACACACGTCCACTACCTCCAAAATTCCAGACCCTACACCCTGAAAACAATATGATCAATGTCTTTGTGAGTACTAACCTCCAATCTCTTCGCTCCTTAACATGCTGCTGCTGCTGCTCCCCCTCCGACCTTTCCCTTCCATCTCCCCTGTCTCTCTACAATGTTTACCTCCAAAAATTATTTGATGTACTTTTTGAGTTGCAAGATTTCTCTTTCTTCTTCAAAAGCTGCCAATCAAGCTGGCTTCCAGTCAATGTATGTATTTTCTTTAAAAGCGTGCATCCACTGGAGTTAAAGTCCACAGTTTTTCCCAATAATAAGTAGCATTGCCATACCTTCAAGGCCTAATCTTGATGAGTATAGGGACTTTTTCTCATATTATTACCCTCCACACTTGGTCATTTAGAGTGGATTCTGAGATTGCTCTGTGGTGGTTAGTGTTAACTTGAGTAAAGGAAGCTTTCCCTAGGTGTGGACCTGCGGAAAAATATAAGAGGCATCAATGCAATCTATTTAACCTGAAAGAGCCTTATTTCTGTTCAGCAAGCTTTTCTGAGAGCTTTTCTGGTTTCGACCATGTAGCATTTTGCTTGCTGTATTTCTTCTTTACTATTGTAGAATGGGACCACATTTATGAGAAATCTTGACCGCTGCGTTGAGGGCTCCCAGATTGGAGATAAAGAACCAGTGAAAGTCAGGATGGATAAAAAGCAGTAGATTAGAAATTAGATTGCATAGCCCTGAAAAAATCAGTGCATCTGATCCACTTATGATTGCACCTAGAGTAAATCATGTTAGCCAACATTTCCTGGTGACATTATACAAATTATGAAGTTGGACCAGGCTAGTGGCACAAATCTTAAGCACTGAGATTTGTCAGCATTGCTGACTTTCGCTGAGTGTAGGCAGTCTTTGACTATACTCATGAGTCCACAATTATTTCCCCATTGACCTGAACCTTTTTTTAATTGGAACCAGTTCCCATTCCCCCAGTGTGCAGATGGTTGTGGATCACTAGAAGAATTTTCTAATGGTGAATGTCAGTAGACATGACTTCTTCATCTAAGAGAGTCAGTTGTGCTGGATATTTTCAGTGCTGACACTACCCTGAGGGAAGAATCCTGGGGAACAAAGACTTCGTTCCATACACCATTGTACTGTCTAAACACAGTAGCTCAACACAGGTATATGTGATCCACCAATACCAATACAGCAGTGAAAAATGCTTTATATCTCAGAAGACTGAGATGTTGTTGCTTGAATCAGTCCGGTGGCATCCAGCTCTACGTGTCCGGTAGCTGCAGAGACTTTGCCATAGTGTGCTTTATTCTGCATAACCTTTGCAATCAGAGGATGAGCAGCAAGAAGACAAAGAGCCTGCAGAGCAACAAGATCAAGAAGAGCAGGGGAAAGAAGAAAAATACCAGTGGAATTTCCTTTCTTGGTAACCACATCCTTGGGTTCAAGTGAGTGGAAAAAGAAGGCATTATATAAAAAAAACCTCTGTAATAAAGAGACAAAATCATGGTCCCTAATGCAAATTGTGAACCCTACATCCTTCAATCTTTACCAACCATATATTAGGTAGGGAAGCCTATAGTGGTGTGAAACTCACACAGACATATCATATGAGGGCATAAAGTTTGTTTCTGTAGCAGATGGGTTTTCTCATTCCTGGAGAAGATACCTAGAACCATTGCCATGCATTTCCTCTTGTGATGGTTCTGGTTGGTCTCCTGCCCTGTTGGTGTACAGGATCTCCCTTATGGCCCCTTGAGTGATTCTAGTAACTCCCTACCTCTTTCCTGCAGCCTTTCTCTCCTCCTTGGCTGCCATAGAGTGTGCTGCTGCTCTCTACCTGGCTCATGGAGTGGGGGTTTCTTAACGGTTGACATTGGTAGGTATCCAACAAAGTGTTGCAAACCAGATTTAATTGAGCTTGATTCCATCGAGAAACATATCGGAACAAGAGACTGCAGATGCTGGAATCTAGGTCAAAAAAACAAACTGCGGAGGAACTGAGTGGGTCAGGCAACATCCACTTGATGGAGAGCCAGTGTCACAGGAGAGTTTCATTCTATCCTCCAATGATGTCCACAGAAATTAAGCTTCCAGGAAAGGACTTCTGACAATCATCAGGAAACTTTGCCTAAATTTTCCTCAAACATATTCTATGGGAATTGAAGTCAACTGTAACCCCAGGATTCCAGTCATGTCTGGCATCAACTGCCTGGGGATTGAGTTATAACATTTTTTTCGCCAGAACCTGATTCTTGCTGTGCCAAGAAATCTTTCCCTGCTATTATTGATGTGCACTCTTTGATTTGGAGTGGTCTTGAAGACCATTCCTCTTAACTGGTGTGCAAGTAGACTATCCCATTAAAATTCAGTTTTGATCACCATTATTATTATTGAAACTAATAGAAAGTAATCCAATTGCAACACCAGCTAAAATTTGGTATTAGTATTCCCAGTCACACCACGATGACTCAACTGTGTATAAACATTGGTGATTGTAATGTATTGTGAGCATTAATAACGCAGCACTTTAAACATTTCTAATATGTATCAGGTCATGGAATTTTACAGTCTCTCAGATTGTTCATCAGTGTACTTTCGGAAGTAACGCCACAGTCATCAATCCTCTAGTGTCAATGGCATCACACTTGAAGGACAAGGTGTGCATTGGAACTCAGCCAGCCATGTACAAGAAAAGCTCCACACACCAAGAGCTCAGGCACAATGACATTGAGATAAAGGTTAATTCCAGAAGGATAGATCTTTGAACTTGCATGGATTTGACAGGCTTTGTGCAGGATGTTTCAATAATGACTGAATATTATGTTCCAGGCACTCAGTGGATAGTGACTCTGATTGTGAATCCTTGCTCATCCAGTTTAGTGTGAGCTATGCAGTTTTAAAAATTGTGGGTATCCCTTATGGATGTACTGCAAATATATCTGTTGAAAATCACAACAAAACTGGAAGGTAGAAAAAAGATATACAAAATTAAGCATTGAAGATGATAAATAATTAAATACTAACACAATCTGCGAACTTAAACTAGTATTCAGATAATGGCTGTAAGTTGACGATTGGTTTATTTTGGGGTTTCATAGAGAGAGATAATAAGACTTGTATTACAATGTTCATGATGTCAGTCTTCACAGCTGAAGGGGACCTATTAAAGAGTTGTCACTGATGTAATATAGGAAATGTGCCAGCAATTTGTTTTCCACAAGATCCCAGAGAACATAACAACAGAGACAATTGGATAATTAGCGAGAAATTTATCTTGAGTCAGTACCACTAAATGTTATAAATAGTACTTGTATGATATGGAAGAGACTCTAGATGCTGGAATTTGGAGCAAAATATAAACTGCTGGAAGAACTCAGTGGGTCAAGCAGTATCTGAGGAAGCAAAGTGTTGGTTGGCATCAGGACCTGATGTAGGCTCTCAACCCAAAATGTTGACTGTCTCTTTGCCTCCACAGATGTTGCTTGATGCACTGAATTGTGCCAACTGTTTATTTATTTTCTCCTAGATGCTACATTCCACTTCTGATATTCAGTTCCATTGACCTCAGTGGACCACATTTTGGAAGTTGAGTAGAATGTGCAGCCACTAATATATAGCATGTTTAGCATTACTGGGATTGAATTTCCAGGCAAATTAGTTTCAGTGACATGTACGCAGAAAATAGTGGAAATAATTAACAGGTCAGACAGTATATTTGAAAAGAGAAACAGAAATTATATTTCATGTTGATGACCTTTCATGAGATAACCCATCATTCAGCTCATTGGTCTTAAATGGTAGCCTTTTTATTCTTGCAACATGGATGCTGCCTGACTTACTGAGCATCTCCAACACTTAAAGTTTTAATTTAAGATTCCAGCATCCCCAGTATCTTGTTCTGTTTCTCATGAGCTGAAATTTGGGTATAATATTTTCAAGGACTTCCCAGCTCATCATCTTCAAATTATGATGTAAAATATTTTTTTGCCATCAAGAGTTTAAAATCATAATCACATAAGAACAATACCTCCATTATTGGCTCATCACTCTCCCTGTTCTGCACTAAAGTTTAAACCTGGGATGTGTTCAGTTCTGTGGAGAATCAGTTAAACCTATGGCCATCAAGTCATTCAGAGCCAAGAATACTACTGCTGAGCCAAGCTTGACAGCATTGTTTCATTGTTACCTAATAACCATTGCTTTGTAGGAATAGTCCATTATTATGTGTTTACTCACATGCATCAAAGTTTAGAAGCAAGCAATGAGCAAACAAGGTACCATGAGTTAGTGTCAATATCTTCTTACTACAAAACTCCTAGCAAAACATTGGATATTCAAAGGTAGTCATTTTATTTTGAGGTTAGCTGGATATTTTTATAGTACAAGGGCTGCTCAGTGATTGAGCTAATATTTGTCTTATTATTTACAAATAAGATATGGATATTTAGTATTGATTACTTTTGTCAACACATTTGAATGATATCAACAGAATATTTCACCAAATATTTCTTGCACACATTCCAATAGGCAGAGCTTGGCAGAAAGAAATGTTTTACCTCTATAGAATATCATTTTGCCAACTAAGTATTGGCCTGCTGCATTCTCTAATATTTTCTGCTTGTAGCCTGATAGAATATTGTATATTGTATTTTGATATGGTATCCAATATTCTTGTTACTTTAGCTCTTACATTTGAAGGGATTGTCAATTCTGAGCATGTATAGAATCAAGTTCAAATCCTGTAAGGTTTAGAATCCTACCAGTTTTTCCAGTAAAACCACAGTGAGGGATTTGTATTAATTTATTTTAGGGAGAAAAGAGATTCAGCTATTGTAATGTCGATGGGCAAACCACAATGAAGTGAGAGGATTTTATTACAGACCTAAATCCTGGCATGAAGTGATTTATTTTCCCTACATTAATGGTGAACACTGAGTCATCATAATGACCATTAATGAGCTGAAGAGGTGTTAGTTATAGGTGATGAATGCATCTTGTCTTGACTTCCAGCACCTTACCTAGTACATGAGCTATGCCCTGATTTGTATTATGTGACCATCTTTTCTTGTTTCTCATTTATTTTTCACGATGTTCTTAATGAAACCTGCGCTGAACTTTGACTGTATACCTCTGATGAAGAGGCTGACATTGAAATCATGTATTTCCTTTTACAGCTTGTGGGTGGGGATTCTACAAATCATCGTCACAGGACCATCAATGTGCTCGCTGCCCAGCTCACAGTCACACAGACCGGGAAGGCTCCTCACGATGTGAATGTGAGGATGGCTACTACAGAGCCCTTACTGACCCTCCCTCAGTACCTTGTACAAGTAAGTTCAGTCATTTTCGCTTGTGCATCATGGTTTTCAGATATATCATGGATATTACTTCCTATTCAGCTAAAGGGCCTGATTTATGGCTAGTAATCCAGTTAATGGGTTATTCACTTTTCCATTTCTAATTGTACATTACCTGAGGACAAAAGCAAGTGGTGTTTTTCCTATGTTCTTGCAAGCTTTAGAGACCTGCATAAATTCAACATTGCTGCATCCATTGAACAGAGGTGGAAAGACCATAGAGTTTGGTCCTGATGTCTAGTTTGATGCTGCATGTATCTGCATTTATCTGAGTGGGGACTCCAGGTGCCCAAGCCCAGCATGGAGATCATTTGTATCAGTTCTTACTGAATTTACCACTTACTCTTTGAGTGGAGAGGAGGAGAGTGGGAGACAGGTCTTATTCTTCTGTGATGCATTATGCCAAGACCACCATATTTAATGTGAATTACAATGATTGCACTTGAATAGGATATCTGGCCCTTTCTCTGGAGAGCCAATATATCAGTTCATATGTTCCATAACCTAAAACACTTCCTAATAAAAGAAAAAAATTACAATTGCCTTTGAGTGATTCATGTAGAGCTAAAAATATGATAATTCACATGATGGCCAGTTAAAGAACATATCTGTGTTTGATGGCTCGCCTTTAACTGATGGTGTTTGTTTTCTGATTCCTAAGGACCTCCTTCTGCACCACAAAATCTCATTTATAACATAAACCAGACCACAGTGAATCTTGAGTGGGGCCCGCCAGCAGATACCGGAGGCCGAGACGATGTCACCTACAGGATAATGTGCAAACGATGCAGCTGGGAACAGGGCGAGTGCATGCCCTGTGGCAGCAGCATTGGCTTCATGCCTCAGCAGACTGGACTGGCAGATACATATGTGACTGTTGTAGACCTACTGGCCCACGCTAACTACACATTCGAAGTTGAAGCTGTGAATGGTGTCTCAGACCTGAGCCGCACCCAGAGGTTATTTGCAGCCGTCAGCATTACCACAAGTCAAGCAGGTGAGATGGTGAGCCAGTAAGGGTCAAAAATAGACTCATGCACAGTCTGCGTAATGATCAGTGTGGCAGAATTTATTTTGCACTCACAAATGAGGGGTTAGTAATTTCTCCTTACTCAGTTGTATTAAATGCACAACAAAGTAGTGGTTCCAAGTTTTATTGAGCTTCTAAAATTTATCAGCTGCTGCTCTATTGCAAATGACTGTGGATGAATTTCCACTCTGTGGCGTCTTCACAAAGCACTTACTGTTTATCTTTTGCTTAATCTCCAGAAACCTCTTCACAATTTAAACGTCTGCATTGCTTTTACTGGTTAATTCTTCTTTGCATCAATCATCCAGTGCCGAGCCTATAAATTTTGTATTATTTACTTGAGGGTCAATTTTAGGTGGAGCTGGTGGTTTTTGAATTCTAATTGCCATCAATCATAGTGCTTTTTGATACCTGAAATTAAGTCAGTTATTTTGAATATGAGGGTCCTTCAACTAACATGAAAAGAAAATAAGCGTTACTCTGATATTATGCCCGAATCCTCCTCAACCCACTCATTTAAAAAAAGAAGCTTCAGTTTCTCTCTTGATTTCTCATAACTGTGAGCCTCTCATAATCTCTTTAGCAAATCACTTTTGAATCTTCCTACAATCATCACGAGCTCCTAAAGTAGCAGCAGGTGTACAATTTTGATACAAAAGCAGTAAGATGAACGCCACCTTCTTATCATTTAGACTCTCATAGGGCCATTCTCATTTTGTAACTGTGTTGGCTTCTGCTCGATCCTCAGTGCTATCTGCAGAATTAAGAATCTGTCACTTGCATTTGTGAATATTCGATTTGCACCATCATTCACTGTGCAAAGTAACAATAGTTAAATCAATAGATCGAGAAATTCTAGAGCCCTGGGTAAGTCTGGGTTAGATGATTGTAGCATCAACCTGCTGATGACCGTTTTGGTCGGCTTAACTTGTTAGTGTCTGAAGCCCAAACTTGGGCACGATGGTACAGGCATTCTGGTTTCTCAGGAGTGAAAATGTGCCACTTGGGGAGAAAGGAATTGTAGTTGTTGGCCCAGATGGGGCACAGGAAGAAGTCAGTGATCAGAAAACGGGGATTGGGGGCAGCAATTAGGTTTGTGGATGGAGGAGCGTCGGGCAATGACTGGGTAAGTGGCTAGAGGATTCTGGTGAAAATCAGGGCATCAGGTCTTCAGGAGGTAGAAGTGCAGATCAGTGAATGGAGGATTTTATGCCAGTCAATTGGAAGATTGTGGTGGCAGCTGTAGCTGGAGTGTGCTGACTGACACCAAACACTTATAGTGTTCATCACCTTCAAAGTTCAAGATTGGATAGTCACTTTAACTTGTTTTTGGTAGAACGTTCACTTGGAGACTTTTTTACAGCTCTTCCTAATTTCTGAAGTATCTGCCTCTTGACAATTTCAAATTGTTTCAGTGTTTTTCTTTATTTACACGATTATTAAGCATAGTGACTATTAAAGTAGAAATGATGGATAGACACTTAATAATGTGTTTATATGACGTTCCTCTGTGAGCTGTTTAAGTGAGAGAGTATTAACAACATTTGAAATTGAGGTTTAATGCAGCTTTTCTGCTATTGGCGAATCACAGGTTAAACTGGAAAGCCAATTTATAATCAATTGGGAACAGCAAATGCTCATCACTGAAAATAGTTAATGTTGTTTATCTTAACTTCGTTTGGTGAAGGAAGTTTGTAGTTTGCCAAGCGTTTGTACTTATTTATAGCACATAGAATTTGTGCTCTTATAAGGACAAAGCAGCCTTACTATTGCCTTCCAATGCAGCAGAAATTTAACAGCCATTATATGCTGTAATGCTCCAATTGGTGTTCCATTAGATCTGCTGTCCTAGACGTCACAGAAGAATTACTAGTTTACATAAAATAAATCATTCACAGTTCTGTTTTACATTTGTTTCTAAGGACACACTGCAAATGTAAACCATATTGAAATGCATCGATACGTATCAGAGAGTGTTGTAACTGCGACAAAGAAAGATACAACTATCTTTTGTCTTCACAATCAATAAAAGATTGTAACAAGGTTTTTTGGATGGAAGCAACAGAGCTTTAAAAGCTGAGGCACCAAAACTATTTTTATAGTTCTTTTTCCTTCTAGTCTTAATTGTTTTAACAGATTTAGTTTGTTACAGGATATGGTCTACTGCTTACATTAAATACAAATATAACTCTGTTGTCACCATAGGGATTGTGTACTGGTTATTCAAAACACGTAGCTCTTTGATCCTGCTATTTACCAGTTTGGTTTGAAAGTATTTAATCTTAGCCCTTCACAACTCACTACAGATATGCAGTAATAGTGCGCTGGAGACCACCAGACTATTTTCAAAATGCCCTTGGCATGTGTAAATAGTTTTAAGCCAATTTTCAGATATGTACTCTCCATAGCTTAGTCTCCCCAACCTGAGCCAATGTGGGCTCAAGTCATCTCACTCTGTCAGGCAGGACAAAGGGCTAGTGTTGTCTTGACAACTATTATTTGTATGGGTAATCCAAGTACCTATTTGGGCCACCAGAAAGAATACTGTCTCGTTAAAAAAACCAATGGAGGGCACCAGTGTAATCACCCAAAGGTTTGTTTCAAGAGTTGTAAACACATGATAAATAAAGCAGTGATCAGCATTTTTACAGTGCTGATTTGATTTATGTTGCTGAATGTCAAAATCAGGACCCTGGTCAATAATGGCATGATAGAATGTGCGTAGCTTAGGAAGCAGAGGATTTTTAACTGGCACAAGCTGATTTATCATTAAGCTAGCTCAGTGAAAATGTTTCTGGGCAGCCAAATGGAGATCAATTAACTGCTAAGTCCATGGGAAAAAAATTAGCAACCTTGCTGCACTCCATTTGCCGAGAGGTCAAGCACTAAGAGAGAGATAATTGCTGTGAGCAAGCAGAATGAATCAGGGATGAGCAGAAAGTGATGATGTATGTTCAGTGACAAGGTACGTGACAGAGATTTACGCCTGGGCCTGTGACTGCTAGTCTCGGCAAGGACACAAGGACAAGAGAAGGAGACCTGTGAAAAACAATTAGTGCTTCTTCCAAGCAAGCAGTTCTTAATTAGCCATGGCATGTCAGCAACAGTATATTAGTGTCCCCAATTTTTAAAAAAATACTTCCCATTAATTATATTGCAGCAGTAAGAATATTTGACAGAAGTGCCTATTTTGCATTCTCTACTTGTGTCACAGATACATGAAACACAATGTTTTAAAAATATTAGAAGATGGCAGATTCAGTAACCCTTTATTGTATAGTCACTGAGGATAGTAATTAGGTTCCTAATTGATATAAAGGATGTAGAGTTCACACCTAACTTGATCTGCAATTAAAAGATGTATGGGTCATCCATATTAATAATCTCAGCAATGAAAGCTCTTAACAAAATGGTATACACTATTATTTGGGGTTGTAGAGGGGTAATACTGGCACTAGAGTGATAAGAAAAAAACTTAAGGTCCATTGTTCCATTTTATTCCTACATATATTGGCCCTGATGTTACCTTCAAATATTCTGCATAAACATGGTACTTGATAAGGCTTTCTAAATCTCACCCACAATTTATTTGTGATGATTCCAGGTGTTTAAGACGGTCTCAAGTATATGAATTACTAAGAAGAAATAGACAAAATGGAACTAAGTCTGTGTAATGAAGCATCTTATTACCTTTTTGTGCTCTGGTAAAAGTAGTGCACCAAAAGGAACCAAGTTAGTCCCTGATACCCCATTATAGGCATAATTAGTCACTAAAGCTATCTCTGAACCTATTGCCACTGGGAGAAAAAATTCCTTCCTCTCTAATTTTAGTAAAAAGCGAGTGAGGACCAGGAAATGCCATTTTGCTACAAGCATTACAGAGGAGAAAAATTTATTGATGGGAGGGATTTCATTCCTGAATGTTGATGTGTATTAAGGATGATATCCTCTGCATGGGAGCTAATATTTTGTGACTTTATGTTAAGTATATTAGTCACAATTATGTGTTTATAAGTAGATTGCAGAAAATACTTTTAATTTGAAATAAATAATGTCATGGGTTTGGATCAATTTGATCTTGGAGAATGGATCTCTCTTCCATTACACTTTCTTTGGCTTTGCCAGTCAACATAGTCTGAAATTTGCTTGGAGCAGTGCTTTGCTTGCATATTCTGTTCAACTAGTTCATGGTTTGAATAGAGAGACCCAGCAAGAACTTCCTCAGTGAATCTACCATATCTTGGTAGATATGGCACAACACAGAAACCCCACGCAGAGAGACAAGAGACTGCAGGTGCTGGAATCTGGAGCAAAAATCTATTGGAGGAACTCAGTGGGACAAGCAGCACCTGTGGGAGGGAAGGAATTGTTATCATTTTGGGTCGATTCCCTGCATCAAGTCCTTATACAGGGTTTTGACCGGAAATGTCGGCAATTCCTTTCCTCCCACAGATGCTGCGTGATCTGCTGAGTTCCACCGGCAGATTGTTTGTTGCTATAAATCCCACAGAACTGCTTTTAACAGCCAGTGAAGCTGAATCTGCTGACAAGGCTGTCAAGCAGCTTAAAATCTTGTAAATATCTTTTTACAATTTTTGTATTTTTTTAAGCATTTTTTAATTTTAAACATTTTAAACATTTAAATACAATATTTGTATTTAAAATTTACCATTTTACAATCTTGCACTCATAAACATTCAAAAACTATTTAAAATTGAAACTTACATTTAAACTATTTTCAAACTTACTAACTTTTGTAAAAGAAGACAAAGGTTGCACCGCAGAACTGCCATAAAATGGCAGGTAGTTCAGCTTCCACAGATGGGTCCCATGAGGGGTGAGGTGTCTGGGTGCAGGCAGAATAATTGTGCCAATCAGACATGAGGAAGTTTGGAACTTCACATTTGGTCACTATTGTCTCGATGTCCAGAATCTCCAGGCATTTACTGTGGTAAAATCTAATAGTTGCGTGCAGAGCTGCCTGTTTTATTGTCAGGGGATATTTTAGTCATTATCTTTAATCCCAGATGTTGTTTGCTTGTTGAATAGCTGTGTTTTTTTTATTATATCGCATACTGCAAAAGAAGCAACATGCAATAATCTCAAAAAAAAATTAATGAATGTCACTGGTTCATTAGCTGTTGTGCCAGGTGTAAGAGTCTGGTTAGACATTAACTAATCCCTCAGAGGAAGTGTCTAAGTCCCACTCAAGTCTCATTTTCTCGAGGCTGGGGAGGAAACGCTTGAGTGGTTTTTAATTGCACTACTTTGCTGACCTGGCAGTGTTATGCTTCCTGACTAGAGGTATAGTTTGTATGTTTGTGAACGTGTCTGTGTGGTGGTGGAGAGAGAAGTTAAATACGTGGGAAGAGGTGTTGTGTTCAAGCAGCTCACCTTTTTTTACTGCCATGCATTCCTTTTCCCTACACTGACATTATTCTAGGCTTGTGCCTGGGTGATTCAGTGGATCAAAATGCATACCCTCAAAGGAAGTTCTGCAAAGTTAATTTTAAGACTATGTTAGTGTTAATTTTCCAAAAGTAATAAGCAAACTTAAAGAGACATCACAGCCTTTTAAAGTTTCTCTGAAACCAAGGTCAGCTAAACAGTACAATTAACTCATGAAGATACTTGATATCTTTACTTATGGAAAGAAAGGAACACTTTTTTTTCCAAGTGGTGAGATACACTTTTCAAAGAAATTCTGCACGATATTTAAATAAAAATATTTTCGTTACTTAAGAAAAAATGCCACAATCAAAGTAATTTACTGCCCAGGAAAAGGCATTCAGGCCATCATTTCTGTGCTGGCCAAGGAAAAGTTAATCCTGTTAAAACTGCTCTCTGAATCCCGGTCCATAAACTTGGAAATTACACCCCCTCAAACACACATCCAAATCAGTTATAAATGTATTGAGAGTTGT
>JAUZTB010000002.1:38186828-38197749 GCA_034780895.1 Rhynchobatus australiae
ACTTCATTCACTTATCCATCCCTATAGCCCACTTTCAACCAAGTTGATTCTAAGCATTTACACCTGAAATATGTAAGCTTTATTTAAAAATAACATAAGGGGGATAAAGAAGTAGGAGATTGTGGTGATAGACCAAGACAATAGTGCGTTTGTAGAAGGAATAAACTCTGACCTGGATCAGTATCCTGTTTTTATGTTAAATGTTGTTTGTAAGATTGTTTACTCTTTGCTGTCATTGTTGCCAAACTTTCTTTGTTGATGTGGCTTCACCACTTAGTTGAAACTGAGATATTTGAAAAGTATTGAACAAGATTCCTTCATCTGGCAGTTTAACAGAGGCATTAATTTATTTAAAGTAAGTGTACTTGTTTATGTTTGTAAATCAATAGATAAATATAATTCATACAAATACAATGTTCAGAAGATCAATTTCAAAACATAATTCAAACAGCTATCATAATCACCTATCACAAAAGGTGCTTAACTATGTATTTGTATAATTCCTGCAAATTGTGCATAGGGAAGTCATGTTTTCAGAGCTACCTTTTCTAGTAACTTGTTGGCCATGTTCCTTCAGAATTGGGTGAATATTGTTGTCTACCTTGATAGTTGAATTTACTCTATTCCAGCACTTTTCCAACAACAGTTGTTAAGCTAACTGGCCAATAGTTCTCTGTTTTTAGAATGATCTGTATGTAAGTTAATGGGTTGATATCTAAGTCATTCAAAAGCTAAACTGAAGTTTGTATGACTGCTTTGAAAACAAATTGATATATGTTCTGTTTCACATTAGGCATTTCTTACCAGTTCATATTACTGACAAAGAAAGAAAATAGGGAACTTTCTGGGATAATTTCATGCTGTTTTGACTAAAACTTGATGAATAAAATACCTTTGTTCATTGCCACAGTATTCTATGGTAATGTTCAACACTCCTGAGAAAAGATAGCTAGTCTTTTGACTTGTAACTTTAATTTCAACACTTTGGCATTATGCATTATGGACAATTCTTCCTGCTGCCTTCAAATGAGCTCCACAAAATGATCCTTTTCTACTTTTTTCAATTCAAGTTTCAGCAAGGTTGGCACTGTCCAAACAGCTATCAATAGGCTGGCTGGATTGCTTTTGTACTAAAGTAGATCAGTGATAATACAGATCATTTACTTGTAAGTAAAACAAAGTAAAATATGAAGTTTTTGTGCACAATTTCAAGCCTCTGCAGTTATTTTGTATTTATATAGTGTTCTTGAATGAAAATAATCCTGCAGATTTATTGAATTTTTTTGAAGGCTTGGTAATAGGAGTGTCTTAGAACAAACTAGTATATGTATTTTTATGGATTTTCAAAAGGAATTATATCAAAGTACCATTCAAGGTGCTTGCATAAAAGAAGAGCCCACAGAGATAGGGATGACATTAGCACGGGTAAAGGACTGGTTAATGATCACACAAACAGCAGGAATTAAACTAGCTTTTCAATTTTGCTAGACTGCTAATGGTGAGAAGCCAGAGATGAATTCTACGCCCTCAGCTCTTTAGAGTTTATATTAGTGACTTAGATAGAATAAAAAAACTAGGAGCAAGAGTAAGCCACCTGGTCCCTCAAGTCATTAAAATAGATAGTAAGTAATTGATGGCCAAGAACTAATCCTTGGGGTACTCGATTGGTAACATCTTTCCAACCTGATAAAGACTTATTTATTCCCACGCTCAGGTTTTTGTGGGATAACTAATCTTCAATCCATGTTAATATACTAACCCAATATCATGAGATTTTATCTTGTGCACCAGCTTTTTATGTGGCACCTTATCAAATTTTTTCTGGAACAAGAAAGTGGACCTAAATATACTACATTTACAGGTTCCCCTTTATTGCCTCTACTTATTATATCCTTAAAAAAAACTCTAGCAAATTTGTAAGTTTTTTTTTCCCTTTTATAAAACCTTAGTTTGATTGTATTCTTTTCAAAATAATTAGCTATTTCTTCCTTGATTATCTATTCCAGCATTTTTACAACAGTTGTTAAGCTAACTGGCCAATAGTTCCCTGATTTTTTTTTTGCCTCCTTTTCAAGCAAGGGAGTCATAGTTTTCCAATTGGTTGGTACGGTCCTGGAACTTGGTGAGGTTTGAGAAACTTTGACCAATGACTTTACTACCTTTTGTAGCTGCTTCCTTTAAAACCTTTGGACTCAAGCTATTGGATCCTGGGCAGTTTGGAAATTTTCCTACTCCTGCTGGCCCATCTAGGTTCTCTCTCCTTTAGTTCACCTTTCCCATTACCTTTTACTCATCACCCACGTACCTATCCACCTGGGTTTTTTATTCCCTGGCGTACACTTCCTATCCCTGCCTCCATTTGGCTTCACCTGTCTATCACCTGGTTCCTCAACAGGTTCCACTTAATATATTCCAGCCTCTGTCTCTACCTTCCCCTCCCCTCCCCCCGCCACCATGTTTCCATATGCCCTTTTTTTTTCCTTATCTGTTTCTATCTATCTGTCTCTAAACTCTTTGCCTCTACACCCCACCCCCCCAAAAAAACCTGGATCTGCCCATTATTCCCCACCTCACCTGGTTCCACCTATCACCTACGTCACCCTGTGTCACCACTCCATGAGCAATTAAACACAGGTCTCAAAGTACTATTCCTCACAAATAGCTACAACTCATTGATAAGCATCAACTTTAAGAGAACAGAGATTATAATAAAATATAAGTCTATTAAGATGGTCATTACGGTTTGCCTTGGCTTCTTCAAAAGGCCTAAGAATTGTTTATTCTCTTTAATAAATTAGTCATCATTTACATCATCATGTATTATGTACGAGATGTCTTGTTGCCATAGAAAGCTTAGTGAAGACCACGTTCCTTGTGCACCTGTAGAACAACTTGATTGTGGAAAAAGTACCAAATAAGGTTTGGAATATATAATTGGTATGGAAGCACAGAAGAAGGCTTTAGTTTGATCAGTCATGTATTGAAAATGGATAAGAGTTGGGACCAAAGAATTATTTGGTCACATGAAAACAAAGGCATGTTCAAAGACATGCCACAAACAAGAACTGTTCAACTTAAGCATACCTGTTGAGAACTTGACGTGAATTAGTCTATTTAATGTGCAGCTGTTTGCAGGATGTACAACTGTTTGCAGGATATGCAACAGCACAAACAGGAGTGGTGTCTTGTTTGAAAACTCTACTAGCAGATGTGGGCAAATGTAGATGAGATTTCTATGTGTGCATCTGGAAAATAAGTAGAAAGACAGTTCAATTATGTAAGTTCTTAATCAGCATCTGTATGATTTTGCTTTTTGGATTGTTACCTTTGCAAGGGAGACGGAGTACAAGAGGGAAGAAGTCTTGGTACAGACGTACAGAATTTTGGTGAAACCACATTCAAGTCCTCTGTGCAGTTTTGGTCTTTTTAAAGGAAAAAGGTATTTCCCTTTGGAGGGAATATAGCTAACATTTACTAAATTAATTTGTGAGATGAGGGGTTTTCTTAACAGGATAACCTCATGAAGTCGAGAAGAATAATATGAGATCCTGAGGGAATGTGACAAGATGGATGCTAGGTACCTATTTGTGGGAGAATTTCTTCTCCTGATGGTTGTGAACCTTTGAAATTCTCTGCCCTGGCTAACTGTGGATATTGAGCCATTAAGTATAAATAATGCTGAGAGAGTTTTCTTTTGGACCACAGGGGTATCAAGGGATCAAGCAGGAAAGTGTCAAAGATCACTCTTGTACTCCATTCCCCTTGCACAGGTAAGCTGTCTAACAGTACTTTGAGCATCATGGCAAATGTTCCAGGCATACTATTCATGTGCATACTGGACGTGTAATTTACCAGCTTTCTCTATTGGTAATTAATTTTCCATTGAAGATCATGTGAGAATGTTTTTGGGGGGAGAGTTTTACAGTTAACAATTTTTACAGGAAAAGTGATATGAGGATTTTGTAGACAAAAGAATCTCCTTGCTCCTATAATTTGATTTATGTGGTTGTTGTGCGGTGAGAAGAATGCAGTATTAGATATAGTAATCTAATCAGATCCTATGATCCAGGATCCAAAGTAATCCAGTAACTAAATTGATAATCAACACTCTGGAAATCTAACATCAGTTTTATTCTCGATTGACAAAGAACTTAGTCACTTAGGTCAGCTTGATGCAGATAAAAGAACAAGGGGTCCCAGCACCAATCCCTGAGGTAGGCCACTGGTCTCTGCTTTCAGTCACAAAAGCAACCCTCCACAGTTACCTTCTGCCTCCTATTACGAGGCCAATTTTGATCCAACCTGCAGTGAATCCTGTGGGATCTAATCTTTTGGACCAGATTCCCATGTGAAACCTTGTCAAAGGCCTTACTAAAGTCCCTGTGGACTACATCACCACACTGCATTTGTAATGTATTTTGTTACATCTTCAAGATTCATTCAAATTGGTCAGACAGGGTCTCCTTTATAACAAACCCATGCTGTCCGTATTTAATTATTTCCTACCTTTTCATGTGTCAATTAGTTCTGATCCTCGTACTTTTTTTCCAATAACTTTCATACCATAGACATTAGACCCACAGGCCTATAATTACCAGACTTATCCCTGCTACCTTGAATAAAGATTCCACCTTTCCTCTCCTCCAGTCATCTAGCACCTATCTCACCAGTGTCCAGTGGCGATTTAAAAATCTCTTCAGGAACCCTGCCAATCTCCTCCCTTGCTTCCCATAACAGCCCACACTGTTAGACATAAGAGAAACTGCAGGACATAGAAACATAACTTGTAAAATGTATAACCTTTGTCATTCAGTTTGCTGCAATATAGTTAGCATAGTATAGGAAGGAAGCTATCTCTAAAATTGTACAGACTCTGTCAAACTGTTTTGGTTGTGTACTACAGTCACATACACAAGGAAAAAAAAACTAACTCTAAGGGTTGAAGCAGAGGAAATCCACAACATTAATCCTACCATATGTAAATATGCGAGAACATGAACGGTGTTACATTTTAGAAAAGTTGACTACAGAGCAAAATTTTAATTTTGAAACAGATTTGATGACTAACAGACCTAGGTACACATTAAGATGACTTCATTTAAAGAAAAAATAAAAATAATCATAGATGAAATGATCTTGTTGTTGGGGCAAGATTTCTGAAGCCACTAAAGTTGTAGTTGTTTGTTGTGATGCTGATAGAGGAAACTTTTTATGAAAGAATGAGTTGATTAAATTTCATCGTCCATTTGTCATTGCCTTTAAGAATCAATGGATGTTTTATGCTGCATTTTGCTGTTTATACTTGCACTGTAGTTGCTTAACTCTGGATTAGTCTTAATCTTCATAACCACAGTTATGATTTTAGCAAATAATTTAATGAATAAAACAACAGAAAAAGGCCTGGCAACTCTTGTACTGTTTCTTCCCTACCTGAAGGTATTGATACCACCAGCCTTTATGGTTTTATGGCCTTCTATTAGAACGTGTAAGTTCATGATCATTTTTGTTCCATGTATTGAGAAGGATTGAAGTGTTGGATGATCTTACAAATGAACACCATGGTGTTAACTTGTGCACATTTCTCAGCAAAGTCACTGAACAATAATTGCAAAAAGAACTGTGGTGCTTTCTGTTTCATTACCACAACCATGAAGTAAAATGGAACATTGCCATAGTCTCCAAGCTATGATCAGCTGAATGACTTTCCAAACTGTATTGTCACTAGTTTACAGCATGCATATATTCTGTACATATCTAGTTTCCTTACTTAAAGAAGGATAAAGGGAGTGCAGCACAGCAGGTCACTGTTGATTTGTGAGATGGTAGGTGGGTGGGGGCTGGGTACATGGGTTATCATATGAGGAGGAGTTAATCATAAGATTAAAACTGGGCCTTTAGTCTCAGTCTTAGAAAGATGAGTGGTAATCTTGTATGAGGATCAGAATCAGATTTATTATCACCGACATATGTGAAACTTGTTTTTTTCTATGGCAGCAGTACAGTGCAAAGACACACAAATCTATAAGTTACAGAAGTAAATAAATAGGGCAAAAAAAAGAATAATGAGGTAGCGTTCATGGACTGTTCAGAAATCTGATGGCGGAGGGGAAGAAACTGTTCGTGAATCATTGAGCATGGGTCATTGGGCTCCTATGCCTCCTCCCTAATGGTAGTAATGAGAAGAAGGCATGTCCTGGATGGTGAGGGTCCTTAGTGATGGATGCCGCCTTCTTGAGGCGCCGTCTCTTGAAGATGCCCTCTTGGTGGGGAGGGTTGTGCCCGTGATGGAGCTGGCTGAGTCTATAATTGGCCTCTTGCAATCCTGTGTATTTAGGCTCCACGCCAGACTGTGATGCAACCAGTCTGGATGCTCTCTATCGGACATCTATAGAAATTTATAAGAGCCTTTGGTGACATACCAAATCTCAAACTCCTAATGAAGTAGAACTGCTGGCATGCCTTCTTCTTGATTGCATCAATGTGTTGGGCCTAGGATAGAACCTCTGAGATGTTGATGCCCAGCAACTTGAAACTGTTCACCCTTTCCACCACTGACCCCTCAATGGGGACTGGTGTGTGTTCTCCTGATTTCCTCTTCCTGAAGTCCACAATCAGTTCCTTGGTCTTGTTGACATTGAGTGTGAGGTTGCTGTTGCAACTCTGCACTCAACCAGCCAATGTATCTCACTCCTGTACACCACCTCGTCGACATCTGAAATTCTATCAACAGTGGTGTCACTGGCGAACTTATAGATGGCATTTGAGCTGGTTAGCCACACAATCATGAGCTTGAGAGAGTAGAGCAGTGGGCTAAGCATGCATCCTTGAGGTGCGCCTGTGTTGATAGTCAGCGAAGAGGAGATGTTATTACCTATCTGCACTGACTGTGGTCTCCCAATCAAGAAGTTGAGGATCCAGTTGTTAGAGCGAGGTACAGAGGCCCAGGTTTTGAAGCTTGGTTATTAGTACTAAAGGAATGATAGTGTTGAACACCAAGCTGTAATCGATAAACAGTAGCCCGACTGTATGTCATTGCAGTTTCTAGGTGCTCCAAAGCAGAGTGGAGAGCCAGTGAGATTGCGTCCACCTGTTGCGACTGTAGGAAAATTGCAGTGGTCCAGGCCCTTGCTCAGGCAGGAGTAAATTGTAGCCATAACCAACCTCTTGAAGCACAAACCATATGGAGTAATAGTGCTTCTTCTGGCTGGTGTGTCTAGAACCAGGGACCACAGTCTCAGAATAAGGCATTGGACATTCTGGACTGTAATGGGAAGAAATTTCCTCATGCAAAGTGCAGTAAATTATTTGAATTCCCTTCCCAAGAGAAGTGTAGTGAATCTGCCACCAAGATAGAGATCCATTGATGTTGTGCATATTAAAGGAATCAAGGGTTATTGTGGAAAAGTTGGACTAAGGTAAAAGAACAGCCTTTTTCCCCCAGTTCTAAGAGTCCTGGACCTGAAACATTAACTGTTTTGTTTTCCACAGATGCTGCCTGATCTGCAGAGTGGTTCCAGCATTTTCTGTTTTTATTATAGAAGATCAGCCATTCTCTTATTGAATGGTAGAGTAGGCATGAGGGACTGAATGGTCATCTCCTGCTTCTATTTATGTTCTTGTGTATCATTTCTAGATATTTTAAACCAGTCTCAAAACAAAATAATGAAATTTGTGGCAAAACTGGTTTTACCAGTTCATAAGAATTAAAGTGGTTAAGGTTTTATCTGCCATCTGTTCTTCCAAATGAGAATAAAATGAACACTGCAGCAGTTCTCTCTGGAAAGATTTCTCATTATGCAATGCAGACAGAATGCTTGGCAAAGTTATTTCATATAGAAATGTATATACAAGCATTTAACAGAAATACTTTGCTTTATTTGTGGAAAATGGCTTAAGATGTTGCATTTCATTTTTATTTAATCTTGTGCAGTGACTGGGCATCATACTGTCCTTCCTTACTATATATTTAAGACTATGATCATATTTACTTTGCAGGAAATCATGGCCGAGATGCCAGTCCTGCTATTCCGTAGTACACAGACTGTCAGATGACCATTATTAAGCCTCTGCTTTCATTATGTTCAAGCTTGTCTAGTAGTTGGTTGTTGCTCAGAAATTAACATTTTCATTGCCTCTGGAAATGCAAGTTCTTCCTTGTGTAGAAATCTGCAGAATTCAAGCTGTTGAGTATTAATTGCGTTGTGTTTAAACTCTGCTGTCATTCAGTCTGTTATCGTACTTCCATGACTTTTGTTATTGTAAAACTATTAAAACTGACAACATACTAGACTATTAAAACTGACAACATAGTAGACTAAAAAGAGAAGTATTATTGGCTGTGTACCAACTTTTCAAAAGCTTGGATCAGAAGATTTTGAATCTGAGCCCTACTGCAGGGTTTGAACACCTAGTTTAGGCTGATGTTGACTGCATCACTGAGCAAAATATTACTTTTTTGTAGGAGGAGGGGAGAGACATCTTTTGGATGAGCCAGTTAAATGAAGTGTATATTTGCTCTCTCATGAACATAAAAGGATTCCACTATTTGAAGAGCTGGGAAATCATCGGTGCTCTAACCAATGTTTAACCTCGGCAAACATCAGCAACAAAGACTAACTGCTTTTTGGCACTCTTGTTTATCATGGACAATGGTAACTGGGTGACAGCTAATTTGTGGGGATATTGAACTTTCTTGTAGGATGTTGAATTGGGCAATGTAACAGTGAGTGATGGGGTTCAGATGGTCATAGGTACTGAATAGCATGGCAATAGGCTGGAAGTTAAAATCGCTGCTCCTCTTGACCTTCAAGTTGTGCAACTAAAGCACTCAGCTCACAGATCCACCCTTCTAATCTTTTACCTGCTGAAACTTCCATAGCCCAGAAATAGAAGGCTGTGTTTGACTGCAAAATACCTTGTAATACCTACTGCAGGGATTAAGAATGATCAATGTTTTACTGGAGGGCCATAAAACTGTTAAGGCTGTCCCTTCAGGCAGGGAATCTTTCATTACAAAAGATCTCAATACTTTTTCTGATGCTTTATATGTTAAATTATTTGGCAAAAATCATAACTTGAAATGAACTCTAGCCATCCAGATTAAGGCTAGGCTAGACTAGAAATGGGCAAATAAAGAGGACATTTTGTAACTGGCATGCCTCTGCCAAAAGCAGAAACGTTAGTGTTTAGAGAATTTGAGAATTTTTTTCTGTCTTTTTTTTGCTTTTGTAAAAAAACATTGGATATTTAATTTAATGTGTACTTCATTATTTGACAATACAGGAAGTCCCATACTTACGAACTGACCTACGTGGGCAAATGCGCACGTGCAGCTGGGGACATGCACGGCCGCAATCCCTGGGCCATGTGCGCATGCGCGGACACTGTTCCGAGTTACATATACAATAGGGTTATGAACTGTCTCAAAAATGGAACTCATTCGTAACCCGGGGACTTCCTGTATTAAATATTCACTATCAAGTCTATTAAACCACATTGAATTAGGATCTATACCTTTCCATTTCCTGGAATGGAGACGTGCTGATAAACAAAAGCAATAAATCACTTAAAGTTGATCTTAGTTCAAAATCAAGTGAAGGGAAAGGGGGAGTTAGGGGCAAGTGGAAGAATGAAGAATTATCCCATGAAATGGAAGATAAAGAAAACACAATTACTGGAAGAAATCGTATACTACTTTGCATTCCAGAGCACTTTCCCAGTGGACAGCATTATGCCACTCATAGAGCTATAGAGTTAGGCAGCACAGAAACAGGGCCTTCAGCCCAACTTCTTCACACCAACTGAGGTACCTTTCAAAGCTTGTCCCACTTGTCTGCATTTGGCCCACATCCCTCTAAACCTTTCCTATCCATTAACCTATCCAAATGTCCTTTAACTGTTGTAATTACACCCACCTCTACCACTTCCTCTGGCAGCTCATTCCATATATCCTCCACCTATGTGAGGGGAAAAGCTTGCCCCTCAGGTCCCCTTTAAATCTTTCCCCTGTCACCTTAAATGTATGCCCTGTTGTTTTAGAATCCCCTACCCTGGGTAAAAAAGACTGACTTGCACCTTGTATATGCCCCTCATGAATTTATAAACATCTCCAAGGAACCTTGTCAGCCTCATTTGCTCCAGGGAAAATAGACCCAGAAACTCCATAGTACACTTCCCATACTGCTAAATTCCTTTTCATTCCATGGTCTTCAATTTTGATGACAAGCCTATTATGGACATCTTATCAAATAACCTTTTCAAAATCTATTCATATCACATTCACTGTATTTTCCTCATTGATCTTTGTTATTACTTCCTCAAAGAACTTGTAGGTTCATGAGACATGATTTGCCTTGAGCCAATATATGCTGGCTTTCTCTAATCAATCCACACATGTCCAACTGACCACTAATTTTTCCCCGAATTTCCTACCCCCACTTAAGTTAAACTGACTGGGTTGTACATGATGGGTTTATCC
The DNA here is from genome assembly GCA_034780895.1 of Rhynchobatus australiae. NCBI lineage: Eukaryota > Metazoa > Chordata > Chondrichthyes > Rhinopristiformes > Rhynchobatidae > Rhynchobatus > Rhynchobatus australiae. The sequence continues at coordinate 38,197,306 of JAUZTB010000002.1, forward strand.
CTTCACTTTTTAAATTTTATTTTGAATAATAGTGTAATATTTGCTATTTTTCTCTTCTCTGGCAGCACCCCTGCTATCTAGAGAATGTGGTCCCTAATTTCGGGATGTTCACCACTTTAAGTTACCTTCCCACTCTGATATCCATTGTTGGCCTGTCAGAATGTTCCTATGAAGCTTTACATAAGCTAAGAATTGGAGCAGGAATAGGCCACTTGGACACCAAGGCTGGCCTACTGTTCAATATGATCATGGCTGATCTGCCCCAGGCCTCAATTATCCTCTGTGCCAGTTCCCCATGGCTCATAATTCCTTGATCTTTCAAATACTTATCTACTTCCTCTTTAAATACCTCCACTGATTCAGCCTCAACATCCCTCCAAGGTAGAGGATTTCAGAAATTCTCTAGCCTCTGCTTAAAGAAATTTCTTCAGATTTTGCTTAATT
>JAUZTB010000002.1:38283210-38293406 GCA_034780895.1 Rhynchobatus australiae
CCTTTATCCCAAGCATCCTGTGCATTGCGCACTTAATGATCAGTTTCAGAAAGCTACTGCTGAAGAGAATCTAAAAAGTCGTTGTTTGGAATTATTTTTGCAGGAAAAGGAATTACCAGGAACTATATTCTAGGAACTATGTTACCTGGAACTATCTTTATTCCTTGGAATGTAGAAGAATGAAGGGTGATATTTACCAATCTTATGGAAGTGTTTAAAATTATGAGAGCCATAGATAAGATGGATGGTAACAGTCTTTTCCCCAGGGTAAGGGAAACTAGGGAACGTAGGTTTAGGGTGAGAGGGGAAGATTTAAAAGGGACCTGAGGGGCAACTTTTTCATGCAGAGGGTGATGAGTGTATGGAATGAATTGCCAGAGGAAGTGTTCAGGCAGGTACAATAGTATCATTTAAGAAGCACCTGGATATGTGCATGGAGGGGCAGGGCTTAGAGGGATATGGGCCAAACGCAGGAAATGGGGACTAGTTGGGTGGGCACTGGTCGGTGTGGACTTGTTGGGCTGAAGGGCCTGTATCCGTGCTGTATTGCTCTGCCTCTATCTTTCAAGCCCCACAACTGTAATCTGCATAGCTGCCAACTTGTATCCATATGGCATCTCTAAAGCAGTGAAACATCCCCAGCTGCTGCTTAAGAATATTCGCAAGCAAAATTTTTCACTGAGCTCCATAGGGGAATATTGGGTCGGATCTTCTTAGACTTGAGCCACCATATGATGTCCTGACCCAAAATCCCAGCCTTCCACCAGGGTCGGATGCAAACGATCAATCTCACACATGGCAATGTCCAATGAGTAACCCTCAAGCAGCAGTGTTCTGTTCAATTGTTAAAAGACATTTTAAAACAATTAAAAATGATATAAATAATTAACAGCAGATTTTTTAAAATCATAAAACACTTTAAATTAAAAATCTTTAAAACCATTAAATAGGTAAAATAATTCCTTTCCACATTCCTTGGGCCAAGAATCGTCCTTGAAGTAAATGAGGTCTTGGGTCCTACATCGAGGTGACTCCGCAATAGAACTATTACTTCAGACATAAGCAGACTGAGTGGTAAGATCAAATCTATTTTCTCACTACTTAGTTCAAGCCAATCTGGTAGCCATGTCCTTCAAAGCTCGTACTTTGGACATTAGTACCCCCAATCCACTAAGCATTGAAGTCCTCCACTCTGACCATAATCTGTTTCTTTCTAGTTAATGGTAAGTAGCAAGAAGTTCTATTAATCTGCATCCATGAAACATTGCGAGGCTTGCAGGACCACTTTGCTCCAACATCCGATTGGTTGTTCTGATGGAACAAGGAGAGACAGGGATAATGATGGATTGTGGAATGTTGATCCCAGGCAGCTATGTCTGTTATTTTTGATCAGATTTTTAACTTTGGTTTCATCCCCAGGTATTGGGGGATTTTGCATTGTCTCAAATTGAGTTGTCTTAAGTTGATACTTGTTCATTGCGCATAGGTCTGTCCTTTTTTTAAATCATCGTTACACCAGAAAGCATTAGGAATCTGGCTTGGTGCAGGACTGGCACACACTTTGGCCAGATTGGACAGGAATGCCAATCTGCCTGTAGGAGATTAAAGAGCCACTTCAACTTTTACTTCTAAACTGGATTTCTGCATGTTTTTTTTATGGTGCTCAGTCAGAAATCCAGTTTCACAATTTGCAATGATAGAATTCGGCTCAGAACCTCTGGTTGCTAATTCACTAAGCTACTATATTATACATTGTGAGAACTTGAGCTCGTGGTTAATTGATGCTGGTCACATTGAAAGGTTAGTAATTGTGGCAGCAGTTCATTTCATCAAAAAGTACTCTGCGGTTTGTTAGTGGGAAGTTCTAAATCTTCATGAAAATGCTGTTTTTCAGTGACCATAGTGAAAGTAATTGCACCATAATAACCAAGGAATAACCTTCTTAGTGGTTTATCAATACCATAATCCCGGAACAATAAAAGAAAATGCTAATTATCTGATAAAGATCCACCAGTGTGATTTTTTTTCATAATAAAGAGAAAGCCACATAATACTAACCTAAGTTTCGATTTTATGTTATTGCTCCACATTGTTTGACTCTGAAAGACTCATTTAAAAGGAAAAACCCTCTGAATTTTGGTCATATTTTTCTTTGCTTGACTCATAATGAAAATCTAATTTGTTAACTCCAGAATTAACCTGTGGGTAAAGTACACACAACAGCAGAGGCTGTGGCTCAGTTTCATTTCAGTTTTGTTTAGTCCTGTTTTGTGGTACGTATATAAATATATGTACAGCACAAGTATACACAAGTATAGTTATTTGGCCCAACTAGTTCACATTGGCATTTACTGTATGTTGTGAAACAAAATGGAAGGACTCTGAACAATAATTAACTGAAAATGTTTTGCTGAGCACTTTCTACTGATGTTATATTTCAGTAACCTGGTAATTATAAAGCTAGAACTTCAGTCCTGCAACAAAAGACTTGATGTCAAATGCCACACTGAACATTACATTTCTATTATTCCCAAAGGGAAAAGTTGGGGAGGAAATATCTGAAAGGTCTTGGTGGAGTGTCAAGGAATGATTGAGTACTTCCCTATGTTAGTTGGCCACTCTTCGCTATTGTTCGGTTGCTCCTTCCATTGATGTGTAGCTCCCTCTGATCTGTTGGAATCCCAGCAGGTTGCAGGATACCACAGTGTAACTATATCCTTTATTTATTGTGTTTCCCAACATGTTTCAGGTTCATCATTCTTATCATAATATGTGTATATTTCAAAAAAAAGAGAGTTGTACCTAATTTCTTTGACTTTGCTATCTTTGTCTCCTTATGTATCTGGCACACTAATGGAAACAATTTCTCCACATCCATCCAACAGAATGCGGTCGGGTTTCTTCCAGTCTTGTCTTTCCCTGAGGATAGAAGTCTCAAACTGGTTCCTGATGGGTTTCTTCCTCTTAATTTTGATATCATCCTTTAAAATTTGTCTGTATTTTACCCAAAAGTCCTTTATAGAGCAGCTGACAGTGCTCCTTATCTGTCTAACCAGTACGTATCTAATTTCAGTATTGCATTCCCATTTTTGTATAGCCTTATCACTATGTGAAGTAATAGCATTCACAGATTTTGGTTTCTCTGCTCCACCTTGTATCTTACTATCCAAGGAATCAATTCCCTACCGATTACAGCCACACATTTCCTTATATTGAATTCATTTCCAATCATCCTTTCCTGTATTTTTTTGGTGCAGCTTTTCTTGTTATTACCTTTTAGACTGGCATTTGGTTCGTGCAATTTTTGTCACCATTCCTTGAATTTTTGAGGCCTAATCATTTATGAATAAGGTGAACAACAGTGGCCCCTAGAGAGATACCTATGGGGCACCACTTCCTATCAATCCAAGAAACTTTTATAATGACCTCCAGGACCATTCTGTGATCTGATCTAACAAGCCTCTTATGCAGTACCTTTTCTCCATCTGAATACCCACTTCTACCACATAAACAACATTGACTTCCCTTCCTGTTGCTATTTCTAAACTTTTACTTGTTGGCAGGATGTGCACTTTTCAGGTAAGGCCAGTACATCTCTAGTTGCTTCCTCACATGAATGACTTGCTAAGCTACTTTACAATCAAGTGGTGGATCTGGAGTCTCTGTGCAGGTGCAGCAGATTTCAGTTCGTAAAGGATATCAGTTACCTTGTTGTCTTTTTTCATGCAATCTACTAGCTCCATAGCCATCATTACTGACTAGCTTTTCAATCTTGAATTTGAACTTAGACTTCTACGAGATTGGAACTTGTAACTCTTGATCATTTATCATGAATATAATTTAACTACATACTGTTGTACCCACCTGTTGAAAGAATTTAATAATGTTGATTTAAAAGTCACCAAACTTCTTTTTAAAAAAAAAACTCAAGGTTGTTTCTTTTTTGCATCATTGGCAAAGTTGTCTGATCTTTCATAAAGATTTTAATATTTCTTACCACTAACATCTACAATTTTCCACATTTCTGCTCTTTATTAATAATCACTCTACTGATCAGCATGTTTTCCTCCTATAAGAGAAACTATATACATTGTCATTTGCTAAAAACATTGTTAAAATTCTACCCTCAAATTATACAATCTGGTAAAAGATATTTGTCTTAATACCTTAATGTGACCAAGGGGGAATGCACTTCAAAAACCTTGGTAATTGAACCATATAATTACAAATAGACCATTATTGCATGATACGTTTCTCAGTAATGTATAAAAGGATTCATATTCACAGCCTGTTCTATTTCATTTTAATTGAATTGCCAACTGACGGCTCTATTCTTGCTTCCATATCAACTGAAAAAACATTCTCTGATGTCAGTGCCCCTATTTAATATTGTTTACATTGCAGTACCAACCATCTGCCATGTAGAGCCAATGCTGAGCCATCAATGTCTCAAAGCAGGGTCTGACGTGACTTTTCAGGTTATTTATAAGGTGTACCTTTTATTTATAATATCCTTTTAAAACCAAGCAATATCTAAATAACGCCACTTTAAAAAGAAGCTCTCAATTAGATTTTCTCAAAAAAAACCATACAGATAGGAAATTAAAATGTTACCATCATTATAATGGTCCAAAAGGGGCATATAGTGGAGAGTCTTACATAGTTAATCAGGAGTTCTGCTTGATAGATGAGGGATAAATGAAGATGCAAACAGTGCAGGTACCTGGGATTAGAAAGATTGACAACAAAGCTCATTTGATTTATGTGATTTGTTTCCCAATTTATATGCAAATCTCTAAATATATACATATATATATATATATATATATATATATATATATATTTCAATCTTTCACAACAACTGAAAATGTCACATTCTATTATGCAAACCATATGTTCCCGTTGTAAACAAAAAACATTGTATATTGTTTTGTATCCACTGATGGAGAAAAGGGTATGTGACAAGATGCAGAGTATCCTAAATGTACAATGAACATGGGTAAATTGGTTGATATTTAATTGAGTGTCAACTATTGAAGCAAAAGTGAGTCAATTGCAACTAATACTATGACAAAAGGTCACAATTACAACATCTTTGAGGTCTGGTATATCCTCAACGACGAGAGAGGATTTCAGTGAGATTGTTATCTTTAATCTGGGATATAACCTCTCAACTTCACAGGGCGAAAATGGCTAAGACAAGGGGACATAATTTTAAGGTGATTGGAGGAAGGTATAAGGGTGATGTCAGAGGTAAGTTTTTTCTACACAGCGTGGTGGGTGTGTGGAATGCACTGCCAGCAGAGGTTGTGGGGACAGATATATTCGGGACATTTAAGAGACTCTTAGTCACATGAATGATAGAGAAATGGAAGGGAAGGGTTAACATTTGGGAGGGAAGGGTTAGATAGAAATCAGAGCAGGATAAAATGTCGGCACAACATTGTGGGCTGAAGGGCCTGTACTATGCTGTAGTGTTCTATGTTCCTGCCTCGGTCAGAAGTGACAGCAAGACTGGAAAGACTAGTTGCTGTGGGATGGAGCACAAGGTACTTGCACCAAAGAGAGAACCATAATTAAGTTTTTGAAGTGTTCCTTCCAGTAAGCATTGATTGCCACTTTATCTGTGATGAATTCACCTCTGTTCTTGGCTCTCAGTGGGCTGGGGATTTGGGGTTTGGGCCATGAATGGCCTTGGCCGTACTAAAGAATCTCCACATGTCATGTATGCCAGCAAGTTGCTGAGCCTCCTGTGCTCTCTCTGACCACCAGCCATTTCTTAGGTTATAGTATTTTCTCATGGAGCTGTGCCTTAAGATGCCTGTAGAACTGTTTCTTTCCTCTTAAGGAATGGTGGAGCTTCCAATCCAGGAACATTTTGCACTTGTGGCTAATTAATTTGTTTTCCTGATCACTCTTATCAACCCAGTCCTCTACTTGGTAGAGAAGAAGGTATGGCAGACTTCAGGGCAGTTGATAGGCTATGGATGCTTTGCAGCTTCTGTAGACTGGTCTGAGAAATCTTCCAAATTCACGTGAAGGATAAGCAAATGAATGGCCATATTCTCTCCCGGGTCAAAATCACCAGCATTGAGGACCTAGAAATTATCTTCAGAAATTATCCACCATCCACCCCATTTGGCACCTTCCGCCCCATCTGCAGTTCCTACATTACTCAAGCGTAACCTCAGAACCCACAAAACCACAGAGGAAGCTAGTCATCCTTGATCCCAAAGGTCTGCCTAAGAAGGTGATAATATTACAAATACATGGGTTTAAGAGAAAGTTAAAATAATTTTAAATATCTAAATCAGTTTTGGGGGATTATAAAGCAAAGCATGACTTTAAGCACAGGCCTACTTTATTTAAAGTATTGAAATATTTGCCATTACCCTTTTGGGATTCTCTTTCACAGACCTTGCTGCTTTATAATCCAGGTGCCAGACTTGTGTAATTTGGTTTTACATGATTGGATGGTGAATAGTATACCAATTAGACTACATACAGGAGCCTGGATTGAATTAACCATATGTTGGTATTAACAGTCTCTTCAGCTTAGCAGAATGCCAAATACTTATGAATGTTTGTAATGTTACTGTGTTAATATGTATATGATTTCTTCAGTAATGTTGACCTTTCCTATTCTATGTCTGTTTTTCTCTTATCTTTATAGGAGAGAGGTGTCCACATTCTTTTAAGTCTCAATTTCAGCCTAAAATTAATCTAGTAATGAAGCTATTCTGATCGAAATAGCATGATCCTGCACTACGTGCTGTGTGTTTTTATTGGAATGTGTACTTAACACTGAAGGTTGAAAAATCAAGCAGTAATTTCAACATGCCATGGGATTTTAACCACAGAAACAGAAGGGGAAATGTTTCATAATGACAGTTTAATATTACTTGGGCAAGTGGATAAAATGTAGTTCAGATTCTACAATTAATTGTTAAAAGTCAGTGCAATTTAAGTATTTCTTTCACTACATGTACAGTATGCAGGGCTGGACTTAAAAAGGATATTACAAAGATAAAACTGCATGAAAAAGATATTTTCAGATAAAATCAAGGAAAACCCCAAAATATTTTTGAAAAGTACATTAAAGGAAAGAGTGGGTCTTGTTAGAGACCAAAATGGTAGCTTAAGCGTGAAAACTATACTTTGCATCTATCTCTTCGCAAGAGGAGATTGATGCACATATGGCATAAAGGAGGGATTGTGTGAAGTATTTTAAATAATAATTAAGAGATCTAACATCTTTAAAAGTGGATAAATTGTAGGATAATTACAATGTATCCCAGCTTTTCAAAGAAGAAATGTTGAAAATGGTGCCGGCTCTGACTACCATTTCTAGTTCTCTTGGGCTATAGACATGATGCTGAAGGAATGGAAGACAGCTCAAGTGGAATTGACTCTTATTAGGAAAAAAAAAGAGAATAAATCAACTAACCACAGGCCAGTTAGCCTTGCAATGCAAGTGGACAAATAAATGGGAAAACTTCTGAGAACAGCATAAACCAGCATTTGGCAAGGGACAGTTTAATCATGGACAGTTAGCACTGATTTGTTAAGGGAAGTTTGTGGCTGACAATTGAATTTTTTGAGGTGTTAACTGGAAGGCTCAATGTGGGAAGTACATTTGAAATGGTCTGTGTGGTTTTTAGCAATGTCTTTGAGTTCCGTGTGATGGATTAATTAGGTAAGTAAAAGCTTGTGGAATACAAAGGAAGTTGGCAGAGTTAGATTAAAAATTGGGTAAGTTGTTGAGCTCTTGAAGGAGTCCTGAAGAAGGGTCCTGACCTGAAATGTTGACCATCTGCTTTTCTCTACAGATCCTGCCTGGCCTGCAGAGTTCCTCCAGCATCATCGTGTTTTTCATGTGATTTTTGCATTTCACTAAAACAAACCTACTCTTATTATAAGATGCCTTTTATGATCTTAGAATGTCCCTGGATGCTCTTTATTAAATTCTTTGTTATTAAATGTTTATGCAGATGACATACCATGAAATGGAATTAATTATTCTCGCTTCATTGTTTTGATCCACTGTTATCAAGCACGGGCTTGCAGGATGGAATCTGCATTGAAGTTAATTCATTGGGTACATCGAGGATTCATAAGCTTCTTGAATTTTTTTTTGGGAAAATTGTCCTGCAGTTTACTTGCATGAGTCTCTGATCGAGACAACTGCTTTTGAGAGAAACAGATGCATAGAGGAAAGAACCAAAATGTTAATTTACCAATGGAGTCAGAAATTTAAAATAACTCAGTAAATTGATTCCAGTTGGGTCTAGTCCCATTTCAGTTTTAGAACACCATTAGTTATTATGAGGAAACATTATTCCAATGATGCACTGTCGTACTCAAATGATTATGTAGATAGAGCATTCATTGCAAGTTTGTCTACATTTTCAGGATATTGAACTTAGCTTCTTATTCACTAATCCAAGAATGAGTAGAGATAGAGGAAATTGAATGTGGGTTCTTTCTAGCTGTCTAGCATTCAATAAAAGTTAATAAATTTGCTTTAGGATAGAAGTGTAAATCAGACTTAATGATGTCAAGTCAAAAATCTGTAATGAGGATTCTAATGCAAATGAACATAGAGTATGAATAAAATGAACCACACAAGTCCAGTCTGTTCTTGATAAGAATAAAGATGGCTGGCAAAAGCAATTATTTTATATTGCAACTCAAGTATTCTCTACTTCTTACATTATGTGAACCATTTTCTACTAAAACTTCTTTCCAAGATTTATTAAAGTGAAGCTTTTCAAAAAATTGCAGTACAGCCCCAGACACTAGTTAGCTCAGTAAACTCATTTCAACCATGTTGTTAGTTTGTGCTCCATCATAAGTTCAAATGCTGTCACCAAAGTAGTAATCTCAAAGATATCATAAGTAAATATTATTGTTTAAAAATTATCAAGACCATGCAGATCTTGCTAATTTTGAGAATTGCTTTACAGACATTATGCTTCCATTGTTAGAATAGTTGACATTGGGTCTTTATTCAGTTCTATATTCTGTTCCCCTTGTGTATCTCAATGTACTGCAGATGTCATATGCCTTTTAGTACGTCACCTGGGTGGCCTTATCTTCTCATTTTATGAAGGGCACATTGCCAAGGCTACTTATTCTGATGGAAGGGATACAATAGGCAAACAGCTGTTGTCTTCCCTCAACATATACAGACTAGCTTTTTATTGTATGAGGGATAGTAATCAAGAAAAAAACCTGTAACTTGTTCTTTCTGTTTTGCTGGAGGAAGCAGAGTTAAATATTGTGCTCCAGTACTGTATAAGATAAAGTCAGGCCTGGTCAGAACTGAGCAGCTCAAATAAAGGACCTTTCTGGTTTATGTAGTTGAGTCTTCCACTTGACAGCACATTTACACACTGAGCTCAGAGAAGAATTGCTTAATTGCAAATTAATTTAAGCAATAACATTTGAGAAGAAAGCTTGTTCTGAAAGCTCAGTTTTCAGGCTGGCAAGTATATTTGCATTGCAGCTCACGTCTTTTGTGTCTTTTCAAATGACAAACTCCATCAACCCAATGATCCTAGCAGTGGGCATAATCATGCCACATATAGGAAAGAGGTAATAGCATGTCAGCTAATACCTTTCAAAAGAAACTGAACAGATAGTTGGTTGCATACAAAACAGCTTATTGATAAATACTGTTGCCACATAAACCATGCTCCAAACTACCCTGCTACTGCATTCAGTGCTATGGTCTGCCACTGGCACTTGACATTTGATCTTTGTCCAGTCAGTAGAAATCCCAAAGTGTGATTGTAATTCTTTGAAGTCCAGCAGCTGGAAGGCCAGGCTCAAAAAGAAGTTGCTCAGTGCTGTCATTAGTGCATCCAGCAAGTTGACTCTGGAGCTGCTGTGATCTCAGAAGGTACAAGATCACTTTGGGAGTGTGCAGACCAAGGAGAAGTCCACAGAAATTGCACTGTAGTCCTAAGGTTTCAGGCTGATAAATTTTCCTCATGACTAATTATTCTAGAGCTGGTCAATAATACCACGGAAAGCAACTGGATGTGAATTTGGAGTTGCAGTGTGGTGTTTAGTCATCATCCATGAAGATTTAGGCGGCAAGGTAGCGTAGCGGTTAGCGTGACACTATAACAGTGCCAGCGATCAGGGTTCGATTCCCATCGCTGACTGTAAGGAGTTTGTAGGTTCTCCCG
>JAUZTB010000002.1:38433613-38446165 GCA_034780895.1 Rhynchobatus australiae
TTACAGAATGGCAAATGAGGAGTCTGCATTACTAGTTAGAATGTTCATGCTAAAAGGTGCTTAAGATAAGACAAATGAAAAATTCAAAAGGAAAAACAGCACACCTGAGCAAAAGGTAGACTCCAGCAATGCAGTTCAGTATGTCCTTGGTATATTCCTATATTTAGCTGCATAAGTTTTGTAGTTACTTCACATTATGCATACATATCCTGGAGATGACAGTTAATATCACCCACCGATTATTCAACCAACGTACCTAGCAATGATATACTTCCCTCACTGGCAATAGAAGAGAAATCAGGAAAGACCTGTAAATCCATTTATCAAGGCTATTGTGAAAAAAAGACAGTCAGTTTATTGACTCTTCCACTGAACTGGAAATAAATGATTATTAAATCCATACTCCTGTGTCCTGTGAGTTTTACAAGCATTCTTTACTCAGCCATGCAAAGGTATTAGTTTTTCAAAACCAAAACAGATGGTATGCTGCAGTGTTATTCAAAACCAAGTTGAAATTTCTGAAATAAAAGCTCTTTATAGAACCATAGAACACTACAGCACAGAAAACAGACCATTCGGCCCTTCTAGTCTGTGCTGAAACTTTATTCTGCTAGTCCCATTGACTTGCACTCAGTCCATAACCCTCCAGAACTCTCCCCTCCATATATCTGTCCAATTTATTCTTAAAACTTAAGAGTTGGCCCGCATTTACCACATCAGATGGCAGCTCATTCCACACTGAAGAAGTTCCCCCTAATGTTTCCCCTAAACCTTTCTCCTTTCATCCTAAAGCCACATCCTCTCATACTTATCTCTTCTAATCTAGGTGGAAAGAGCCTACTCGCATTTACTCTGTCTATACTCCTCATAATTTTGTAAACTTCTATCAAATCACCCCTCATTCTTCTACGCTCCAAGGAATAAAGTCCTAACCTGTTCAATCTTTCCCTGTAACTCAACTCCTGAAGACCCAGCAAAATTCTAGTAAGTCTTCTCTGCACTCTTTCAATCTTACTGATATCCTTCCTATAGTTAGGTGACCAGAACTGTGCACAATACTCCAAATTTGGCCTCACCAATGTCTTATACAACCTCACCATAACATCCCAACTCCTATACTCAATAGTTTGATTTATGAATGCCAGGATGCCAAAAGCCGCCTTTCCAACCCAGTCTACTGTGACACCACTTTCAGGGAATTATGTATCTGAACTCCCAGATCCCTTTGTTCCTCTGCACTCCTCAGTGTCCTACCGTTTACTGTGTATGTCCTGCCTTGATTTGTCCTTCCAAAATGCAACACCTCACACTTGTCTGCATTAAGTTCTATCTGCCATTTTCTGGCCCATTTTTCCAGTTGGTCCAGATCCCTCTGCAAGCTTTGAAAGTCTTTCTCACTGTCCACAACCCCTCCAATCTTAGTGTCATGAGTTAACATTTCAGAGATAATGAACATTTCAGAAATAGTTGCAAGAGCAGATCATTCAGCCCTTGGTTCCCAGTTCACTTGAATAAGATCATGTCTGATCCTTTACCTCAGCATCACTTTTCTGCACTAACTCCATATTCCTTGATTTCCTGAAAGTTCAATTGGATATCGATCTCTGTCTTCAATGCACTGAGAACTGAGCAGCCATAGTCTATTTGGCAGAGAATTCTAAAGATTTACTAAGCCTGAATGAAGAAACTTCTCTTGAATGCCTGAACAGTTTTATTGTGACTATGCTTGCTGGTTCTAGACAAAGGAAATGTCATTTGTACATCTGTCCTGTCAAGCCCTATAAGAATTTTGTGAATTTTAGTGAGATTGCCACTCATTCTTTTAAACTCTAGAAAGTGGAATTTCACTCTGCTTAATCTCTCCCCATAACACAAACCTGCCATTCCAGGAATGTATTTGGTGAACTTTTACAAGGTGGCACAGTGACAGAACAAGGAGAGCTGCTACCTCACAGCAATAAGTCATTCTCATGCTTGTTCACAAATTCTCTTGCAATAAACAACAATGTGTCATCGACCTTCCCAATTGCTTACTATATTTGCATGTCAACATTCAGTGAATCATATACTAGGACACCCATTTTTTTCTGAACACAAATACCTTTCAATTTCTCATCATTTCAAAATTATTCTTTTTTTTACCAAAGTGGATAACCTCACGTGGTTGGACGTTATGTTCCACCTTCCATATACTTGTCCATTCACTTAGCCTGTATGTATTTCCCTTGAAGCCTTTCTGTATCCTCCTGCTAACCCACAGTGCTACTTGATATATTACACATGGTCCCCTCATCTAAATGGATTGTGAGTTGGTGGGGCCCCAGCACTGATCCCTGTAATTCATTAATTACTTTTTCCCCAAACCAAAAATGATGTTTATTCCTACTCTTTATTTTCTATTCATTAACCTAACCTTACTGTACTGCATGCCAGTATATTACCCACAATCTGATGGGCTCTAGTTTCATATATTAGGCTCTTACGTGGCAGCTTATCAAAGTCCTTCTGATGGGGTTGAGGGGAGACCTGACCGAAGTTTATAAGATTATGAGAGGCATAGGTAGATTAGACAGCTGGTATCTTTTGCCAGGGAAGAAATGTCTAATACTAGAGGGCATGCATTTAGGTGGGGGGTGGGGGGGTAAGTTCAAAGGAGATGTGTGGGGCAAGTTTGTTACATAGAGGGTGGGGGTGCCTGGAATGCACTGCCAGGGGTAGTAGTGGAGGCAAATACAATAGAAGTACTTAAGAGGCTCTTAGATAGGCACATGGATGTGCAGAGAATGGAGGGATAGGGATAATGTGTAGGCAGAACGGATTAGTTTAGTTGGGCATTTAATTACTAGTTTTATTAGTTTAGCACAACATCATGGGCGAAGGGCCTGTTCCTGTGCTGTACTGGTCTATGTTCTAAAAGATCCCCATCATCTATTTTGCTTGTTACAGTCTCAAAATAACTCTTAACAGCAACGTCAAACATGAATTTCTTTTCATGAATCTGCATTGATACTCCACAAACCTTTTAATATGTTTAAATACCCTGTTTCCACTTCCCTATTACTGAGATCAGATTAACTGGTCCATCATTCCGTTATCTCTCTCCTTTTCTAAATGATGGAGCTGAATTCGCTATCTTCTAATCTTTGTGAACTGTACTGGACTGTGCAGAATTTTGGAAGATGATAACTAGTGCATCCACTTTCTCTGTAGCCTCCTCCAGAACCTTAGGACATAGGTCATCAGGTCCTGGGGTTTTATCATGTTTCAACTCCATTAATTTTTCCAATTTTTTTAAACTAATGCTAATTTCTTTGAACACATTCACTCCAGAACTGTGGTTCTCCACTATTTCTGAAAGGTTTTCTATGTCTTCTTCTGTGAGGACAGATGCAACATATTTGTTTAATTTATTTGACATTTCCTTATTTCCCAATGTAATTTTTCCTGTCTTACTTTTAAAGAACCTACCTTAACTTTTGCTAAGATTTTTATATATGCGTATCTGCTTATATTAAAGACGGAGTTGTGTATCCCTCCAAAAGCTGGGAAATTCAGAGACACACAAAGCATATCTTGCATTTAATCCATAATTACTTTGCATTCACATGAAGCAGAGAAATAACCATACAAAAACACTGCCTGTTGTGTTGTGTCCTGCTTTCTTTAAGACATCCAGGTAGTTGCAGTAGCTAAGTGATTGCAGTAAACAGCCTCATTACTGAGTTCTCTGCCAATGGTGTCTGCAACCAGATGTTCGAGGTTATATGGAAACGATATGAGTTGACAGCACTGTTGTCATTCACATCTCTATTTCCTTTCCTCTCACTTCACTGTATCAAGCTAATGAGAACTCGTGGTATGGGAATTGAAGGAAAAAAATAGTGTTCTGACCCACCGTAGCTGAATGCCTCACTGCATCAGCCTGCTGTGTCAGTGCATTAACCCAGGTCATCCTTTTGGTGCTTATGGAATTGCTCAGCAAATTGGAGTTTCATTGTGAGCTGCCAAGGACAGATCCTCTGTTTCCTATACAATGAGGTCTCAATCTCTGGCAGTGTACTGAATGAAGTTCAAGTTGTTTCTCCACAAAGAGGACTGGAAAATTCATAGGGGCATTTGCCTAGCTGGTTACTCAGCTGCGTTGTTGAAGCCTTGTTGATAGCATCTCCGTTGTCAAAGAAAATGAGCTTTGCAATTCTTGCTATTTTTTCAGTTGGCAAGCTAGCAGCTGAAAATAATGTAGCATGATGTTCACAGAATGGTATGTGACCTGTGACATCATTATTGAAGAGTTATCCAGAAGTGAATGCAGTTGATTACAGGGAACTCTTGTACATGTGATTTATAATGTGTTCTATTTATACTTCAGTTCTGTACAAACTGAATTCAGATTTCAACTGGTTTGGATGATAGGAGCATCAACTCCAAGATTCTGACCCAACAGTTGCATTGATTCACTTTGGGTTCAGCTGAAACATCTTAAGATTATCAGTCAAAGAACAGTATAATAAAATGTAATCATTACACCACAGTTTGAAGCCCAAACCAGCTTTTCTTTAAAGCAATCTGGTTTGTTCCATTCTCTGGTAGTTTATTCATAACCTTGCAATTTTCTCTCCCTTCAAGTGATAATTCAATTCTTTTTTTGAAAGCCACAGTTGGGCCTGATTTTAGGCAAGTGAAAAAAGAATAAATGAGAATTGTAAAGGATATCACAGTCCCAAAAATTAAAATGAATGAAATCCATTTTCTCTCTGAATTTTTTTCTCTCTGCTTGAAAAGGCTATTAAGTTCTCAGAAGACCTTTCAAAATTAATGAACGACTTAAATGTTGCATCAGTTTAGAAGTCAACATCTAATAGAAACTTGATCCACTTTTAATTTGAAGTAAATGCTAGAGGACATACATTTAAGGTGAGGGGGAAAGTTTAAAGGAGATATGCAGGAAAAATTTTTATGCAGAGAGTAGTAGATGCCTGAAATGGGCTGTCAGGGGCAGTGGTGGAAGCAGATACGACTGTGATGTTTAAAGAGGCTGTTAGATAGATATGTGAATATGCAGGGAATGGAGGGATTTGGATCATGTACATATCATTCCATCCTCAGAAGAGATTTAGTTTAATTCAGCATCATGTTCACCACAGACATCGGGGCCAAAGGGCCTGTTCCTGTGCTGTACTGTTGTATATAATAACAAATAGAATTTTTGAATTGGATTAGGCAGCGTAATTTTCACTTGAAAAATTAAAAGTAAGTAACTTCCATGGGAATTGTGCTGGATCAGTTAGCTGTTTTTAGTTCATGAGATTTTGTAGAAGTCAAATATTGTTGAGAGTTTAAAATTTTCACCTCCGATGGAGCACAGGCCAACCAACAAGACTTGTGGTCTTAAAGTTATATAATTAGCAGTCTGAGTTCCTTTTCTATCCTGATGTCAGATGGTTTCCGATAAAAGGATATGTAGAGAGAGATCAATAAAAAAGCCTTGTTTCTATGTTATTCAGCAAATGAAATGAGAGTTCAGAGTCATAGAGTAGTACAGCTTAGAAACAGGCTCTTCGCCCTATCTAGTCCATGCCGACCTGATCTTCTACCTGGTCCCATCTACCTGCACCCGGACCATATCCCTCCAAACCCCTCCCATTCATGTAGCTATCCAAACTTCTCTTAAGTGTTACGATTCAACCTGCATCCACCAATTCTGCTGGCAGCTCATTCCACACTCGCACCACCCTCTGAGTGAAGAAGTTTCCCATCAGATGCCATTTAAATATTTCTCCTTTCACCAAAACCTACGTACTCTAGTTCTAGTCTCACCCAGCCTTAGGGGAAAAAGCCTGCATGCATTCACCCTATCTATTACCCCTCATAATTTTTTATACCTCCATAAGATCTCCCCTTATTCTCCCGTGCTATAGGGAATAAAGCCCTAACCTATTCAATCTTTCCTTATAATTCAGTTCCTCAAGTCCTGGCAACATCCTTGTAAATTTTCTCTCCACTCTTTCAAGCTCACTGATATCTTTGCTGTTGGTAGGTGACCAGAATTGCATACAATACTCTAAATTCAGCCTCATCAACATCTTATACAACTTCAACATAATATCCCAACTCCTGAACTCAGTGCCCTGGTTTATGAAGGCCAAACTGCCAAAAGTTCTCTTTATGACCCTATCTACCTGTGACACCACTTTCAAGAAACTATGGATCTGTATTCCCAGGTCCCTTTGTTCCTGGGTAAGTCTTACCCTGGTTTGTTCTTCCAAAGTGCAACACCTCACACTTGTCTGCATTAAATTCCATACCATTTTTCTGCCCATTTTCCCAGCTGGTCCAGATCACTTTGCAAATTTTGATAGCCTTCCTCACTGTCTACTATGACCCCATCTTGGTGTCATCTGCAAATCTGCTGATCCACTTTAAGACATTATCATCTAAATCATTAATGTAGGCGATAAATGGCAACAGACCCAGCACTGATCCCTGCAGCACACCACTATACACAGGCCTCCAGTCAGAGAGACAACCATCTACTACCACTCTGGCTTCTCCCGCTAAGCCACTGTTGAATCCAATTGACTACATCCTGAATGCCAAGTGACTTAACCTTCTAAACCAGCCTCCCATGCAGGACTTTGTCAAAGTTTATTAAGATGTTGGCAGTAGTATGGATTTTCCCGGGTGGAGAGTCATCATGTATACTTCTCTCATCAAACCCAGCTCCGATCCATTTTCATCCCATAAGTACAATGAGGTTACCTGAGAAGAAGAAGAGTGGTTGTAATTACAATGTTTAAAAGACATTTGGACAGGGACATGGATAGGAAAGGTTTGGGGCCAAATGGAGTCAAAATAGGACTAGCTCAGATAGACATCTTGGTTGGCATGGGCAAGTTTTCCATGCTGTATAACTCTATGACTCTCTCTAAATATTTGGAAGGTTCTGCTCCATGCCTTAGTCTCTAGTGGTAAGTACTTAACCATCTTGAGAGACGAGGAGCAATGCATCATGGATCTCTCTTTGCGATGGAGGAACTTATCAACTTTGTTTACTTCCATCTCTCACAGGACCCCTATTAGCCTTCTAATCTCATTAATAGAAGAATGAATAACACTTTGGCAGGAGGGTATGGTTTTATGACATTTTTAAAAACAACAAATGATATTAGGAAAAACTAAAATCATATATGGGAGAATTTTGTCTCCTTCCATCCAAAACATTCATTCTGTGATGTATAAGTAAATCATGTCATATCCATGATTTCAGTATTCTTTAGCTATGAAGTAATATTTATCAGAAATTGTGCTAACCTGCAGAAACAGACTGAAAGGTGAGTGCATGCAAGTGAACCTGGAAATTGTGGGTACATTGATGGTACGGAACAGGTATTACTAAATGTCATTGTACCTAAAAAAAAAATCAGTGTGTAGATTTCTGAAGGCATTATTTTCAACATCACAGATAATACTTCTATTGATAAGTTCACTTATCAAAGTTACTTAAAGAAACTGATTTCTTCCACTGAGCAATTTGTTGGCGTAATTCACTCTCTGAGTTAAAAGGATGATCCTGTTGTTTGCATTATGACTTTGCACTGTAACTTATTTAAGCAGATGCCCAGCCTGACTCAAAAGACTTATTATCTCTGCTTAGTATTGACATGGGCATTTAAAATGTCACTGGTGTTCTTACATGGTTATTGCATGTCTGTACAATCTATATTCATTTTAATTATGGATTTTAAGTAAGATTTGCATAATGAGTATTTAAATTTGATTTTTATTTGTATCTTGATACTATAAGAACATTTTTAACAAAATACTTCCCAATAAACCAGCCACTGTTCAATGAATTTAATGTTCATTCAGTGAGAAAGCCTAAACATAGGCAAATTTGGATGTTGTCTTTCATGACCTCGGGACATCACAAAACACTTTGCAAGAAATGAAACAAAAACAGAGAATACTGGAGGCATTTAGAAGGTCACTTTTCCAATCTTAATACACTGCCCTGATCCCATTTGACCTTTTTGACTTCGACCTCCAACTCTGCTCCAACAATGTTCAACATAAGCTCGAGAAGAAGCACTTCATCATTTGTCTGGGTGCATTGCAGTCCTTGTGGCTTAATATTGAATTCAGTGGTCTCAGGTAACCACTCTTTTTTTGTCTCTCTCTCTCTCTCCTCAGAAGAAGCTGTACCTTTCAGATTGGTTTCTACTTCTAATTGTTAGTTTTTAAAGTAATTGTTACCTTGGAAGTTCTGGTCTGCACCTTATCACAGGCTGTTCTCCATCCCTCCTGGTTTCTGCAACTTAACAAGTCTGTTTTCTTGCTTTTTCAGTTCTGATGATGGATCCTTGTCCTTGATCCAAAAAGTTGTCTCTGTTTCCGTCCTCATTGATGCTGCTTCCCTCAGCAGGTTATTTTCTGTTTCTAGAATATTCTCTGTTTCAGGTGTCCAGCATTTTTTTTTGCTTCAATTACAAGCAATGAAATAGTTATGAACTGTAGTTACAATAGTAATGTAGCAACCATGGCAGCCAATTTGGATATGTAAGATCCCACATACAGCAATGAGGTAACTATCAGATCATTTGTTTTCCATATTGGTGATATATTTGCAGATCTGTACTCTCGGATGTCACTCCTATTAGTGAAAGATTTACAGAGAAAACAGCTTTACTTCACAGTTTTGCTTTGATTCTATAGATTAGTTAGTGTTAAAGGTTATTAGGGAAAAAATTGAAGTAAGGTGGGAGAGTGTTATGAATGTAAAATGGCACTCTTGGGATGATTGCATTCATTTGCTCAGAAATGACATCAGATAGCCTATGTATTTGTGAGATATGCAATTTGATTTCCAAAAAAAACTAAGTTGTGATTTAATAGTTAAATTTAACATTAATAGTTCCATAAACATTTACAATGCAGAAGGTGACTATTTGGCACATTGTATCCATGTTGGCTAAAGATGGAACTTTTGAGGTTATTCCTGTGTAAGCTGTGGAGAAAGTCAGTGATATACATTCTAGATTCCCTGATGCATCTGATGCATAAAGTATAATGGCCCTTGATGCGTGTTATGGTGTCCATCAATGTACAGGTCATGTATGACTAGCACTTCACTGAGCTTTGTTCATATTAGGCTAGCCCAAGGAGTTCATGGGTAACTCCTGCAGAAATTGGTTTTCACAGTGGCCTGCTTCTGTACAAATTATAGTAGACCTAAAAGAGACATGAATAATTTGGAGGGAGACCTACATGTAATGAGGCCTAGGCTCTCACAACGGGTAGGTTCCCCTCTAAGTTATTTATGTCATCTCTCCTACAGGCTTCATCTTGCCCAAGGTCAGCAGCCCCTATCCACTCGCCCCCAAATTCCTTTACCATCTGGCTAACATGGCATACATCACTCCACCCTCCAAATCTTTGGCCCTCCCCAAAAATCAGATATCCCCTTTCTGATTTGCAATGCAAACTTCACACCCAACCTCCAGGCACTCCTCACTCCACTGACTGCTGGGAGCAGACCTTGCTCTGACCCTCCTTTCCTGTCCACAACCATCTTCTCCATCCTCTGGGCCCCTTACCCAGCAGCACCTCTGCCATTTGACCTGGCGAAGAAGCCAGGCTTGACTGATTTCCTTTGCACCATGTGAGGGGACCCGTGATAAAATGTTCGCTTGCATACCACACAGCAACAATTGAATGTACCTCTGCAGCTACTGCGGAATCCTACATTGATACATTTCGCCGAAGTGGAAGTGGGAATCTCTCGTGTGTCTTGTTCATGCCCATATAGATTAGATATTATCAGGCGTGAGCGTGATTAGACTGTTCAATTATGCAGCAGTTTACACACGAACATGTTGTTAACACACTAACAGTTTACACATTAGCAGATTACACACTAACACTAACATGACTAGTTTCCAAAAATACTTAGAGAAAGCAGAAAACGTATTTGTCAGTTTTGTTCTAGTTATTATATTTGTCGGGCATGTCGCAAAATTAAGAATTTGCATATTTGATGTGCTTTTTAAAATTTACATATGTCACTATGGCCATGACTGGTTGGTCTTGGTAGCTTTTGCACTATTTTGATGAGGGAACCATGATCTTTTTACCTCTTGAAATCAGGCTGGCTATCCATTTTCACTTAGCTTGGTGCGGGAAGTAACTGATTCTGTGCTGATCTTAAGACATATATTGGGATTTGTTCTGAGTTCTGGAATTTGGTTTAAATGATGCTTGATGATTGTCACAGACTTGCTGGGCCAAAGGGCTTGTTTCTGTGCTGTATGACTATGACTATATGACATCTGAAAACAAATTTTGAGGAACTCTGAGTGACAGAGTCAGGTGCAATTTTACTTCTATATTAGTAACCAATCCTTAATGCCACTGCAGACTGAGGGAGTGGAACTCTTTTTTGCTGTTTTTAAGAGACTTGAACATGTTTAATGAGTCACAACCTAGTTCTCCTGTGGGTTGGTAACCCTTAGCACAAAACTGCAGTAATAATTGACATCAAATGATTCAGGTTATTTGGAGCTGGAATGAAGAATGCACAGTGGTGTGTTCTGAGGTTGAGGTGAAGCGGGAAGAAAGTGAGCTCTACAGCCACCAGTTGTCTCAGCCCTGACTCAGAAGTGCTTAACCCTGGCATTGGAATAGAGGAGTTCTGTCCAGCACTGACATAATCTTCAGCATGCCCTCACTACTCCTGAAAAGACTTCTGGAAAGATCTAATGAATTCAATGATCCCGTGTACAAAACAGTCTTTGGCGAACTGAAATAGATAAAATGACACATGGAAATAATTAAGGATGAATTTTGTAATGTGCAAATTTAGATTTACTGGAATAAGTTTTATAAATACATATTTAAAAATTCTTTGAAGTACTCTTAATTGCTGCCATCTAAGTTCAGGCAGCACTGTTGAGTTCATCTTGCTGCTTCTCATTTATTTACAACCTGCCACATTTTATTTTCTGTTGGTTGACATACAAGTTAGGTCATTGTTGGCATAAGAGTCGGGTCATTGTTATCTGTGCTTGAGGAATTGAATTTGTTTGCATCTTGCCTGCTGGAACATAAGTAATGAATGCTTGCTTTCCAAAAATTTAGTCAAGGCTTGGGGAGCACAGTAGTTAATTTGCACCATTATGATTATTTTTAACCATAGGGAGCTCTACTTCTTGCTTTCACAGAGGTTGAACGAGAATTGCTTGAACATTTAAATGGGAAAAATTGTCAATATTTTGTCACATTGTGAACCATAACTTCAAATATTTTTTCGAAAGCTGCCAAATCTTCTCTAATTAAACGTCCAAAATTAGTTCAAAACAAAAGTGCATTTCAGAGCTTGAATATCCATTGAATTTATCTATAAAATCTTGGATGACATTTTGTAGACCCTATCAACAAAAAATAACTGGACTTAGAAGTCACAGTTATACAATCAAAGTACATGCAATTATGGACCAAAAGCATTTCGTTAACAAATTTCCTTCAGTTTCCAAACAGTAAATCTGTCAAACTAAAATTACTTGAAGTCTAAGGAAAAACTACAAAAGCACTACTCAATTGGTTTATTTAAAAATAGATTTCATCCAAGAACACTATGGCTGCAGCTTTTAATTTAGAACTTTAAAAGGCTACAATTTTAAACAGAAAATTAATGATTTTTAAAAAAAATTCCAGAGCAAAAAAAAATTAAAAGCAGAATTTTGCAACTAAAAATTTGGAACAATTTCATTACTGATACAATGGCCACCAGGATGGGAAAATGAGTGCAGCCAAGTTGTTGTCCCCCACCGCCCCCTTCCCTACCTCACTAACAGACACCAGGAATCCAATATTGTAAGTCACATCCCATATATTCCCTAGCTTTGCCAACGCTGCTGGTGTTTCATAGCACGAAGAGGGGAATCATGTCCCTTCAGACCACCGAACCCATCTTCATGGTGTGAAACATCAACAGTCCTTTGCAGCAATGTAACTACAGGACTCTTGCTGTGAAAAGAATGTTCTCAAGAACATTATACAATTAACTGAACTTCAGTATAGAAGTAATTTATTAGTGTGAATGCCATCGAGAAGAAAATTAATGTTGATGTAACCCTTCTTTCCACGAGACCGAGTATTTCAAATTCGCAGTGCATGTACCCATGTTGATCTGAGTAATAGTTCACAACTAAACTTAATTGTAATGTAGTAGTTTCCAAAAGTTGAAACTTACCTTGAGATGGAACAAGGCTTGAAGAGATAGAGATTCCCTTAAGGTAAAAATTGTTGAAAGTAGCATTCTGGATAAAAAGATACCAAGATTTCACAATAAAGCTGAATACGTTATTCAAATCTGACTGCATATATAAGTGTAATTCTTTAAGACCTATGGGCATTATTCTGAAAAGGCACTTCAAAAAAATACAGTGATAGGGTGTAAACGTGGCTCCTGTGGGAATGCCAGTTAAAATAACTATCACCTATATCAAGTCAATTATAATATCCAATTTAACAAAGTTACTGAACTTTGGTTTAAAG
>JAUZTB010000002.1:38495399-38508371 GCA_034780895.1 Rhynchobatus australiae
GCAAGATCTTCCCTTCACAAAGCCATGCTGGCTGTCCCTAATCAGTCCATGATTCTCTAAATGCTCATAGATCCTATGTCTTAGAATCCTTTCTAACAGCTTACCCACCACAGACACAAGGCTCACCAATCTGTAATTCCCTAGACTATCCCTACTACCTTTTTTTGAATAAGGAGACGACATTCGCCATCCTACAATCCTCCGGCACCATCCTCGGTGGGAAGAGGGGTTAGATCACCTTAGGTGTGGTTTGAAGGGCAGCACAACATGGTGGGTCGAAGGGCCTGTATTGTGCTGTATTGTTCTATGGTTCTATAGCGCATCGATTAAAAATTAATGGGTGTTGACAGGGATATGCCGAATTTCTTTAGCCTCTGAAGGAAGTGGAGGTGCTGGTGAGCTTTCTTGGCCATGATGTCTATGTGGTTATCCAGGACAGGCTATTGGTGATGTTCACTCCCAGGGACTTGAAGCTCTCAACCCTCTCAACCTCAGCACCATTGATATAGACAGGAGCATGTGCACCGCTCCCCCTTCCTGAAGTCAATGCCCAGCTCTTTTGTTTTGCTGACATTGAGGGGAAGGTTGTTGTCATGACACCATGTCACTATGCTCTCTATCTCCTTCCTGTACTCCGACTCATTGTTATTTGAGAAATGGCCCACTACGGTGGTATCATCTGCAAACTTGTAGATGGAGTAAGAGCAGAATCTGGCTATGCAGTCATGAGTGTATATGGAGTAGAGAAGGGGGCTGAGGACACAGCCTTATGGGTCACCAGTGTTGAGAATAATTGTGGTGGAGGTGTTACTGCCTATCCTTCCTGATGCGGTCTGTTGGTCAGGGAGTGAAGGATCCAGTTGCAAATGGAGGTGTTGAGTTCCAGGTCTCGGAGTTTGGTGATGAGTTTGTTTGGAATCGTAGTATTGAAAGTGGAGCTATAGTCAGAAAACAATAGTTTAATGTAGGTGTCTTTACTTTCCAGATGCTCCATAGATGAGTGGAGGGCCAATGAAATGGTGTCTACCATAGACCTGTTTCAATAGTAGGTGAATTGCAGTGGGTTGAGGTTGTCTGGGAGGCTGGAGTTAATGCGTGCCATGACCAGCCTCTTGAAGCACTTCATGATGGTGGAAATCAGAGCCACCGGGCAGTAGTCATTAAGGCACATTACCTTGTTTTTCTTAGGAACTGGGATGATAGTGGTCTTCTTAAAGCAGGTGGGAACCTGAGATTGAAGCAGGGAGATTAGAAATATCTGCAAACACCCCTGCCAGCTGATCTACACAGGATCTAAGGACACGGCCAGGGACACCATCTGGGCCAGATGCTTTCTGCGGGTTCATTCTCCGGAAGACTGATCTTGTATCTGCAGCGCTGACTGTGGGTTCAGGTGCATTGGAGACTGTCAGGGTGGGTGGTGATATTCCATTCCCCTTCTGTTCAAATTGTGCATATTGCATTAAGCTCATTGGGAAGGGATGGGCTTTTGTCGGCGATGCTGCCCGAATTTGTTTTGTAGCCCGTTATAGCACGCAAGCCCTCCCATAACTGGTCCGGGACTTGATTTTGGACTGGTATTGTCTCTTGGCATCTCTGATAGCTTTACAGAGGTTGATAGCTTTACTGGATACAGGATGCACTATGCCAGCAGTTAAAATCAGTCACTCCTTCCAAGAATATTGATAGAGTAGGAGCTCTTGGCCAAGGCTACTCAGTGTGTAATTTCACCCATCTTTTGGAATGAGTAATAACATAAGAAAATTGTCCCCACCACTGCCTCCCCCTCTTTATATGTAGACTTCAGTGGCCCAGCTAATTTGGAAGTAGAGTTTCTGGGGTTTTGTTGTACAGTTGGTACACTTAATATTGTTGTAAACCTTGCCCATAATGTCTCTGAACACATTTGTATAGACTGCCTTTGATAATGCAATGTCATTTTTGCGCTGGTTTACTCTGTACATCTTCACACTCTCCAACTATCCATGTAAATTCAACATTTTTTGCACTATTCAGTGTAAAGTAGAATAATTTATTGAGGTTAATCATTTACAATGAATAAATAAGTCATTGATTCTGGTAGAATTCATAGTATTTGCTTTCAATGAATTATTCTGTGGAAAAGGTAAATCAGTAGCCTCCAGTTATTATTCATCTTTTATTTGTGCAGTTGTGCATTGAACTATCAAAAGTGCTGAATTGCAACAATTTGGTTGATTAAATGCTTCTTGAGTGCATAGCAGAAAGAATTGTATTGTTCTGGTTGTGTTGAGGCATAAGGCTGGGGTTTGAAGCTAACAATATGTGGGAAAATTGGAAACATTTTTGAGTCTGGTTGGAGAGTTCCTCATGACACTTCAATTGTCAGTGAATGATGAAATGGCGATAATAGGAAACGAATTTTAGGATTGTAGGGAAGAAATGGCACAGACCCAGTGGGCTGGATGAGATTTACGGAACATTGAATGGGAAGATGATCCTTTCTGTGAGGACTGGTGGATCAGATTTCAGAAAGAAGTGTAGTGGGCAGTAGCAGGAGGAGCAGGAACAGGCACTGGTTTAGGCAGAGAGGATCATTCTTCAAATCTGTCAGTTAGCTGGACAATGATCAGAGCTAGCTTAAGCCATGAGAAGGACAAGCTAAATAACGGTAAGTAGAAACAAACTGGCTAAACATAGCCATCATGTGCTGAGAAAGAAAATCTCAAACAGTTCAGTTGTGGGTGAACTCACAACATTTCTAAGAGTGACCTGAGGAATCTCCTGCAATGAGAGGAACAAGAAATGCAGAATTCAAGGAAATTGACTGTTAACTAGTTAAGACCAGTTAACCTACGGTGGAAAGAAACCAGAGCACCCAGAGGAAAGTCACACAGAAAAGATCTTTTATAAAGGTTGTATAACCTTTTGTAACGATTTGTCATGTCTTCCTTTCTTTAGAGCACAAAACACAGAATCCTGTACGCTTTTTTTAAACTGCTTTCTCAACCTGCTCTGCCTCTTTCATGTATGTATGTCATGTATGTACATATATCTCCAGATCTTGGTCTTGTACACCTTAGAAATGTGCCCTCCAGTTTATATTGCCAGATAAATGTCACAATGCAGTTTTATTGGCATAAGCATATTAGTTATAAATAGACTGGTTCATATTCATATGACTGTGTATATCTTGATTGATGCTACTAAATGCTGTGTTTGTTTATTAAACAAAGCCATTTAATTTTATATAAGGTGTTAATTTTCTTTTAACTTCAAGGCCAGGATTTGTAGTCCAGTAGTAGAGAATATTTTTACATTTTGTGAGCATTAGCAAGGGAATTGATGAAAGGTACACCAGAGATGGTGTCCTTGTGGGCCATTGTGATCAAAGGGTGCTCTTCAATTACAAATTGGAGACTTCTTCAGCAGCAAACTCCTTTAGCTCATTTCTCCCTCATCAGTACAAGGACACCAGTGTGTAGATCTGGGTGTGAAACTTCTAACCTTGTGATGTTCAGTTTGGAGTGTAAGCCACACTTTGAAATGTACCAACTAATGGGCAAAAGAAATCTGGTAACTGCAGACCTGCCCATTTCATGACAGTTGTGGGCAAGCTACCAATGTGTGACATGAAGGTTAATGATTTAGTAGTTGAACAAATTGCTTTTAAAAATTACAAGTTGTAAAGCATTAATGTAGTTGATTTTTTATGGAGTGTCTAATAAGCAAGTAACAGTGGGTAGCAATTCATATATAAAATTTAAGACAATGATTTCATTGGAGCTGAATGTATGGAGGAAGAGAACAACGTGATCTTGAATTAGAGACTAAAGCTAAATTACAAACCTCATGGATATTCTCTATCTAGAAATAAGGAAATTGACAAGGATCTCCAAAAGATAATTGGCAAGACCATGAGTGTATGGAATTGGATGAAACTTTTTGCCCTTGAGAGGGAATTGTATGGCAGTTTGGTAGAGTGTGAAAGATAATTTTAAGGGATTTTTTGGCCTTATTTCTTCATTTTACAAAGACTTAGACAAAGAAATATAAAGTTCTATATCCAACTTTACAGATTATGAAGGGAATGGCAGTGCATTTGGATCCTGGAAATTCTACACAGTATCCACTGTGTAGAATTAAAAGGGTTAATCAAGACTACCTACAAGCTCGATAGCATTTGATTTATTTGGGCTGTTCTTCCAAGTCTTTGATATTTTGCTGTCCATTTTTTAGATAATTTGATGGAAATTGATGTTGTAGCAAATGTTTCACGGGCATTTCCAGCTTGGTTCTAGATGGAGGAGAAATTTTGGAGCTGTGTCAGTTTCATCAAATAACACTGCTTAACATGTCAGTGTTTCTTTGAAGGAATGAATGTAAACTGGGAAGGAATTTCTTAATGCACTGCAGACAGTTAATGAGTGGGATCTCCACAAGTGTAATTTACGATTTTAATTTTGGAGTCTAAAAGGCTTTATTTAATTACAGTATTGAAAGATGTGCAAGAGATGCTGTTTAAAGCATGTTGGGATTAGTTGACATTCCAAGATCATGTTATAGTGTGTATTTTACATTTAAGCTTCTGCATGGCAGATCAAAGAGCTCAATCATGATTTGTTGTCAGCAAAAGAATGCAAAGAAATTCAGTACATTGATTGCAGCTCTAGTTGGATTTTTGATCAGATGTGATTCAAGAATTAACAAATACATGACTAAATAAATTGTGTTACAGACTGTGCCATTCACTAGTTCAAATAACCTGGACCAACCACTTTGGTTGGAAAACTGTCACCCCAGGTTAAACTTGGGTGATTTTTAAAAAGATTTCAGGTGACAACATAAAACTGATAATAATTCAGCCTTCCATTACAAATGTATTGGGATTTTTGTTGATGAAGCAATTTCTGCTAACTGGGTTGGTAGCTGTGCAGTGGGTAGTTGATGTCTGCTCAACTCTGGCAGTGGAGTTCACCCAGGAAACCAAGGAAGGGATCCAAACTTTCTCATCGGGAAGTGAGGGGAGTTATTCCTACTGTATGTTGGGTGTAGTGGGGCAAAGGAATGCAGTGTGAGTGCATGCCCAAATATTGGTTAGCATCTACCTGCCAGCATGAATAGGACCTGGGTAAAATCTCGGAGCAAGGTAGTTTGGTTTGAGGTGTGCTCAAGGCTAGGCTTTGGACCTCATTTACATGAGACCAGCATGGACCTCATTCACATGAGACCAGCAATGCCAGGGAGCTCGTGAGCAGGGATTTCAATTTCGACACTCTTGTAATGCAAGCCTGAAAGAAGTCAGGGAAGAGAGGAAGGAGGGTGGATAGTGCGCTTAAACAGTATCTGTGGGCACTTTGACAGTACCAAGAGATATAACAACTATTACATCTAGCCCCTAAATGCCATCATTCCTGACCTTTTTCCTACCTCCCTTAAGGACTGTAGTTTAGATAAATGCAGACTGTTTTTTTAATGCATGTAGGCACCCTAACAGTGGGTTCACATAAGCACCCAATTTAGTTTTGAGGGTATCACCTGGACTATGCATCTACAAATAGCCTTCAACCTATATTTGTTTTGGGATATAGCACCTGATTTTTTGCCCTCACTGGTGTGCTCGGTGGTGCATTTCTGGTGTAAACACCATGCCACAATACAAGAGCATTTGGCTTCAGACCTCATTTTCAAAGTTGGCCTACTGCTGAGCAAAGAGCTGAATTCCAGACACATTCAGAGTGAATGCTTTTTGATATCATCATTTGACTATGTGTGGCACCAAGGTGCTTGAGTAAAACTGCAGTCATTAGAAGTCAAGGGGGAACTTGTCCACTGCCTAGAATTATACCTGGCACAGAAAAAAATAGCTGTGATTGTTAGAGACTAACTATCTCAGCCCCAGAGCACTGTAAGTATCCTAGGCCCACCTATCTTCAGCTACTCCCATCAGGTCGCAAATGGCGATGGTCACTGATGATTGTACCATGTTCACTAACAACTCCTCAGGAAAAGAAGCAGCTCAAATGTGCATACAGCAAGACCCCAGACAACATTTGGGCATGGGTTGACAAGTACAAGGCAGTGACTGAGAAAGATTATAACCATTTGCCCTTCAGTTGAGTGGTATTGCCTAGCCCCCCCACAATTAACATCAAGGGGATCACCACTGACAAGAAGCTTAACTGAGCCATATAAATACTGGGTACAAAAGCAGGTCAAAGTCAAGACATCCTGCAACAAGTGGCATGCCTCCAGAATTCCCCAAAGTCTTTTAACCATCTGCAAGGTGCAGATCAGCAGTGTGAGTGAATTGGCCTGCACAAAGGCAACTCTAACAATATTTAATAGAAACATAGAAAAACTACAGCACAATTCAGGCCCTTCGGCCCACAAAGCTTTCATTCTTACAAGCCTTCGACCCACAAATTACTAGGCTTACCCATAACCCTCTATTTTACTCAGGTCCATGTACCTATCTAACAGTCAAAAATCTCAACACAGTCCAAACTAAAACAGCCCAGTTGACAGGTACACCACTCACTATCTGCCTAATTATTGCCAACACTACCAGCACATTGTGACTACAGTGTGTATTTTCCAAAAGCCACTGAGGCAACTTGCCTGGATGTCTTCAGTGGTACTTCCTGATCCAGGACCTCTACCATCAAGAACACGGCTGCAGGCCCATGGGAGCACTACCAGTATTAGATTCTGCTTCAAGTGGCACACCATCCTGACATGGAACTGTAGTGCCATTTGTTATCACTGTGTGACTAAAAGCTGGAGTTCCCTACCAAGTAGCACCATGGGTGGATCTTCAAAAGAAGGAATACAGTGAGACAAGTAGGCAGCTTAATGGGAACCAGAGAGAGAGAGGTTAAAAAAAAATGCTGACTATACACAGGCACTTGCAACCCTTTTAAAAATTAAAAAAAGCTCACCATTTATACTGCTTAGATACTTGTTTTAGACACACTGCCATTGATTTTCTTACCAATGTCTTCAGTGGGGATGAGACAGACCACAATACCTCTTTTCAGGATGTGGGGGTTGGCGCTATAATCAGTCTCCGCTCAGTTGGGGGAGAGGATGTCTGTGTTGAAAGGAAGTAGGAGGTAAGAATGAAAACTGAGTAGATTTTCTACATGAGCAGCAGGTAGATTTGCTAGCTGTTTGAAAGCTGCTCACCAGATTTCGGATATAGATGCAGTGTGGACTCCAGGAAAAGCTGGTGCATTGGCTTTCATCGTTCAGTAGTTTCACTGAGGTATTTTGCTAAGTGTTTCCTCTTAAGTCTTGTAGTATTTTTAGGTGATTCTTATTCACAGATATTGAGAAGCAGACAAAATCGATGAGCTGTCCATTCCAAGTGATTGTGAGTGATAGGGGTGTCAGTGGTTTCCTGGAGCATTTTTTGGCAAACTATTTTCTCATTCTTCTTCTGGAATATGTGATTCATTTAATGGGTATTTTTCTCATCATTTAACTTCACACTTTGGATTTTTTTAAAATCACCAGACTATTGATTTATGTGATCAGATGTCTGAGATTTTTCTGACTGACCATTTGCTTCTAAACTTTGCAGTCAAACACTTTCTCAGTAGCTTTTATATTCTGTTGAATTGGCCATTCTTGCTGTCAAGAATGAAGAAAATGAATTAAGATTCTTAAGAGTCATTTGAGGGGTGTGTCAGAAATTTTGGAAGCTGACTCAGTATAACCAGTCAATAATTTGTTCACACTGCCATCTACAGATGCAATACCATTAACAACCTAAAAGCAGACATTAAGGATAATTTCAATTTTGCTGTTGTAAAACAAATGACTTCAAATTGGATATCCATTATGCACCTAGCCAAATAGATGGGAAATCAAACGGAATATACAATCAGCATTTGGTATATTAATGTCTGTGAGGTATTGTTATTGTAAGTTAAAAGTGTTCCACCACTTAAATATAGTATATATTTAAATACTATTTAATATTTTTACCAATTTGAATCAACTTTATTCTATTTGTGCACTTGAAAATGCACTGAGATAAAACCCCATCCAGTTTTTTAGTGCAGTAGCAGAGATGGGAGGGAAATTAACAAGCACAATGTGTGGTGCATTGCTATGTAAGTATTGCAAATGCCTGGCATTTTGCACAATTAGACCCAGATTTTTTCTTTACTTTTATCCTGCATTTTAGCTTGGGTTTTATTGAATATTTCAAGGACTGCATCACGATTTCCCCCACTCTATCCAATACCTGACTGTTGCTTCGCACATTTCTTGGAGCAATAGCTGTGGGAGCTTGCATTACAAGCATGATGCAAGTTACTTTTTTTCAAGTTTGTTGCTTATGCTAACTGTTGCAACATTACTGTTAATTGTATATGATCACCAAGCTGAAGATGAAGCCAGCTTTTACTTCATTTTCTGAGTATATTGATCAGTGATAACAGATGAAGATAAAAATGCAGATGCTGGAAATATGTAGTAAAAATAGAAACAGAAAATACTGAAAACACTCAGCAGGTCAGGCAGCATCCACAGGAAGAGAAGCTGAGTTATCATTTCAGGTCGTGGACTTCATCAGAATGGTAACAGACACACTATGAGAATTTTCAACTCTGTTCTTGAGAGAATTTTTAGTTTTTGTTTAATTTAAAATATTAGAGCTTCATATCAGTCATATCAATAATTCACTCCTTCCTCCCCTAGTTGTGTATTGTGCCCAGCTGGTCTCAGTGAGGCTACATATCTGCATTCCAGTGGTTAACAGACTTGGAGGTTCTTGTGAAATTAATACTTCTTGGATAGTTGACCTAGAATTTCACTCAACATTTTCTGGAAACTTATCCTCTTGCATTAGCCAAACAGATTTGGCCTTCCTCTGCAAGTATACTATCAATTTGCAGATCTGTGTTTTGTGACTCTATGGCTTAATGGCAATGAAGCATTAGAGAACTGCACTTTGTACCATAACAGTACAACATATTGAAGGAGAATGCAGTTTACTCATATGTAGCTGTCATTTTAGGAATCATTGATTAATTTAGTTGCATGCAAGGGACTGCAGTGAACGAGAACCAAAGGCCACTCAGAACAGAAATTTTTTTTTTTGTAATGCTTTTTAAGTTCTGCAGATAAAACTATCATTCCAGCAACGCATTAGAACATAGAACAGTACAGCACTGGAAAAGGTCCTTCAGCCCACAAAGTTGTACTGAATTAATTAAACTAATGACACCTCATCCATTCTGCCTGCACATGGTCCATATCCATCCATTCTCTGCATATTCATGTGCTTATCTAAAGACTCTTAAATGCCTCTATCGTATCTGCCTCCACCACCACCTGGACAACACATTCCTGGCATCCACCACTCTCTGTGTAAAACAAAAGAAAATTGACCCACATATCTCCTTTGAACTTTCCCTCTCTCACCTTAAATCCTTTTGGTCCTAGGAAAAAGATACTGGCTGTCTACTCTATCTGTATCACTCATAATTTTATAAACTTCTATCAATCTCCCCTCAGCCGCTGCCACTCCAGAGAAAACAACCCTAGTTTGTCCAACCTCTTGGACAAATATCAGCCTTTATTTCATATTATATACATTTATATCAGCCTTTCGTAAAATGTACAGTTCAGTCAGAGCAATTGCATCTCAAATAGATTCAGGAGGGGTGAAATTATTAGAAAAAATTCTATTTTATTTTGTTGAAGATCAGATGATGGTTATTGCAATTTAAAGTATTCCATTTGACCAGGACTTCCATCGGTCTCACATTCTATTAGGGAAAGTTTATATTGCACTTTTTTTTACCTAAATTACTAAATTAAAGTCTTTGTCCTTCAATTGCTACATTTATCAATTAACCAATGCTGTTAAAACTGATTTTAGCTGCTTGCTATGACATTGTTGTCATGGGAGCTTGTTATATGCAGTTTGGCTGCTGTTTTCCCAGGCTTCAGAAATGCTTCTTCGCTGTAAAGCAGTTCAGAATGCCCTGCAGTCTCTGAAAGTGCAAGCTCATTCTTTATTTGAAACTGAACTTCTGCTTCACCTCACTAAAGATTCTCCATATGAGTTTTGGATTTAGTTTACAAGGTGCACCTGCCCTCCATCTGCTTTATTTGGGATCCTTTAGAATTCTTTGATTTTTGATTGATATTTTATACTCCTGGTTTCCAAATCCACAAATGTGCACAGCTGCATTTAGCCTTCAAATCGATTTTCCCATTTTTGTTTTCTGCGAAGGAGACTTGCAACCTCTGGTCCTACCAGTAAGGACTCTGTAGGGGATACTGCTTAAAGTCCTTTACACATTTACTGACTTTAGGACCACAGAAGTTCTTTTCATCATCATATGGGATACCACAAAGGGATCCTATCACTAGTGGCAAAGAATCACTTTTACTTGCAGCATGGTAACCACAAAAGCAATAGACCTTTTACTTGCACCACAGAGATCACAGAGATTTAACACTATGGAGACTGGAAAGAGTCACTGACTAGAATGACAAAAGGAGACCTTATCCATAGCGACACAAGGTGGCAGTGGGATAGTAGTAGAAATTGGAGAAAGGAATGACAGTCAGTGGCAGCAGCATGACTTTGTGTGTGTTACCATTGTTAATGATGTTATCCATAAATTAGATGTTGAACAAAATCTTTACACATTGCCACCACTTCGAAAATTTGGTCTGTGGTGGCTAAAGAATGATAGAGACAAAAAAACTGCTGGAGAAACGCGGTGGGTCAAGCAGCATCTGAAGATGAAAATGGACAGTCGACGTTTCGGGTTGAGACCCTTCATCTGGACTGAAAGATGGAGGAGAGATGGCCAGTGTAGAGAAGTGAGGGTAAGGGGTGGGGCAAGAGCTGGCGAGTGATAGGTGGATCCAGGTGAGGAGAGGTGATTGGCAGATAGAAGAGGGAAGCATCAGAGGCTGGGAAGTGAGGGGTGGAGGCAACAAAGAACTGCAGGTTATGGAATTCAATCAAAAGGGAAGCTGGAGCATGAAACCAAATAATGGAGTTGGGGTGGGCAGATGGGAATAGTTGGGGGAGGAGATCCAGTGGGAGATTCCAGCATCTGCAGTCTCTTGTGTCCATAAAGAAATGATGATGTCTATCATTTATTTACTTCCATTGTAGTCCTTGAAACAAATTACTGGATGTGCAGCCAGAATTTTGGATCATTGATCCAGAGATATATTAGTTTGAAACCCTCCATTACTGCTAGTGATTTTTAAATTCAAGTAATTAAAAAAAATCTGGAATTAACAAAAAATAAGTCTTGGCAACAGTGATCATGAACCTTCCAGATTTTCATAAAAAACTATTTTGTTTAATAATAACCTATAGGAAAAGAAATCTGTCATCCTTGCCCAGTCAGGTCTGTTTGTGATTCTGGACCTACCAATGTGATGAACTCAATTGTTTCCTTAGTTTAGGAGCAACTGGGGATGGATAACAAGTGCTGGCATTGCCAGCAATCTATCCCATGAACAATAAAATACATGCTGCCATTATTAATTTCACTCAACAACAATGAATGCATTCTGGATGCATTATCTATAAAGTGCTTTGGAATATTTGTTGCATAATAGACATGCAGTATATAAGTACAAGCTAGTTTCTTGGTGATTTTGCTGTATTTAAGTATTGTTGAGCACCCTCGTTCTTCTGTTACCATGGAATCAATGTTCATCTCTCTTGGAATGTGTGAAAAATGTACATTGATTAAGTGTAACATGTTGTATGGATGTTTATGTGGATTGCACATATTTAATGTACAAAAAAAGATTGCAATGTGGATATTACCATGAAAAATTGTATCTACTTTATATGATATTTGTCCCTAGCATTTAAGCAAAGGTATTAATCTAATTAATTCCAAATAGATTAATTAAAAGAAGGTTTTTGCATTTGGTTTCAATACATGCAGCTTTTTCTTCTGCTTTTGCAGTCTATTATACTGTGTTTTTGAATCTCCAAATGGTGAGCCCTATCCGACAGTATTTATGAACAACGTATGTATTTTTGTGCATTGGGTCTAGTCAGCTGTTAAGCCACATGATTTTGATGTACCACTACTGAAAATTGCAAATGTCACTCCACTCTTTAAGAAGGGAGGGAGGCAAAAGACAGGAAAATATAGGCCAGTTAGCCTGACTTCAGTGGTTGGTAAGATGTTAGAGTCCATTATTCAGGATGAGGTTTTGGGGTACTTGGGAGCACATGATAAGATAAGCTGAAGTCAGCATGGTTTCCCTGAGGGGAAATCTTGCCCGACAAATCTGTTGGAATTCTTTGAGGCAGGATAGGCAAAGGAGAGTCAGTGGATGTTATTTACTTGGATTTTCAAAAGGCCTTTGACAAGGTGCCGCACAAGAGGCTGCTTAACAAGATAGGAGCCCATGATATTACAGGAAAGGTACTAGCATGGATAGAAGATTGGTTGACTGGCAGAAGGCAAAGAGTGGGAATAAAAGGGGCCTTTTTTGGGTTGGCTGCCAGTGACTAGTGGTGTTCCGCAGGGGTTGGTGTTGGGTCTGCTACTTTTCACGTTATATGGCAATGATCTGGATGACGGAATTGATGGCTTTGTGGCCAAGTTTGAGGATGATACAAAGATAGGTGGAGGGGCAAGTAGTACTGAGGAAGCAGGGAGTCTGCAGAAGGACTTGGACAGGTTGGGAGAATGTGGAATACAGCGTAGTGAAGTGTCTGGTCGTGCACTTTGGTAGAAAGAATAAAGGCATAGACTATTTTCTAAATGGGGAGCGAATTCAGAAATCAAAGGTGTAAAGGAACTTAGGAGTCCAAGTGTGGAATTCCCTGAAGGTAACTTGCAGGTTGAGTCGGTGGTAAGGAAGGCAAATGCAATTTTAGCATTCATTTCAAGAGGACTAGAATATAAAAGCAAGGATGTAATACTGAGGCTATAAGGCATTGGTCGAACCACATTAGGGGTTAAGTTTCTTAGCCCCATG
>JAUZTB010000002.1:38547673-38560580 GCA_034780895.1 Rhynchobatus australiae
ATAACATTACCCAGGAAGTATACAGTTCATAAAGTACAGAAGTATGGAATCTTGTTAATGATTGGTTGAGCCATGACTAGAACTGTGTCCCAATAATGGGTAACACACCCTCAAATGATGCCAAGGTTTTAAAGAGACCCCCGAGACTATTTACTACAGTGGTTCCAGGGTCCAGAAAGGAGTAGAGCAGTGGTTATTCTCTTCAGATCCAAGAAAGTTAAGGGCAAATTTATTGGAGGCATTTGAAATCATTTTGATCTTTGATACAGAAAATTAGTAGACACTGTTTCCAATGACATATGGATCGTTATCATGAAAATGCAGATTTAAACTAATTGGCAAATAAAGAGAGGTGAGATCAATATTTTTCAGTGTGGAGACTGTACTAAAGACACAGGAAATATGAGCAGGTATGTCATATTACTTTGACCATTGAAATGTAGAAGATTGTTCTTCCAATGATAACATCACAAGGGGCTTGAATTGTTAAAAATAGTAACTGAGCTTTTCAAATGGCTTATTGCATAGTTGTGCCATTTTGTGTGGTGCTGTACAGTGCAAAACATCTTGTTTGTCTTGATTAACTGATGTAGTAGTTGGGTCACAACCATTGGAATCAAAGGAAAACCTAGCCAATATTCCTGCTCCTGGTAATTATCTGATTATTCCGCAAGTCACAAAGCCTTCAAATTTTGTTGAGGTCATGCTGTATCTTCCTTGTGATGCCTTTCATTGTCAAATAAATGCTTACCTGCTGATTGTCAAAAGTTTGTTTTTGAAAACTAATCCTTTGGCTAAATCATGGAATGCAGGTAATTTATTCAGGTTAGATCTGTCAGGTTTCATTTATGTCACATATTAATCAGTTCCATAGACAAGGCGACAGAACATGTCTGGACTAGGTAGGGAAGGAAATTTGTATTTGAGACTCAAGTAATTCATTAAACCTCAATTTTGTTGTGTGCAATTCATGCAAAGCTTCCTTTATGGAAGACCTTTCCCAAGAAGGTAATTATTATCTTACCAGCAACATGAAACCTGGTTGTTTACCTTCATTTGAGTTACTTAAGCTTGACAAAAAATATTAAAGAAGGCAAGAAAGAAAAAATATTTTTCATGACCTCAGGTTGTTTTACCCTGCTGTGCTC
Organism: Rhynchobatus australiae; assembly: GCA_034780895.1. Lineage (NCBI taxonomy): Eukaryota > Metazoa > Chordata > Chondrichthyes > Rhinopristiformes > Rhynchobatidae > Rhynchobatus > Rhynchobatus australiae. The sequence goes on from JAUZTB010000002.1 coordinate 38,548,822, forward strand.
CATAGCTACAGTGACCATTTTTTCAAAGTATTTCAATACAGAAAATAAAGCAACTGATCTCTGTACTGCAAGATCATATAACCGGCAATGTGATGGTGATCAAATAGGTTTTCTCAGTGATGTTGGTTGAGGAAACAGTATTAACACCTGGGAGAAGGTCTCTGCTTTTACTTGAAAGATCACCTTCAACAATGCTCACCCCTTTGTAACCGCGTTAGAGAGTCAGCTTAGATTACGTGCCCAAGCCTCTACAGTGGGATTTGAAACCGTAATCATCTGGTTCAGAAACACTGACACTGAGCCACTTGACTCCCAAAATAAAATTAAAGGTTTAGTGATTATGTCTCACTGCCAGTATTCCATCATTACATTTCTTAATCCATTTTAAAATTGTAAGTATTGCGGCCTTAATGCCAATCATTTGATGCAGCTTTGTTGATATTGCTTCCATACACTTTGCCTAATTATAGAGTGCAGTTCCATGCTGCTTACACAACTGTGTGAATCTGCTAACCATTTAGGCACTACACTGCTTTGTACCTCTAACTTCATTAATCATTATAGCCTCGGAACTTTGTTAGCTTTCTTGTCAGGGAAATTTGTATTAATTGTTGGAAATAGATTTTCTCTATTAAGTCAATCCTTGATGCAATTTCAGTATTGATATTTACATTTTGTATGGAATTAATTGACAGCTGTGGCCAACTATTAGAAGCTCCCCTTTCTTGCCAATGCCACATGCCTTTTCCATATTTCTTTAAAATATAGAAGGAACCCATTTTGGCCCACAGAGCAATTCTATTATCCCATTAATTTTCCCTGTAACCTGTTCTCCTAACATTCTCATCAGTTCCATTCAGATTAATGTCATAGAGTTACACAGCACAGAATCAGGCCTATTGGCCCAACTCATCGACACTAACCAAGGTGCCTTCCTGAGCTCGCCCATTTGCCTGCATTTGATCCATATCCCTCTAAACCTTTTATCCATGTATTTCTCCAAATGTCTCTTAAACGTTGTAATTATACCCACCTCTACCATATCTTCTGCACCATCTCTAACTTAGTCATATCCTTATAGAATGGCGAACAGAACAGCACACAATATTCCAGCTGCAATTTCACCAACATCTTGTACATGAATTTTCACCAAATTTATTATCAATTTACTAACTATCATCCACTCTTTTTCTTTTTCAAGAAAATGGACCTGCTAGGAACTAGCAATTCTCAGGCGTGTCTGTTCGATATCTAGTACTCTCACAAACTATTTCAACTATTTCTTTGTGCAAGCAAAGCTATTAATGAAATAGCTTTGGTTCATTTACAGTGGTGTTCTTGACTCCCAAACCTACAGACAGGTAATATGTACAACAGTGCCAGAAATCACAAATTCTGCCTCTAATAAGGACAAAGCCTTGCAGGGAAGGTGCCATTGAAAATGTTTCTCCAATGGCATGGACGGTCTAGCACAGATCTCCTGCACAATGCCATTTTAACACATGTTTTCATGCACAAGTGATTTTCTGTTCCTATCCCAGATCCTGCTTGTAAGGTTTTACTATATTTGGATTTTTTTAAATGTCTCTGGTCATATTATACATTGGCATAGCTGGATTTGGGAGGTTGTGCATATTGCTCATTTGACATTATAGTGTGCCATTACATTAGTTTTTGTATCAAATGCACCTTCTCTTTCATGTCAAGAACTATTTTAGTTCAATGAACTGCAGGAGTATAGTGGTTAGCATAATTGCAAACTCTACAAATCATTCATAAATCTAAGAGTCAGGAATTTTAGCTACAAAGTTAGACTGGAGAAGTTAGGGTTATTCACCTTAGAGAAAAGGGGATATTTAATAGAGATGTATAAGATCTTGGTAGTTTTAGATAAGGTAAATAGAGAAAATCTGTAACTGTTTGCTCAGAGTGTAGTTATGAACTAGATTTCACAGCTTGTTAAGGTTGTTGAAGCAAATTCAATCAGTGCCTTCTAAAAGGAATTGCTTATGCTCTGGAGAACATTTGTGGGGCTTTGAGGAAAGACAAGGAATAATACCGTAAAAATTGTTCTACTGGGAGCAAGCATGGACTCAATAGGCCATTATTTTGACCACTGGAGCTCTCATTTTCATCATAATAGTTGATATTTATAATATATTTAATATGATTTTGCATTATTGAGTAATTTTACTCTAATGTTAACATTAGTATGAAAAGCATATCTGTGGAACAATATTACTCCTATTATGGCTTAGCACAGCAACTAGGAACTTTTTCTGCCCCTCCGAGGAGTAGTTGACTGCCATCATCGAATCACCTGAAAATTTAGGTAAAACAAAATGAGTGGTATCAACTGAGGAAGGTTCTGGATCCACCCAAATTCATGTGAGTTAGACACTGGAGTGAATAAAATGTTTGGGCCTGTGGAGAATAATTAAGAAAAAGAGACTGACAGGATTGCTTTACCAGGAGCTGCCATTGACCTAATGAGCCCAGTGGCCTTATTCTATACCATAATAATTTCATTATGTATCCGGGCCAGTGAAAAATATTTTGGGACTTTCAGGTATAGTTTAAAACTTCAAAGCCAAATCTTCCTAATATTTGGTATTGGGTACCTATAAGTAATACTGATAATAATTGAATGGCACAGCAGTTAGCTTTTCTTCCTCACAGCTCCAGCGACCTGGGTTCAATCCTAAACTTGGGTGCCTCCTGTGTGAAATGTGCACATTCTCCCTGTGATCACATGGGTTTCCTCTGTGTGCTCTGACAATGCCCTGCAGACGCTGCTTAACTTTTAAATTAACTCCTAACTACATTGCAGTGTAGAAGTAATCTAATGTGTGTCTCATTTCTTTTCTTTAGGGTCTGAACGGAATGTCTGTGGATGAGAAGCCTGAATCACCCATGTATGTGTATGAGTCAACAGTGCATTGTACAAATATCCTCCTGTGCCTCAATGACCAGCGCAAGCAGGATATCCTCTGCGATGTGACCGTACTGGTGGAGAGGAAGGAATTCCGTGCCCACCGCGCTGTCCTAGCTGCGTGCAGCGAATATTTCTTACAGACTTTGATTGGGCAAACAGAACATGAACTGGTTATCACTCTGCCTGAGGAGGTACGATGTAGTAACTTGCTTTAAACATAGAGCATAGCTTAATCAGATCCTACCGCTGCAGGAAGCATGGCATGGGAACACTCCATGCAGTATTATGTTATTTCCTTGATGTCCAAAATAGCAGTCAGTTTATGTTGTTATTTTTACTCTCTATTGAATTCATCATTGCAAATTAAACGTAAAAGCATTAAAGAGTATATAATATAGAGTTGTGGAAATGCAAAGGTGCAATATTTTAGAGCATTGCTATTTGTTGCTATCATGGCAACCGTATATTCCATCAACTTACTAAGCCCCCAGAGCACTGTAGAACTCCAAGTCTCAGAAATCTCCTTTCTTCATACTAAGATGGAAAGTTGACCAGTAATTCCTACCTGATATCCCTCAAGCCTCCATTCTAATATTTGGTACATGGGATAAGAACTATTCCAGATCCCAATTCGTCAAACAGAAGGAAATTAGGGCACCCATACCTTCTGTAAAAAAAAATGTAGTTTACAGCACTGGAGGTCATTTAGCACATAATATTTGTGTCATCTTTTTGCTGGGAAAGCCAATCACAGACAGATTTTGTTTTTAAAGGAGACCTGTAATGACTATTTAATCTGTCAGGAAATTGTGTTATGGGTCAAATTTGGTTGAAGCTAGTAACTAGATGTTTTAAAGATGGCGTTAAGCAAAAAATGCAAAACTAAAGTTGTGGTTTGGCTTAAGCTGTAATTATAGGGGACCAGTCATAAACTTTGGAGAAAACCTAATCTTAATCATAATGTTACTCTTAGATGCCTGAAGTAAACAGAATACACAAATTTATTGACTATCCTGGACGATCAAAGTCCTCCAGCAATTCAATATTGAGACTTTTGTCAAGTCTAATGTGACACTTGAATGGACTCTGATAAAAGAGAATACCAGTCGAAACTTTAACTCTAAGGCTTCACTACAAACCATGGAAGAGAATATTATACATGCAGCGCAACTTTCAAGGCCTTATTTCATAGACATCTAATCTATCATCCTTACTGCCATCACTGTCCAAAATGGTTGTGTCTAACCATCAATGCACTTTATATATTAAAGTGAGGGAAAAACTAGACTGAAGCACAAACCAAAAAGGCAAGAAGTATGCAGTATATCAGTAAATGAAAGATGGTTTGGCATTTCAGGCAAAGACCTTTGTCAGAGGCTAACAACATCCCCTATTTCCAGTATTTTCTATATTTAAATGTCCAGCATTTGCACTTTTTTCATTTCATTTTCACAACTGGATTGAATTGGAAGGTAAGTCAATGAAGGAGAGTTGAAAATAGTAGGATCTGTAATTATAGGTAATTTAGTGGTTGGCTTTTCAAATAAAACATTTCAATTCAAAGTAACACCTGATTTAGTGAATGGATGGTTCCTTTATAGCAGCATTATATCTAGTATTTTGTTGCTGGACTTGATGTTTAAGTCATAACCTAACTTCACACATCATAAATAGGTTGCATTAACATGTGACTTGAAAACATATGTTTTTGGATTCTGAGCTAAAAATTAAATTGTTTGCTTTTCACTTTTTCAGCAGCTTTGGAGAAAATATTTTTCATGTCCATATTTTGTTGTGAGATACTACATGATGAGGTGTTTTGTGCTTTTAGTTTAATTAACCAGCTGAAATTAACTCTGCAAAAAAATAGTGAGTGTGTCATTCTTAAATATTATGGCACTGAATTTTCACAGAGGTTCTCCCACCAGCCCAGCATAATAGAGCTGATGGGCCACAGAAACCCCTGAAAATGCTTTGTACCATCCATATGCTTCCCTGTTCATTACCATTCCAGCTCATGATGTACAATGACAACACCCTTTACCATCATTCTAGCACCTTTCTCAACCCTTCTGCTGCCTCTATATTGAAAGGCCTGTTTCTCTGACATCCACACCAGGATGAACAGAAAGTTCCTGGCAATTAAAGTCCTCTAATTCCATTCCTCTGCTGAACACTATTTGAGGCTAAAGAGGACTATCCATAAACTTTCCATACTATTTGGGCCAGAGCTGAGCTTTGATCACTTTCATTTTGTGCCTGTCAAAGCCCTGTTTTTGCCACCTTTGTGAATTCTGCAGATGCAAGCATGTTCAATGCAGCTAAACTGGGCCAGCAGCCAAGTTATCAGCAATGTTTCATATCAGTAACACTGGAATAAATGTGAACTGCATCTTATAAACATGTGTGTGCACAAATGGAAACGAAGAGTGAAGGGTGGTTACAGGGAAAGGAAGAAGAAAAAGTACAGTGATTCAATTACATAAATAATGAGGCAAGTATGTGAAAACCATGTAGAAAGAGAAGGAGTGCAAGGCAACCATGAATAGTTGGGGTGGATGCCTGTACGCCAGGGAAATTGGAACGAAAAATGCCAACTATTTTGTTAGGAGTGAGAGCAGAAAGTGCTGGAAACACTCAGCAGGTCAGGCAACATCTGAGGAAAGAGAAACCGTTGACATTTTGGTTTGGAGACCCTCGATCAGAACTGGAAGAGAGAGAAAGCAAGTTAAGTTTCAAATTGCAGAGAGGTTGGGGAAGATGCGGATAGGACAAAGGGAATATTTCTGGTATCACAAGACCAGGATTGCCTTGGTGATGTGTTGTTCACAAAACCATCAAACTGATAAATTAATGAGGACTGTTAGACAGAATAAAGGGTTCATGTAAAAGCTGTGAAAGGCAGCATAGAGCTGTTACAAGGCTAAGGAATTCAGGGAAGAGAACAGTGATGTCCTAAAACATATCAATGTTATAGAAGAGGAAGTGTTGGTGATGCTGAGGTGCATAAAGGTGCACAAGTCCCTGAGACCTGACCAAGTGTATCCTAGGATGTTGTGGTAAGCGAGGAAAAGAATTTCTGGGGCTCTGGCAGAGATGTTTGTACCTTCCTTAGCCACATGTGAGATACCGAAGACTTGGGGATGACTAATGTTCTTGATTTAAGAAGGGCCTAGACAGAGAGCGGTTGATTTCTGCCAGAGGAGGTGATGGAATCAGATACAGTTACTATATTTGAGAGGCACTTACACAGACACTTAAATCGGTAAGGCAGAGAGGGATATGGTCCTAATGCAGTCAAATAGGATTAGTGCAGATGAGCAAAAGCATGTACTTGGTGGTCCGAAGGGCCCTCTTCGGCGCTGTACAATTCCATGACTCCATGATCTGCTTAATCGTTCCTGAACTGACTTCTGGAAAGTGAGTCAATTCATAAAAGTACAGACATTATGGCTGCCAATATTTCCCTCCACCCAACCCCTCGTGATCAGTGGCACCAATTGAACCTCATGCCAGTGCAAGGCACAAGCTCCTGAACCTGCAGAAATCGCAGTAATTATGTGCATTGTGATTATATTCTTTTAGCACTCAGAACCAGCAATGCCAATTACAGTAGACAGAGCAGTAAAAGCACTGCAGAGAGCAATCTGGGATGCATTACTTTGTGCATGTTGATGACATCATCATTTGCATGAAGGAAGCCTAAAAACTGACAGCTGTGGTAGGATGAATCGTGTCCCAAAGTGCCTGGTACTGTTTCCAAATGGGTGTATTTCAAGTAGCAATGGGTGCACACCCATTAAAACATGCACAAAAATCATTTTTGTCTGGTTTACGCACAAAAAAAAATCAAGTGTTACATGCTTTGATTTCTAGATAAATGTAAATAGATCTGAGCTTGCATAGCACCTTTTCTCCCCAATGCCACAAGTGTGGAATACTTGTGATCTTATTAAAGCTATCTTTTCAAACCTGCTCAGGGCACCAAGCTGTGATTTTGTAACTTACGATTACGTTTATCATTCCATGTGTAAGAAATCAATATATATCTAAACTTACATAGAACAGATAACAACACTGAGTCATTTTTGATGATGTTAGCTCATTCACAGTTTCACAGTTTCAGATAACGTCATAAATGCAAAGCAGTAGAGTGGAACATTTTATAAAAGTAAAAACAAATCCAGTCCAGTTTATACTTAGCAGTTTCTCTAAGTATGCAGTGGAGATTAATTGACCAAGTAGACACATCAACAAGAATCCAAAATATTCAAATCAGACAACTTTTGGACATTGTATTATCAGCACCCATGTTTTCTATCGTGGACTTTGCCTGTTAAAAATACCATGTTAAGGTCCCACTTCCACCAACCAGGTTATCATGGCAGCAAAAGGACAGAAGTGCTGGCTTGGTAAAGCTTTGACTATCATTGTGTACGTGCAGCACATGCATGCACCTTGATACTTTGCATTGTTTTATCTCAAAAGAAGCCAGGCTCCGCATTATATTGAATCCATTAGATATTTGGTAGGTACGTAGGTCAGGGTGATTACAAAGAGTAGCAAAAGGCAGAATGGATTCTAGAATATTGCAATGGCTTCAGTTGTGTAGAACTGACAAAGCTTTACTGACTCTTCTGCATTATTTCTGCTACTCAATTTTGCTAGCCTCACACAGTTTGAGTGTGTGAGTAGTCCTCAGTGAAGTTTGGAACTGCCATGTTCCCATTGAGTCAAGTGACTCTTTGCAGATTATATAACTGCAGAACACAATGGGGTGAGCTTCTTGTTTTTTCTAACTGCTGAACATGACCTTTGTCTGGAATTGGCAGCTCCAGTTTGTTAGGTAGACATCTAACACATGTGGCATGGTGATTGGCTTTATTAGATGTGTGTCTGATACTGGGAAAGTATTGGATCTTGACTGGAAGTGCCTGGCCTAATTTCACATTTAGTATGATTTCACCTGAAAATGGTTAGTAGCACGACTTAATCCAAGATTACAAAGATTTTGGATAGAATAGTACAAGAAAAAAAAGAACACATTGCAATAAAATTTCTTGGTGTAAATTTTTAAGTGTGTGTTAAAACAGAAAGAACATATTGGATAATTTGGAATTCTAAGAGTGCAGTAAGGATAAATTACATTTTATTTAAAATATTACACTTATCCATTCAGCAGGCAGATTTGAATGAAAACTATCTTTCATGACCTCCTTTGAAATAAAAACTGTTGAGCTTCAAATGAAAGCTTACTTAAATATTTGAACCTTGTTCAAAGATTCAATGGTGAGAGAAAATTGCAATTAGAAACATGAAGAAATGCATTAATCTCAAATATGATTTCAAATTAAGGCAATTTTTCATTTTTAGCTTTTTTAGCAAAAACAACTAGCATATTTTGCCATGATTTTGGTTGTGACAAAGGGTCTTCAAACTGAAACATTAATTCTTTTTCTCTTCTTATAAATGCTATGCCTCATGCTGAGCATTTCTAGTAACTTTTTATATATTTCCACACCTGCAGATTTTTGATTTTCATTTTCAGTGTTTTAGCATAGGTTTGAAAAGACTGTTGATGGATGGGAGTGATTAAGAGAGGTGAAAGGGAGTTAACAAAGATGAATTTTAAAACATTTTCAAGAACACCAGAGTGGGCAAGGGAAGTGGATGTTCCTGCCATCAGTGGTCATCGTATCATAGAAAATTAACAACAAAGGAGGCCACTCAATCCATTGTGTGTGTTCTGGTCAAAAAATGTTCTTCAGCTTCATCATACCTTTCAGCATTTGGCCCATAGCCCTACAAGTGTCAGCAGAAAACTGCAGATGCTGGAAATGTGAAATAAAGAAATGCTGGAAATGCTCAGCAAAGCAGGCAGCATCTGCGGAGAGAGCAATAGTTAATGTTTCAAGTCAGTGACCCTTCATCATAACCTTATTGTGACATCCAACAGAGTTCCAAAACAGTGTGAAAGGGATGACAGAAATATTGGTCAATCAGTTGATCTACATGGTGTGTTAAGAGTTCTTTGTGCACTCTAACATGCGGCAACTTATCAGTAGCAATACTATGGTGCCTCTGCATCTGACACTTCATGAAGTTTTGTTTACAATAACTTACTAGAATGTAACTAACTTGAAGATAAATTTATATATTTAGAGATGACCCAAAAGTAATAATAAAGCAGTGAAATTTTAAAAAAAAATTCAAATCTGAAAAGAATATATTTTTGGACCAAAGGGGAATTAAGGGTGTTTGTGAAGGTAGGAAAGTGGCTAGTTATTAAATCAGCCATGACCTTATTGAATAGTAGAACAGGGCTAATGAACCATATGAACAACTCCTCCTTCTGCTTCTGATACTATTATGTTCATATGTAGTTGTAATAATTTGGGGGAATACGGAGTGAGTCTAAGAGAAGCAAATATCCTCACCTTTTGTTGACGTACCATTCAATTTATTATTTGCAAACCTTGATGTGTAAAAGTATATTGATCAATTTTTTAAAATTCTTATAAATAAAAGCTTGCACAAATCGGCAAGAATGTTAACAGAAAGCAGGTGCAGAGAAACTTAAATTTGCAGAAAGAAAAAGCAGTTAGAAAAGCAAATAGAATTTTGATACATTTAACGTTAAATTAAAAATTGGTAACCTGGTTTATTATTATCACATGTACCAAAGTACAGTGAAAAGCTTTGTTTTGCATGCCATCCATACACATCATTTCATCACATCAGTATATTGAGGTAGTACAAGGGAAAAGCAATAACAGAATGCAGAATAAAGTGTTACAGAAAAGGTGCAGTGCAGACAGACAATAAGGTGCAAGGCCATGACAAGGTAGATTGTGAGGTCAAGAGTCCATCTTATCATACAAGGGGACCGTTCAATAGTCTTATAACAGCGGGATGCAAGCAGTCCTTGAACCCAGTAGTATGTGCTTTCAGGCTTTTGTATCTTCTGCTCAATGTGGGGGGGGAGGGGGGGGCGGAGGCGGAGAAGAGAAAATGACCGGGGTAGGTGGTGCCTTTGATTGTGTTGGCTGCTTTACCAAGGCAGCGAGAAGTGTAGACAGAGTCCATGGAGGGGAGGCTGGTTTCTGTGATGTGCTGAGCTGTCCACAGCTCTCTGCAGTTTCTTGCAATCTCTTGTAGAACAGTTGCCATACCAAGCCGTGATGCATCTGGATAGGATGCTTTCTATGGTGCATCTATAAAAATTGGTGAGGGTCAATGGGGACATGCCAAATTTCTTTAGTCTCCTGAGGAAGTAGACACAATCCTTAATTTGTTTAAATACTGGCAAGCTTACAATGGGAAAATTGCATGTAATTCATTATATGACATTAACCTTTTGGGCAGTATACATTGAATATTCACTGAAATTATATTAGAAATTGTAGTTATTTTGGTTATTGAGATTCTGACAGTTCTTCGGTGGCTTCTCGAACTGGATGCTGGGGGAATAGCTTTATCACTTGTAACTTTGAAAGTACTTTAAGCAAGCAATAAATAGCAGAGCTGATTTCAAACAGAATACACTAACCAAGAAAACCTGGTGTTAAAAACAATTTATATAAATCACTGAGCTTTTAATTGATCAGGATTACCCTTACAAACTAGCTTTGCCTGAGGCATGTTACGATGAATGGAAGTTAAAATTTGCTGGTTGGCTAATCACAGTTGATATTGTATGGCAAAAAATATGTAGTAATAAGTACTGAAGACTTGTACCAATTTGTCATGGATTTGGCTTAGTCTCTTAGACTTGGAGACAAGGTGGAGTTTACAGATAGAAGCATACACAATTCCAAGAAAGGTTGTCTCAGGTGTGTTCAAACTGATACCTGCCTTCTAAGAAATTTTTGTCACCAAGTTCTTTCAAGAAAGTCTCTCAAGAGAACTTGGGTGATCTTTAACCCTCTTTTTTTTCAAAAGCGGTGTGTATCTTAATTGACTTCAGCAATTGCTTTGAATTTCCACCACTTGCTTGTCTTCATATCTCCAACTTTTCACTTCTCTTTATTGATTTTTCTTTCTCCATTTCTGAGATGAGGCAGTCAACTGTAAGAACATGGAACAGTATGGCACAGGAACATGCCCTTCGGCCCATGACGTCTGCGCCAAACCTCTTCTGCCTGCGCTGTTTCAACTTCCCAAAATGCATCACTTTGCACTTCTCTGAGTTAAATTCCATCTGCCATTCCTTTGCTCACTTTCTCTGTTGATCAATGTCTTGTTTTAACCTTAGAAAACCTCCTTCACTAGCCACTATGACACCAATTTTGGTGTCATCTGCAAACTCACTAACCGCGCCATTTACATTTTCATCCAAATCATTAATGTATGACAAATAACATGCCCAGCACTGATATGAATCTGAAAAACAGCCCTCCACTACCACCCTCTGCCTCCTTCCACCAAGCCAATTTTGTATCTAGTTGGCAAGCTCAGCCTGGATTGCACGTGTTCTAACTGTCTGAACCAGCCTACTATATGGTACCTTGTCAAAAGCTTTGCTAGAGTCCATGGAGACAACGTCTACTGCCCTGTCCTTGTCAATCCTCTTGGTCAGATTCATGAGCTAAATCAGATTCATGAGACAAAAAGCCTAAATCAGATTCATGAGACTTGATTTCCTACACGCAAACCCTTGCTGACTATCCCTATTCAATCCTTGCCTTTAGTGCAAGGATTGCACTAAATTCTTGTGCAAATAATCCTATCTCTCAGATAAGTGCAAATTATCCTATCTCTCAGAATCCCTTCCAATAACTTTCCCACCACTGATGTAAGGCTCAGCGGCCTGTAGTTCCTTGGC
>JAUZTB010000002.1:39011378-39021787 GCA_034780895.1 Rhynchobatus australiae
GCGACACTTGCGGGCTGCCCCCAGAACACTCTATGCAAAAGATGCATTTCACTGTGTGTTTCGATGTACATGTGACTTATAAAGATATCTTATCTTATTTTATCTTATCTTATCTTATTAATGGTTGATGTGGAATAAGCCGCTGATGGGAGAGTAATTAGCAAATGTCTAGAAATTGGATTTCATCTTTATTTGATGCATATGTTTTGTGCAATGCTAATGCCATATCAGGGATCAGTAAAACAAAGATCATGATGTGGACATATCATCATGTTATGGATGACTTACCATTGTTCTTCCTCATTCAGTAGCAGTGTAATGCAAACAGAACTGCTGGCAGCCCACCGCAGAGTTCACAGCCATTGGCATTCCCACATAGCCAGCTGAGAAGTGAGAAGACTTCAATAAAGTGAATGCTCCCTGGCAGCCACATGGAGAATCGGTCTGCTCATGGAGACCCCTCCTCACCCTCCATGTGCTGGAGAGCATGATTGTGCTCCATGCTGCAATTAGCCCCAGGCCTCTGTGATCAATGCGAACATCAGGTATACAGTGCAAACATCTGAGACTGTGCTGTCCATGGTGAGAAGATCAGTGAAGTAAAACAAATGTGTGGAAGTCAGTGTTTATAAAAACAATATCCAAGAGGGGATCTTTTAATTCACTTGTTGTTCCTGACTTGGTGTTTTACAGGGCCTCCCCAGGCTACAAATGCCCAAGTTATGGACACCCCATGCATTCAACCGAGCTCCCATTAATATTATTAAATTCAAATGACAACCAGTCCTGTGATAAAACCTGTTAATATATAACCTCAGACACAATTGTCTTTTAAGAACACGGGCTGCCAGTTTCACTGCGAGAGGCCACTTAAGAGACTTGGTTTTAAAATTGGCAAGCAATCACTGCTTTAGTGCTTGTGCAATGATACTCTATTGAACAATGAAACCACTTCAAGCCCATCGAAACCAGGCGTTAAGTGTGGGACATCCTGATTCTGTACCATTGTAACAAGCCAGCAGATGACGATAAATAAATGTTCATGTTAATTGGCTTCATCAACAGCATTCATTACATTCCTGTGGAGGTATGATTATTGTATTGAGTGATTTTGTGTATTTTCTGACTTATGGACAAAATTGACTTATGGATGTCTGTAAAAATGGAACCTGTTTGTAACCCAAGGAGAGTCTGTGCTGTGATGGATAAACAAAACCTGTAACATGCAACTATCGATCCAATTTCAGTCAGAAAGAAAGTAATGAACACTCTGAGTGCCAATGATGTCACCACATGTGTAAACATGGCAGGGAAATGACACCCCAATGTGAAACATGCCCAGAAGAACCCATAAGATTTCCCAGAAGGTGGGACTTCAGCAGGAAATATTCGCAAATTCTTCAAGACAAATGCAAAATTATTTTTATGTGTGATTTACACATAAAAAGCAGTCTGAATGAGATAGAATTCTGTAGCCAGATGGATCCATGGTCTTTCATGCTGACATCCTTGTTATCTCCTGGACCACTTGCTCAGTAAGTGTGAAGGGGCTGCTTACAGGAGGGCTGGTTCTGTTTGCTTGCCTCTCACTGGTGTGCTGTGTTCTCTTCCACAAGTAGGCAAAGGAGAGACCAGTGGAATGTGGTGTCAAAGCAGGTGGTGGAATCAGACACATTTACTTTGTTTAAGAGGCATTTAGACAGGCACTTAAATAGACTAGGCATAGCACAATATGGTCCTAATGTAGGCAGATGGGATTAGTCTGGATGGGCAAAAAGGTCAGCATTTACATGATAGGCTGAAGGGCCTGTTTCTGTGCTGTACGACTCTATGACTATAATTGACAGTAATGTCATATAATACACTGATAACTCGTTGAGAAAACCGCCGCTTCAGCCCATCGAATCTATACTGACCATCAATCACTCATTTTACACTAATCCATCCTTAATTGCTTCTTTTTATTCAACTGCCCCCACACATCCATAAACTAGGAGCAAGTTAGAGAGGCCAACCCACAAATCTTTAGGATGTCTGAAGAAACCGAAGCACCCAAAGGAAACCGTCCCATCACAGGGAGAACATGCAAACTCCACACAAACAGCACCCAAGATCAAGGTTCAAACACAGGTCTCCTTGGTGTGCCATTGTGCCACCCAAATGTAAATAAAGCATTTGTTGATGGTGACAATAAGGGAGAGACAGTTGATTGTCAGAGATGTTGATTGTCAATTGAGGCAGTTCAGATAGAGATGTAAGAAAATGCGTGGAGAGTGATGTGTGCATCTGCAAGGTAAGTGGATTTGAGAAGGAGGGTTCAGAGGAAGATTGAGAACATGGGGGCCATACATTGTCAGGTTGTAGGAGATTGAAGCACTGTGCTCTACTTTCCTGATGTAATAAAGCATTAAACTGCTTGTGTCACTTGAATCCAGGAACTTGGGGCCGCCATGGTGGGAAGAAAGAATTGCCATTTATACAATGCTGCTGATATTTGTGGCCACCTCCAGCATTATATTCTTCTCTCAACACCAAAGATTTTCCCGGAGCATCCATACTGCCCTGGTATTTCACCCAGATGAATCCACATAAGTGAATCTGGAGCTGGGTTTGTTAAGTCCACTGTCTATTTCTTTCTCCACAGAAGACATTGAACTTTACATTTTCAACATTTCCTTAGATACACTTGTTGAAGTTGAGGTCTAAACATTTTAGTTGCACCACATTTTTGGTTGGTCAGGAACTCTGGAAAGCTACATAAATAGAGAGAAGCAAAATGAAGTCAGATCATCTGCCCAACTCCTTTGATCTCACAGGGGATGAAAAATTGCCATTTATAAAATGCACAGATTTAAGGTGAGAAACTTTCCAAAATGAAATGAATTTGCAAATTGAAGGAGTTATTAGAGAAATAAAGTAATGAATGATTTTGTTTGACCAATTACATCGAAGAAGTTATTCACAGCTGAATTATTTATAAATAACAACCTCTTCTATAACATGGAAAAAAACTGGGAAAAGTACTTGCTTCTGAGAATTGCCATTTGGCTTATTATCCTTGGAGCACAAGAACTGATTCAATCTTTATCATGACAGAAAGAAGTCATATTTCCAACTTTGTACCATTCAAAGGGTTATGTTTTGCTTTTCAAAATTGCTCAGAAACTTTTCTTTAAAAGCATCTAAATACTCAGCTAATTGATCAATATATATTCAGCAAGAGGTTCACCAGGATGTTAGCTCAATCAGAGAGTATTGGACATAAGGAGAGACTGGACAAACTTGGATTGTTTTCACTGGAGCATCAGAAGCTGAGGTGTGACCTGACAGAAGTATGTAAAATTATGAGAGACACAGATGGGGTAGACAAGTCAGAGTCTTTTTCCCAGGGTAGAAATGTTAAATAGTAGAGGACATAGATTTAAGGTGAGAGGGAGGAAGTTTAAAGGAGATTTTTGAGACAGTCTTTGTTGCACAGAGAAATGTGATCCTATTTAATTTCCAACATTATCTTCTGAGATAACTTCAAGAAGTATAAAACAGTGGACATGTGTACAATGGCTATACAATCTTGCATGTTTCACACAAACAGCAAAATTAAACAATTACCCAGCCTAAATTTTAGTGTCTGGTTTGATATCCTAGATGACTTAAGTAAATATTTCACCAAATGACACCAACCAATGGAAATATTTGCAGCATGTTTGCCTGTATTTCTTCACATTATGAATTTTGGGATATTTCAGCCAGACATTATATGAAAACAAATTATACCTTTCAGCCACGTATGGAAGAAAGTGACTTTGAAAAGATTACAGAAGGAATAAAAAAGACAATGATATTTTTGATTCTTGAACTTTGACAAGTATGGGGAGCCAGTATACTTTCATCCACATTTTATAAATGTATGTGAGTTGGATTGTGACAAATTGTTGGTCTTCCCCAATTTCAGTTTCAGTGTATTACACCAGAAATGTAACATTTTAGTGCATAATCATTAGTGTTGGTGGACTGGAAGAAGCACATTAGTTGGTTATTACCTACATCAACTGAACAAACATTAACATCTGCAAAATAACCTCCTCTCAAGTGACTTATTAGATCAAGCTGATTGATGAATATGCCAGACAGAACTGTAATAAGGTTGTGTAAACCCATGAACAGATATGCTCTGTGAATTTCCATGTTCCAGCCCAAGGCTTTTATTGCAGCAGAAAGAAGGACTATATTAGTGTTTACTTTGGCATTGTATTTTTCACCATGACCTAAAACCTGTTACTTTTTCCTACTCTCAGAAGGTAAACATATTCTAAAATTATTACCACAATTGCAGTACTTTGAGAATTAATTATTTCTGGAGTTGAAATTTTCTATATCCTCTAATAATGTCATTTTGAACACTGGCTGACAATCATAATTCAACTTTATTTGTCTGAGTTTGGTAGTTCACAATCAAACGGATTTGGTAAAAAGGTCACTCACCAGTTCATGGAAGAACAAGCCACAGGGCTGGAATTCACAGAAAAGGCCAGAGGTCTTGAACAGAAACATTGGCAATTAGCCATTCATAAGACAGTTAATCAGAGATAGTCTTGCAAATGCATCTTGATTGAAGAAGTCCCAGACTTCCTGATAGATTTGAAAAGCTGAATCTGTCAGTCCACAGTTTTGCTGGATTCCACATGTAATCGAGCAGTGAAGCCTAGTATTGTTGAGATTATCCAGCATTTGTGCTGGGGAAATCAGATCCTGAGTCCTGCCAGGATACAACTCTCCACTGATTTCACTGTTAATTGTAGGGCTGCAGATTTTGAGGCAAAAAACAAGTTCCTTTTATAGGTATATTAATTTGGTTTAATACTTCAATTAATTATATGTGTTTTCATTGTTTTGTGTTAAGGGCTTTTCATGTTTTTATAATGTTATTCAATTAAAATATTTATACAAATTTTAATTATTTCCAAATGTTTCTAAATCTCAGTGGTATTCAAAAACGATTAAATTATCCCCAGATCTTTGACAAGTGTCAAAGCATTTTGGGATGTATGGGGTCATGTCTTCCACACCATACCACTGGAGACCATGCCTTCACTGAGACAATACTGCTGGAATCTGGTACACTTTGGTCTGGCAGGGTAGGCTCTCTGCATGGAGAAACCACAGGCAGTAGTTTGGACAGCATGACTGGGCCAGAAAAATGCTGGACACCACTGAGTGAATTGCACAATTCTTTGCATTAAAAAAACATTGTAAGGCATTTTGCCAAAATGTGGTGGGGGATTTAGAAAATGAGAACTGCAGAGCTTTTGGCAAAGAGATATTTCTTGGCATTGAAAATGAGGTCATGCTTTTTCTACTGTAGACTTAAGAATTTATGCTTAAATTATTACAAGAAATGTTTGGAGATAAACAGCTCAAAAGTGCTTCATATGGAGCCGCACACGGAGAGAATTTGAGGTAACTGGAAGGCAAAGGTGACCTTCATCTCCTCTACTTGATCTGGGCTCTTGGTTCAGTTGAGTTGGTATCACT
This sequence comes from Rhynchobatus australiae, assembly GCA_034780895.1. Classification (NCBI taxonomy): domain Eukaryota; kingdom Metazoa; phylum Chordata; class Chondrichthyes; order Rhinopristiformes; family Rhynchobatidae; genus Rhynchobatus; species Rhynchobatus australiae. The sequence continues at coordinate 39,016,911 of JAUZTB010000002.1, forward strand.
TTCCTCTTTGAGCTAGAAAATTGTAGATTTCAACTGGCACTAAGGCTTAGACAAGATGTACATACGTGTCAGTACTGAGGCAGTGCTATGGTGTTGGAAGTCCCTTCATTTGAATGAAACACCAAATCCTGGATGTGTATGCTTTTTTGGCAGAAATTAAATATCCCAGGAACTGCTTGAAAATGGTCTCCTGCTGTTCGAGCTAAAATAGTTCCACAACCAACACCACAAAAGAATGAATAATTAATTTCATTATTATCAGATTTTGATGTTAATCCACATAACAATTGTGACAATTTAATTCTAAGACTTTAGTTTCAGACTTGCACAATATGATTCTGATAAATGTCAACAAAAGTCTTTTATTGTAACTGCAGTTTATGAGGACATTTTGTACTGTCACAGTTCCAGTGGTTTGAAGTACATTAAGAAATGATTACCATTACTAGAAGACTTGAGGAAGATTTTCCCAATGGCTTAAAAATCAAATGCATGACTGATGTAAGAGACTGCATTATAAATCATGGCATTACAAAGATCATAATGAACCTCAGTTAAATCTCTGTTTCAACTGAATTACTTTATCTGAGCTAGGGCTTCAGTTGGATTCCATAACTAGCTTTGGTAAAACTTGACAAGGGAACCCACCCCTTGCTGTTATTAAATTAGTAAATTGATAAATTGGCAAATTGGTTTATTATTGTCTCATGTACCGAGGTACAGTTAAAAACTTGTCTTGCATACCATTCATACAGATCAATTCATTACAACAGTGCATTGAGGTAGTACAAGGTAAGACAATAACAGAATGCAAAATAATGTGTTACAGTTACAGAGAAAGTGCAGTACAGGCAGACAATAAGGTACAAGGCCATAACGAGGTTAATTGTGAGATCAAGAGTCCATCTTATTGTACTAGGGGATTGTTCAATAGTCTTATAGCAGTGGGATAGAAGCTGTCCTTGCCCTTGTGGTACATGCTTTCAGGCTTTTGTATCTTCTACCCAATGGGAAGGGCAGGAGTGAGAATATCCATGGTGGGTGGGGGACTTTGATTATGTTGGTTGCTTTACCGAGGTAGTGAGAATTGTAGATGGAGTCCATGGAAGGGACGCTGGTTTCCGCTATGTGCTGAGCCCTGTCCACAACTCTCTGCAGTTTCTTGCGGTCATGGGCAGAGCTCTTCAGTTGGAAGTGGAAAATAGGATCACGTTTGACTATAATGCTCCCCACAGGACTGAGGGTCAAACTCTAATATGCACATGAAGATTGGTCACTTAGGCAAAATGTAAGTGATGCCCATGCAGCTGTACACAGCAAAGGCCAACACTTTTAAGAGAAAGGCAAGTAGGTAAAATCAGGCAACGCAAATGAACTTCTAAGATACTCATTGAGCATCAAAGGGAAAATTTTATGAATTAACTTTGAGATGGAACCTCTGCCTGTTTGCAAAACATATTAGGAATCTGGAGCAACAAACAATCTGTTGAATGAACTCAGCAGGTTGAGCAGCATCTGTGGGGGGGATAGGAATTGTCAACGTTCAGGTCAAGACCCTACGTCGGGACCATATTAGGAAATCTCCATATTAGGAAATTGTCGCATCCTCACCTTAATTTTCTGTCCAATAATGGGAAGTATATGTGTACGCAGCAGGCTCCAGTGAGTGAGCACATTCAGAAAATTAACCCTTAAAGGACATGTCACAAAATGTTTAATATTATCAAACATTATTCCTTTAGTTCTCAAATAAGTTACAAGACAAGAGAAGTATTATTTATGACAAAGACAACTTTGTAACCATATAGAATTTGTTTTTCATCTAGGGCAATGTTAATGGTAATTTTACAAACTTAATTTGGAAAATATTACACATTACCATAATTTTACCAGTTTTCATCAAATGTTGGAATTTGGCCCTTGCTGTTGTCCAGGAAAGCAATTAAAATAATGAATTACAACAATTAATCTTTTAGTTCTTGGAAAATTGAGATTCTGAAAAAATTCAGCAGCTTTCTATAGCTCAAGCTTATTCCTAGTGGAGACTTTACTGCTGAAAAGAGTATTTTTTTATTCTAACCTGGGAAGAAAAAATACATTGTGATTGAAAAATCGCATGCTTACATCAGACATGCTACATGATCCAAGACAAAGATCAAAAAGCTCACTTTTTCTGTACAGTGTTATTATTGTGCATTGAGTTAGTCAATGTATAAATACTTGAACTTTCAATACTGATGTATGTATTCTGGTCATGAGCTTTAACAAGAAGTTGGAAATCAAATGGAGATTATATTTGAAGCACAAAAAGCACAAATACCAATCAAGTTTGAAAATCAATGCTGACAAGCCTGCATTAAAACTTCAAAGTGGCAAAACATCAATGACATTTTAAAACATCAAGTAAAAGGTGTTTTTGTTGCCTTCAGTACACACTGAAGTGAATTTAGCATTGTGACTATGCAAAGATCAAGTATGAGACATCTTTTGAACAGACTGTCCACTTCTAAGGATGTCTTAGGCTTGACAGCTAGAAATAGTGAGTTCACCAGCCATAGTTACCTCTATCCCATACTGACTTCATGTTCACCTCCAGAAAAAAAAGGAATAGTTTACTGAACCCTGGATCATTACAAGGTTAGAGAATGGTTTGTCAGAGAATGAAGATGAAGAACCCAAAATTATCAAAGGTACACTAAATAATCTACAAGCTCAGTAATAATAATGGTAAGATAACATGTATTAATGACATGGTTAAGACATTGATCCAAACTGCCTGTTCTCATTCCACCTACAAAATGAAGTTATACTTGGCTGGATACTAACACTAAAAGTTACTGTGTAAGTTTGTTATCTGTTTGATTTAGAATTACCTAGTGAAAATTACTTTCAAATGTACAAGAAATATTAAGTCTGCAGACAGTTGTAGAGGCAATGAGATTGCTTGAATATTTGTCTTTCATGTACTCTTACGTAAGAATGGGAAGAAAGGAAAAACTGCTTCAATTCTTATTGTCATGCTTTTATGTGTTAGAAAATAGAGCTGCTGGTTTGATAGATACATAAGACTAGAAACTGAATCAAATAGCACCAGTTTTTAAAGTGCTGTGCAACTCAGGCTCAAGTTTAACCGGAATAGATTATATTAGGAATGTTTTCTGGATGAAGTTGTGCCAGTCATTGAATTGGACTGGGCACTTCGTTGCAGTATTCACTTTAGCTTCCATGATGTTTTTCCAGCATGAGCTGCACACCAAATGCACACATTTCCTCCCATCCTGATATAATATTGAGAAGAAATCTCCACCCTCTGACCATCATGGAACTTCATGGTAAAATTAGCATCACATCATGCTGGTGTGTTGTATTTTGCACTGTTTAAGTAACACCCTGCTGACAATGGACAACTTGACTGGGCATTTCCAAAGTGATAGCAGGCTGCTCAGACATCTTTCAATGTCCACAGAGTGTGTTACAATTAACAGCGAATGCTTCCACCAGCAATTAGCTGCTGAGATACTCACTTATAGAGTGCCTTAAGTGATGGGATAACTGGCAGCACTCCATTAATGGAAGCATCAAGCTTGGCCTCTCAGGGTGGGTTGGAACCTCAGGTTAGAAACAAAGATATGCAAATTGACAAGAATTATCATTTTGGGTAGAAGTTATAAAAAGATCAAATAGGGAATTTGAGGTAAAAATTCTTATCCAGAAAATGGCCATTTCTGACGACGAGAAACATTAATATTGTTTCTCCCTCGCCTGAATTGTTGAGTCTTTCCAGCATTTTCTCTTTTATTTCAGATTTCCAGAATCTGCAGTACTTCTGTTTTGAAAGCCCTGTTACACCCTTGCAGGAGCATGTGCCATGACTTACCTTGTTCACCTTTTACAGATAAACCTTTTCTGTGAGATTCAATAGTTAGTTGGAAATTGGAAAAAAAAGGCAAAAACTCTGCTTCAAACTTGTCTTCCCTTATAGAAGCACAGGAGTAGTTATTTATTCCATCTACCCCAGATCAATTTGTTAAATGCACTGTTACACCTTTGCATAATTTATATCAATGCATTTTCTTTATCTTCATATACAATCCATCATCTTATTAACCTTTATAATTGCTTTACTGTACTAACCAGACACTAAGTGACCTGTCTATTATTATGCTCATGTCCCATTCCAAGTTAATATTTTTCATTATATTCTTTTGTTCTTTAATTCTACCCATTGTCTTCAGCACACTGTTACTAAGATTTCAGAGAAAGAGTACAGGCAAGAATTCCCATAAAGATATCAACATAAAAGGGCCTTGTTCTGGAGGCACTGAAGAAAATGACATTCTTTTCATTAAAACAAAGATGGTTAAGAGTAGAGCTTAACAGAGGCGTTCCATCCATGAGATCAAATGTAATCCCGATTTAATGTTTAAACCAAATGCTCTGGCATGGAACTTGGTGATTCAGAGTTGAGGATACTTTCATTAAACCAAGGCTGACAACTAATACAATAGAACATCCTGTCTGTTAATTATTTTCAGCCATTGGATTTATCTGAAACCTTTAGAAGTTTTTTACTCTGATGTATAAAAATTCCTTTAAAACTCAATTTGATAACCATCAATAAAATTAACCTAACAAGGGCACGCTTCTGATATTCGTCATCAACAGATAAAATTTTTTGAACTTAACTTTTAAGAAAATCCAATACAATTATAACTAACCAAACTCTCTATCTTTCTATCAATCTAACTCTCATCTTTCCCTTCTATTTCTGAAACTAATGTTTCCTGCAAGGGCACAGAATATTCATCTGTGATTTAAAACAGTGCCATAAATCTCACCAAGGAAGGAGTACCACAGACAAGCATCAGCCGGTCACC
>JAUZTB010000002.1:39189973-39199988 GCA_034780895.1 Rhynchobatus australiae
CAGCTAGAATTCAGATAACCAAATGAACTCCCCTTAAATCTCCATTAGACAGTCATTAATGAGAAATAAAGAAATTGTTTTGAGTAATGAGTTAATTCCCAATAGTTAAAATGCTTCACAACTGAAGAGTAATTGGTATTTATTCATATCATCAATTCATATACATATCTAAAATGATACAATAGCAGACATCTTGTAAATAATAGGACTGAGTAGAGTTGGCATAGATTTATGAAAAGAAAATCACATTTATCTAAGAGTATTAAACTAAGATACTTTGAGAAAACAATGAATGTGGTGTATCTGTATTTCTAGAGAGCTTTCAATAAGGTCCTGCACGGGAGCAAGGTTAGAGCACAGTGAATTGGTGGTGATGTACTGACATAAATTGAAAATTGATTATTGGACAAAGCAAAGATTGGAAATCAACACACTCTTCTCAGGTTAGCTGGTTGTGACTAGTGGGGTAACCCAGTGACCAGTGCTTAGGCTCCAGCCATTCATAACTTATAACAAAAATTTCACTGAGGGTGCTTCTGAGTTTTCAAACATTACTAAACTAAGTGAGAATAGAGGATTACAGACTTCAATGGGATATTGATAAACTAAGTGTGTGGATGAGAACACTGCAGATGGAATATAATGTGGGAAAATGAGATCTACTTCAGCACACATAACAGAAAAACAGTATTTGTTAACTATGTTTGTTCATCATTGGTGTTCAAAGGGACACAAGTCACTAAAAGTCAAAAAGCAATTAGGAAGGCAAATGCTATGTTAGCCTCTATTGTGAGGGTTTGATTACTTACAGGAGTAATGAAATCTTTGGCAATTGTACAGGGCTCCTTTGAGTCTGCACCTGCCATACTGTTTATGATTTTGATGGTGTTATCTATGAACAGGTATATTTGCCATTGAGAGTTCTGTGAAGATTCATTAGACTGGTTCCAGGGATGTTGGATTTACAATATGAGAAGAGACTACATAGACTGAAACTGTATTCTTTAACATTTAGAGAGAGATCTTATTGAAACTTGCAAAATTCTTAATGAGTTTGACAGGATAGATACAAGCAGGATGTTTCCTCTGATTAAGAGTCCAGGGTGAAGGGGCAAAGTTTGAGAATAAAGGTTAGCCATTTAAGACAAAGATGACAAGAAATGTTCTCACTTTGTGGGTGGCAAATCCTTGCAATTCTCCAGCCTGCAGGGCTGTGGAGGCTTGGTCATTGTGTTTACTTGAAACTGATCGATAGATTTCTGGGCATTAGGGAATCAAGGTTGGGGATAGTGCTGGAAAATAGCTTTGAGGTAGAAGATCAGTCATGATCTTGATAAATACTGCAGCAGGGTCAAAAGGGATGTATAGCCTACTTGCTCCTATCTCTTAGGCTTGCATTGAAATAATTGCCTTTGGCTCTATTGAAACATGCAGCACTATCATAAAAAGTAATAAGGATCATTAAGAAGTTGATATTAACTGAAGGTTGAATTTTCATCTGGAAACCAGACCTCACCAGTGTTCTTTGAATGCTGTCCTTAATAGCTACCATTTTCAGTCAGGTGAAGTCTTCTGTAATACACTATTTTCTCAGTGGTGGAACAGAGCCTGTACTTGTTTTGAATGGAATGGAACTTGAACCTATAACTTCCTTATTCAGAGGCAATACAAATTGAGCCAAGTTAATATTGATGAGATGACTGCAAGAAATCATGGACATAGCAATTTTCCCTCCCATTTTAGTCCAAAAAAAAAGGAAAACAAGACCTTGTACCTAATTTACTATCAATTCCGTGGAAAGGTCAAATCATTACATTTAGTTAAATGAGAGGTCAGACCAGCAATGCACAATTAAAAGCTTACCTTCAGGAAAATTTACATGAGGCATAGAAAGGGTCATCATTTCCCACAAGGTAAGGCCATACGCAAAGATGTCTGACTTGTCTGTAATTGAATGATTTTCTTCCAGAGATTCTCTTGGCTTCCATGGCTCAGTCCCAATGTATGTTGCAGTTGGATCACTCACTAAAAAGAAATTGAGAATGTAAAATTTGCTGTGATGTAAACTTGAAAGAGTGAGCATTCAAACTACAGGGCCAAAGCTGGTAACTTAAAGTACCAAATTCTTAACAAAAATATATGGCTTACTGTCATGTGTAACAGTTCTACAAAGATATAGATCAGCCAGAATCTGGAAAGAATGCTATTGCAGATTTTCCAGTACCCCAAAAGTAGCCCTCCATCTGCTTGTGCCATGCTGTTTGTTCCCATGCAGTCTTCTGCTGGCAGCCTGGCTCCAAGCAATTCAATGTCCCAGTGCAGCATAGGGGCGGGGTGCAGGCAACCAGCTATACTTCGTGCAGTTTTGAAAACAAGTGAACTCCTACACCAAATTCAGGCTGTCAAAGCTATCAATGCAATTGGGGCCATTGAATGTTTGTGGACATCTTTGGGTAATATTTGGGATTAGAAATAAAGGTTATAATTAAAAATGTAAGGTTCCTTTAATTTATCAAGCTAAAATGTATACACTGCAATAAACCAAAATTATAGGTACATTGCTACTTGGAGTCTCTCTCACCAGGCAAGCCGTATCTTTCAAAGTTCTACACACAAATGATCTCATTCACTTTTCCATGTGTAAGCAGGTACCTTCTGATGAGTCATGAAATTGTGGATTGTCACTGTATTGATCTGAGCAGTGATTCCCAAACTATCAAGTACCCAGGGGAAAAACTGAAGTTAATCACCAATTGTTTTCAGTTGACCCAAAAGTAGTGAAATCAAGTGTTCAACCTATGTTACCTACACATTTTGTATCAAATATTGCAAAGGAAGTTTTTGCAAAGGACAGCTGTCTTGATTTGGAACAGTTTTCAAAACTACAGCAGTCATGGAATTTACTTGTTCTCTTTTTGAAAATGCATTCATTTGGAGACCTGTTTTTTCTCTGCTGAATATCATTGCTGCACAGGGAAACAACCAGAAGAGCTACTGTGTTACAGCTCCATCAATCCCAGTTCATTGCTGATAACTGCTCCCTCTGTATGGATTTTGCAATCTCTTCATGACCATGTGGGTTTCTCCTGTGAATTCTAGTTTCCTCCAAATTTCAAAAACATGCAAATTGATAGTTGATTGACCACTGTCAAAAAGAAAGCCTGACATTTTCAAAGTTATCCAGAAGTAATTTAATATGTTACATTAATCCTGAAAAATCATCCATTGGTAAATTTGTATCACTATAAAATTCAGTTGAATTTGTAAAGCAGCAAATATGATAATTAATAATCAATAAGATACTAGTTACTGACTTTTAAAGGCTGATGACTTCAACACAAACTTAGGAAACCACTATCGAGTTACTTTGAAGAAATTTGAATAGGAACTAGGTGTTAATGCAGCCTGGCATTTTTATTTTCATTTACAGTAAACTCTCATTTACTTCATTTGTGCATTCAGCATTCTCATGCATTCAAAAATTTCTAAGAATATTAAGCAATTTTCTGCATTTTACATTACTGTTTAGCCTCAAAATATGGCATTGCAGTGTAAAACACTGAAAGAGCAATGAGATAAAAATAGTTTGGGAATTTAAAGGTTTATGCTTACAATATTAGTGTGATGTATATTAATATTTGATCAGATCTCATACAATCATCAACCCCTATTTACTTATGCATGACACGCAAACAAAAACTTTTCACTGTATCTTGATACAGGTGACAATAATAAACATCATTTCCCATGGATACCAGGTGGCTGAGAGTAAACTAAGCCTATCTTATTGATTATTAATTTATCATATTTGCTGCTTTACATATTGAAATATGTGGCTAAGGATATTAATACTGATCATGTACACTCAAAACAAAATAAATGTTGTGTACAAGTGGCCCTTGGAAATGCTCCACATAGTTAAAAGAAATATTCAGCACCTCTTTTCCAAATGGAGAGATTTTGCCCGAGGTAGATGAAATGTAAAAGAATGAGTGGCTTTTGCTATCTTTGTACATTCTTATGCAAAACCAGGAACAACTGCATCATTTTAGTACATTGCCACTTTTAGATGAAAGTGGATAAGCATTTGTCTTTCAGCCAGCTAATAAAATAAACACCCCGCAGAATTAAAACAATAGCAGATGTCTGAACATTCCTTTCCACTAAGTCAATACATTTTGGAATCAGTTGTCACATAAGAACACATTTCTTTTAGAACAAATCTGAATTAGGAACCCTGCTGATGACTCACACTTACAAATAGTGTTAAATCTTTGCAGCATTTTTCATTGGCCCTTAGGGTTTTACTTTTAGACTAAAGAATAACATGTTTTAAAAGGACACATAAGATGTATATTTTTGCTGTTCTCCAAAAAAAATTCTGATAGGATCCAAATACTTTCAGTGCTAACCATGAAACCCTTAAGATTTTTCCTTATAAAATTACAATCTTTTATTTTACCATTTAGTTCATACCTCAGTCTTTCCAACTGTGCACCAGGGAAATATTGACAGTTCCACAGTCCAGTGACAATTTAAAAATCTAACTAATCTATCAAATGCACTAGTCCTTGTAAGTATGATGCATTCAAATAGGTTTAATTGAATAATGGAACATGCAGTGGTTTCATTAAGTATTGGGAATAAAAACATGCAATTACAATCACTTATTCAAAATGCAGCATCTTATTTAAGAACTTGTTTGCTACCGAAAAGCACTAATATATAAGGCTTGAATTGTTTGGTTTTAATCAATAACAAAAAAAAGTCTTCAAAGGCATACTTGGAAATTTTTTTTAAATCTCTTTTCAGCCAACAAAAATATGTGCAGGCAATAATTTCAACCATACATCATAAATATAATTAAAACATCCAGTCCCAAATTCTGGAGTTGTACAGATGTTACTAATAAAAAATCTACAACTAAATGAAAAGAAAGCACAAGGGGAGAATACCACTCTTGGCAAAATGTTTTGCAAAAAAAAAATACCCACAGCAAAATCTCTATCGTAAGCATGCCATTTTTACAGCAAGTATTTACCAGAAGTTTTTCAAAATGATTTGTGATGCATTGCAAGCATGGTGGAGAATAAAATTTTCTTTGATTAACATCCTGAGAGAGATACTTTGATCCAGCTGCAAGTGTCATGTTTACATTTGGTAAAAGAAACAACACTATTATGAAAATTATTCAAGTATGAAATGCCGTCACTCCAGCAACATTGAAGATGCTCAGAATGCATTCTGAGCGTTCAAGGCCTGATGTTATCTGTCGGTGTCTGTACAAAGTGAAGCTGTTCTATGACCCAAAATCTACATACCTTGACTAGAGAAACATACATGCAGATTCCCTGCAACTTGTTTAAGCAGTAACACAATCTTAAACAGAAACTGTTTATATTGGCATTTTATTCAAGTAGGGAAGCTGAAGCAAACCCACATTATAATATTCTAGGAAATAGATTCAGCAAAGTAGTAAGCTGCCAGTCACATTATTTCATTGGTTTGCTTTTACATGGGAAGATGGCCAAGTAGCACTCTAGAACCAATTGACTGGAGTCTAGCTCAAAAGGGTCTTCTTTCCCCACTGATTCTACCTCTTCACCACAGTTCCTACAAATCTAGCACCAGCATACTGAAACAGCAACATACAGTGGCCAGAATCAGCCAACATTTGGTAATATGGTTGGCAGTGTCAGTATCCCACTCTCAGAAGTCAACAGCTGCAAAGGCAGCGCAACATCTGCAGGCTTAAAAATGTGTGCCATAATTTACTGTATATGATCTTCTTAATTTTAAATGTGAATATCTATATTTCAAGCCTAGTTTCTACATTTATGTATGCACATTTTATTATATACATTAAATATCTCAGAAATCTTGCAAATTATTTTTGTAAGAAAATGGTACTGGGATACAAGGAATGAAATTTTAATGTCAACATGACTTTCAATTTCCAAGTGTCTGATTGACCAGTACTTAACAGAGACCATAAGATGATGTTTGTTTTGACTGAGTTTTTTTTAAATAACAAAATTACAAGATTTTGCAGAAGGGTAAAACCAAAGAAATGTCCAAGTGAAACCAAAAAAAGAAATGGAAAAATTCAGATTCTATTACGATTTCACATTCCTAATGAAACAGATCTACAAGTGTATCATTTGTCACATACCTTGCATGTTCTCATCCAATTCGAGTGAAACACCTACATCACAGATCTTGATAGTCTCAAAGTCTTCTTTAATGACTATATTGTGAGATTTGATATCTCCATGTAGCAATCTCTTCTCATTGTGCAGGTACTGGAAATCAAGTTTGTAAATGCTTAAGTGTTACAATTATACAAAAATGCAATTTATTTCTTGGGCCTGAAATCCAGAATTTCTACAAAAATGTTCTTGGGCAAATTAAAAACAGGTCAAGAATGAGAACATCTTATTCTAACTGTTCCATTTCCACTTGCATCTCATGTGCAGGCATCTCTAAATGCAAAATGTTTTAAACAAAAATGCCATTGTAGGTTTTTTTTACAAAAATGAGTAGATGTGAAAAATTCCTAATCTTGGCATTTTTAAGGAGCCAAAGAATGGCACCTTGATAGAAAGTAAAGTCCATATTTGCCACAAGTATCATACCAAATTGTTCAAATCAGCACAGGTAGAAGAGCTTAGTTTGAAGAAAGCAAGATCCTCCGTACGAAAGCATATTATGGCAAAATAAAAGCAAACCTATTGAATAATTAGTAGGATTGCAAAATCATAAAATCAAACCAGTAAAAAACAGGAGCCATGATATTACTGTAGTTAAACTCTGATAATCCGACACTCCCCCGGGACTTCGGTTGTGCTGAACATGCAAACTTCCTGGATTTACCAGATTTTACTTCTATTACTCCCATACATTTTCATTTCACTTTTTTTTTAAAAACATGTTAGACAGTAGTATAATAATTTTGAATGAACTCCGAGTTTAAAGGAAGTGCAAAACAGAACCCAGCAAATTTCAGCTTGCAAGTTTCAGCTCACCTTCAAACAGTTCTGGCCCAACACCCAGCCCGCACTCCAGACCCCAGATCTAGCTGCAGACTAACCTACATTCCTGACCACAGTATTTCCCCACAACCAGAACACATTGCCAGTAATATGGTAGTTCTTGCAAGGATGCAGGTCCACAGGAAACAGGATCTAGTGCCCTAATAGGTAAACCAAGTACCAAACCACCAGAATTTCTGAATAACCAGAAAATGGATTACTTGAGTTTACTATATGCGCTTTTATTGGAAGCAAGGCATGTCATGGTTGAGGGGGAAGGATGGAAGAGTGGAGGCAGACTACACAAAAGAGCTAATCAATTTGGACTGATCCCAACAACAGCATGGGACACATTGCACCGACAATAACCAGGGGAGTGGATCAATTTTTCACCCTTTAGGTTCACAATGCAGAGGTGAATTAGGACATCAAAATGTCGACATAATATCACTATCTTAAACAATATTAGAAATATTATATTAATGTTGCACTAAGAAGTGTTTGTAAATAAAGTATTAAAATAAGTAATCTGAAAATCCAAATTTTATGAAATCTCATACTGCAACTTCTATCCATTTGTTTATTGACACATTAACAATTCAAGCATACTAGCCTTTGAACAAAAGGTAATCCTTATGAGTCAGTAACCAGGACACCTATTCAAGGTAACAGAGAAAAGAGATGGCATCTTAAAATCTAGAGTGCCTGAAAAAGATAATGGAGCAAATTGCATAGTAACTCTTGAAATATTTGCCCTAGGAAAAGAACAGGACAGTGGGGATGAGCAGATAACTGTTTCTATGAGGACAGATTTGATGGACTGAATTTTTAACCACTTGTACCTTATCATTTTATGATTCTACTTTAACACAGCAAGATTTGGACTCAGAAAATTAATCCAATACCATAGCTACTACAGCACTGTACCTTCAATCCATAAGCCACATGCAAAGCTACTTTGAGGATGGTAGAAGCAGGAAAAGGTCCTTTGCCACTTTCACTCCTTTCTTCTATCAGATCATTCAGAGATTTCTCTCCTCCAAACTCCATAGCCAGACATGGTGTCCCATCATTTGCTTTAGTAAAAGCTCGGTATCCTGTGAACAAAATTTCAGTGAAGATATAAATCTATGAAAGCAAAATTGATAGTAGTTCTTACAGTTTTAAAAAAAAGTCTCAGTGAAGTCTGCACAATCTCAGACTGAAGAATTACCTTACCCTGGGTAAATAAATTAATAGCATAAGTAAATGGGGACATTTAAAAATGAAACAGTGAGCACATTTAACAGTTGTGAGAATAATTATTAAGCGATAACTAACACCCAAGGACACCTTAAGATACCCTTCAGATGAAGTCTCTGTATGCAAACACAGCATTATCAACATCCTGCAAACAGGTAGCAAGTTAAGCTACTTGCAGTGGCAAAATTTTGGCAAGAAAACCAGAAGCATTATTTTTGTCTGAAAGCAAGTTTGAATCTTTTACATACTCTTAACTCAGCTGACTAGTTTGCCTGCTCAGGTCCCACCCAAAAGGCCAAGAAATGCACCATATTTGTGTTCTTAGGAGGGCATGTTACAAACTTGTAGGGTACCTACTTTTGATATTAAAGACCAATGTCAGCCTGCTGTATTTTTTTTTTAAATCAGGCTCAATTTGTACATATGTAGAAATAGTCCAATCTAGTACAAAAAAATTGTTCATTATAACCACTTGAAACAGTAATGCCACTGTTCTTCAACATACTGACAGAATGGCATATTGCTACCAGAGCCATGGTATTCCATTTTCCAATTTTACAAGATACTTTTGATGATGCTGAAGGGTGGTGAATGAATGTTCAATGTAATTTTTTGAATAAGTACATACTATATTTCCCAGATATTACTTCAATAAAATAACCTACCAACAATATTAGGATGCTCAAGATCTTTTAGGCGTTTGGCTTCTTCCTGAAGTCTCTTCAGGTAAACACTTTTCTGCTTCACATTACACTTGGCGTTAATCTTTTTCACAGCCCATGGAGAATTTGATTTGCCCGTGGGGGATCTAAGCACAAAATACTTTATGAAAACAATATAACCTCCACTTTATATTCTATTTCCAACTCCAATGCAACTATAATATTGGAGGTGCCCAAACTCATGTCGTTTTCATAGTGTAAGGATTCCCATATATTTTCACAGACCCCTAATTTGTGAAAATTCTAAAGGGCAGTTTACCGTTATTATCGCTAAACTCAAGTCTTGGCAGTTCAAAAAAATAATCAAGTGAGAATTAATGCATTTTGATGAAACAGTATTGAAATTACTGTAATTGATAGTATTTGCAGGCTGAATATTAATTATATTTATGTAATGCGGCTGACTATTAATTATGTTACATAATTGAAAGTTTAGTTATGTTTATACACTAGAGAAGTTGGTCCACAAAACAGATCTAAAAGACATATTAAAAATCACGAAGGGCATAGACAGCAGAGATATTTCCATTTGTGGAGGAGCCAAGAACCAATGTGAATGTAATTAGATAAAAGAAAGAAATGGGACTAGCTGGACTGCTCTTACATTAAAGTACAAGAAAATATTAGAAACACTCAGCTGGTCAGGCAGCATCACTGCAGAGTTAGTGTGTCAGGTCAGAAACCCTTCACAAGAATAGAGTTGTGCAAAATTAAAGGGTCACATGGATCTCTTTTGTACTGTAACCATTCTGTGTAAAGAGCCTGAATATTTCTGAAAATGCCAGCACAGAATTTTCCCACATAGCTTTCAGGAAACTTGGGACTCCCACACAAGCATTTTGCTGGAAAATGTGTCTCAGAACCTGCAATCAGTCAGACTCAGCACAGGCTCAATAACTTCATTCACTGTTTTAGAAAAGAATGGTTGCAAAGGCAAGAGATCTCAGGTAACTGGAATTTATCCAAATTAACTTAAATGTTTTTGTTTTGTTTCCTCGCATTTTATTTTTTAAATAACTT
>JAUZTB010000002.1:39939911-39951416 GCA_034780895.1 Rhynchobatus australiae
CATGTTAGCCAGTTTCGCCCTGGGAAACTGGGTCCTCCAATTTATTTTGCTACAAAACTGGGAAAGCTGTCCTCACCCAATGACTGATGTCAAACGTGGTCACCCTAAACTTCTCTGTGAAACTCAGCTCTTTGGTCTGTGTTTGGACCAGTAGGAGCTGAGAGGTCCTGCTGGAACCTAAACTGACATTGGTGAGTATGTTGCTAATATTCAAGCAGCAACTAACAGCCCCATGGGTAGTATTGTTGGGTTTACCTTTGTATTTCTTTTCTCACCACCTGTAAGTCTAGTCTGGAGGTTATCACCTTTTGGACTTGGCCAGCACAGTCAGTAGAAACAGCCACTGACTGTTGCGTTGCTGGTCAAGATGTCCAAATATGACCTGTGCACTCATTCCAAGGGTCTGAGAGGCAAGAGGTGGAGCAGCAGTAGGAAGCTTAAAAAGGAGCCACATAGGGTTTCATCAAATATGACCTGTGTCAGTAGGGTTCAGAGTAAATATTGTGGATACATTTTCTTCCATCTGTCTTGTACTGTGCTGCCTCTTGTGACTGGCCTGTCCTGAAAATGAGACCAAGCGAGCTGAGGATGGCGATGAGATGTTGCCTGAAAGGTTTGGTTCTGTGTGTTGTCCAACTTTCCCAGTTTTGTAGCCAGGTTGGATAATGATAAAAAGAGTTAGAGAATTGAGAAGAGGATGCAAAGAGACTGCAACAGGATATAGACAGGTTGAGTGGGTGGGCAAGAAGTGGACAGATTGTGAGATTATCCAATTTGGAATTTAAATGGAGTGAGACTATTGAACTATGTGACATGGATTGTTGACCTCTCAATGACCTTGCACCTTATTGTCTACCTGCAATGCACTTCCCTGTAGCTGTGACACTTTACTCTGTATTCTGTTTTTGTTTTTACCCTGTACTACCTCAATGCACTGGACAATGAATTGATCTGCATGAATGGTATGCAAGACAAGTTTTTCACTGTACCTTGGTACAAGTGACAATAATAAACCAATAACAACAGCAATAGACCAGTGAGTCTTATGTCAGTGGTGGGCAAGCTATTGGAGAGGATTCTTAGGGACAGGATTTATGAGCATTTGGAGAAGCGTAGTCTTATTAGGGATAGTCAGCATAGCTTTGTGAGGGGCAGGTCATACCTCACAAGCCTAATTGAGTTTTTCGAGGAGGTGACAAAACAAATTGATGAAGGTAGAGTGGTGGATGTGATATATATGGACTTTAGTAAGACATTTGACAAGGTTCCCCATGGTAGGCTTATCTGGAAAGTCATGATCCATTGAGACTTAGCTGCATGGATTCAGAATTGGCTTGCCCACAGAAGGCAGAGGGTGGTGGTAGATGGAGCGTACTCTGCCTGGAGGTCAGTGACTAGTGGTGTTCCACAGGGATCTGTTCTGAGACCCCTGCTCTTTGAGATTGTTTATAAACACCTTGGATGAGGAAGTGGCAAAGATGGGTTAGTAAGTTTGCAGATGACACCAAGGTTGGAGGTGTTGTGGATAGTGTGGAAGATTGTTATAGGTTACAAAAGGATTATGGACAGGATGCAGAGTTGGGCGGAGAACTGGCAGATGAAGTTCAATCTGGAAAAGTGTGAAGTGATACACTTAGTAAGAACGAACTTGAAGGTGGAGTACAAGGTTAATGGCAGGATCCTTAGTCATGTGGAGGAACAGTGGGATTTTGGGGTTCAAGTCCACAGATCCCTCAAAGTTGCTACACAAGTTGATAAGGTGGTTAAGAAGGCATATGGTGTGCTGGCCTTTATTAGTCATGGGATTGAGTTCAAGAGCCATGAGGTAATGTTGTAGCTCTATAAAAGTCTAGTTAGACCTCATTTAGATATTTTGTTCAGTCCTGGTCACCTCATTATAGGAAGGATGTGGAAGCTTTAGGGAAGGGGCAGAGGAGATTTACCAGGATGCTGCCTGGATTAGAGAACATGTCTTATGAAGATAGGTTGAGTGAGCTACAGCTTTTCTCTTTGGTGTGGTGCAGGATGAGAGGCAATTTGATAGAGGTGTACAAGATTATGAGAGGCATAGACAGAGTGGACAGCTGGCACCTTTTTCCCAGGGCAGCAATGGCCAATACCAGAGGACATCAGTTTAAGGTCAGAGGAAGAAAGTTTAGGGGAGATATCAGAGGTAGTTTTTTTTACACAGAGAGTGGTGAGTGCCTGGAGCATACTGCTTGGGGATGGTGGTAGAAGCTGATACAACAAGGAAATTTAAAAGACTCTTAGATAGGCATATGATGTAAGAAAAATGGAGGGTTATGGGCTGACTAGGAGGGAAGGGTTAGATTGATCATGGAGAAGGTTTATATAGATCAGCCCAACATTGTGGGCCGAAAGGTCTGTACTGTGCTGTACTGTTCTATGTTCTAAGAAGTTTGTCAACAAGCTTAGAGCACATGGAATCAGGGACAATATACTGACACAGATTGATAATTGATTATTGGACAGAAAGCAAAAAAGTGGGAATACACAGATCCTGCTCAGGTTGATAGGTTGCAACTAGATAGGTACCAAAGGGATTGGTGCTTGGGCCCAGCTATTCACAATCTACAGCAATGATTTGTCGGAGGAGACAATGTGTCGTGTTTCCAAGTTTGCTGATGATACTAGACCAGATAGGATTGTGGGTACAAAGCAGGATCTGAAGCAGGTTTAAGGAGATATAGACAAGCTGCGTGAATGGGTGGGAACACAGCAGACTGAATACAGTGTATAAAAATGTGAAAAATAATATTGGCTTCAGGCACATCTAACTTATTATTCTGTTGGTCTCTGGTAATTTCGGGTGCATTGGATACACTGGTAAACTGGGTTGGGTTATGCTTCCTGAATGATAGTTAGGTGAAGCTGTAAATGTATTTTTTTTATATAAGCAATCATTTTCATTTCATTATTTACTTACACCCCTGTATTGTGCATAACTACCTTGAGAATAAAGATCTGCAATTAATTATTTTGGCTCTGTCTGCTTCTCTTTTCATTTGTAATATGGGGGGAGTTGGTCCTGATGTTTGTGGTGTATAACATAAGAATTAGCAGCTGGAATCGGCCACTAGTCCTTTTGAGCCTGCCCTGCCATTCAATAAGATCAAGACTGATCCATTTCCAGCCACAACACCATTTTCCTGATGTCTCCTTCTGTTTCCTATCTTTCTTGTAGTATAAAGATTTATCAATCCCCACCAATCCACCAATCGGGTAGAAAACTCCAAAGATTCAGTCTGAAAGAAGAAATTCTACTACAACTCTGAAACTTACTTGCCATAATTCTAGATACCGCTACTAGGGAAAGCATCCTCTCAGTATTCGCCCTGTCAATCCCCTCAAAATTTTACAATAAGATCACCCGTTATTTTCCTTCACTTCAATGACCCCAATCTGCTCAAACTTTCTTCATACATCAACCCTTCATCCTAGAAATCAACTTAGTGAATCCTTCCTATCCTGCCTCTAACGTCACTCATTAAATAAGGAGGCCACAACCATATGCAGTACTCTTCTTAATTCGAGGCTAACAAACAATCTAGTGTGACTTCCTCTTTAAGGAGAAGTTCCAAATTTCTACCATTCCATGAGAATGGAAATTACTTCTGACCAGTTCTGAAAGTCTAATCATTAATTTTTAGACTATGCCCCCAAATAGCAGAAAAATCAATTCCCTAAACACCCTGAAAACTTAAAATCACCCCCTAATCAAAAGGTAGTCTGACTGTAGGAATATCATTGATAAATTCTTCTTTAACTAATGCAGACTAACCACAGAAATCAGGATCTTCTTTTATTTAAATATTAATGCAAGTGTAGAATGACAACATCTAAGATGGGTTAAACGAGAGCAAGAGTGAGAATGTAAATTTGATTTGTTGTCAGGGTCAATACCAAGTTCACTGATATATGCATGAGAAAGTGCTTTCTTCAAAACAATCTCCAGGATCGTTTCAACATTTACTGATACTGTATCTGAATTGGGTTAAGTACTCTGTATTTCTAGATAAGATAATGAATATTTCCATGGAAGTGGTGCAGAGAAGATCAAAAATAACGAAAGAGACAATATGGCAAAGTTGACCACACTAAGAACTTCCTAAACTTAATGGCAAGACTGCAAAAACACATTTCTCTCAGTTTCTTGTCTGACAACCAGCCAAATGGACATACAGCCTTGTCTGTTTAGTCGGCAAGATGGAGAATCTAGGGAGGAAGCCACAGCCAAGGTCCTTGATGTCAGGGAAGGGTTAGAATTCTCCTTGGAAGTTCACTCCCACCCATCCCAAATTCTGAAAGAATAAGTCATCCAAAGTAAATTAACATTGACGTTGTAGAGAAACCACAGACGTGGCAGGAATGTAAGTCAGCAAAACAAAACCTATTTGGGGATCCTTAGTATGCTATGAACTTTGGAAATGGGGGCCCTAACCTCAATTTTCACATTTACCTCTCTCAGGGAAATATAAATTCGCGGGGCTATTTATATCTGCAAAAGCAATTCATTGTTTCCCTTAAAATTTGTATTGTAAGAAAATCTTACATTTTCTGAGAAGGTGTTTGATGGCTCAGTTCTGAGATTTAAAGTTGTTTTTTGCTACTGTTGTACATTTGGATAGTACTGGGGGTGTGATTTTAAGACTGATGTCATTGGTGACATGTGTGGTCTTCAGCAGATGCCAGTAATGTCTGTGCAGTGCTGAATTCACCAGGCAAGTTGACTGCTTAACTTTCTTGCGAGTTTGGCAGGGACAATGAGGGATAAAAGAACAGCATGCACATGGTCCATATGTATTAGTTTTTCAGGAGGTTAGCAGAACCCACCAGTACTTAGCCTTTGAAATAACAGCAATTCCAGGAGCACTGTGCATGAACCATCAAACATTGCAGTCCTAGATTCACTGACATATTTGGAAGGCTGAATCTTTTAGTTAAATCCACTGCCAGGATTGCCCCTGGGATCCTGCGACAACTAAAGCCTGGTGCAGAATCTAAAAGGTCATTGCTTTTAATGCGGATTGTAGGGCAATGGATAATGAGCCAAAGGGGCAGGTAAATTCCTTACTTCATATTGTTTTGTTTTGGTGTGATCTTTTCAATTATGTGTTTTAGGTTTATTTTTTAAAATTTTTTAAAATCATTTTAATTCTTTTTAATTATTTATTTTCAGGTTAACTGTTTTCGAAAGTCTGAGACATTTAGAAACCATTACAAAAAGTCCTTTAGAGATATTACAACCTACAAAGTTGGAGGTTGAGCTCTGCCAGCTGTCAAAACATTCCGGCTAGAATCTCCTCACTGTACCACTGGCGACTCCGCTGCTGCTGAGACTGTGCGAAGCCTGGATGCTTTGGGCCAGCGAGAGTGACCTTTAACATTTGGACCAGGTTAAATAGGTGCATAGGCCGGACTACTGGTGATAATTCCAGTAAGAGGAACCAGGTTAGACCAACTTGACCCAAAATGTTATCTCAGAAGCAAATCATGAATCTATTTATGGCCTTGACAACTAATAATCAAGACATCAGAATAAATTTATATGTCAAACCAAAACAAAATTATAATGCTGACAATGTCACAGTCACAGAACAAGAGGTAGACACACTGATAAAAGTTACAAGGCAGTATACCAAAGGTTGGGAATGCTCCAAGTCACCCAGCTTGTCAGCCTCTGAGGTTGCTGAAGTAAACGTGTAGATATTGAAGACTGGCCACCTTTGATCCTGGCAGTAGCCCAATAGTTCAACCCTGTTCCAGAAAGGGGCGAGGGAGACATCTACTGTGATGAAGTGCTTTGAGAGGTTGGTCATGGCTAGAATTAACTCCTGCCTGAGCAAGGACCTGAACCCGCTGCAATTTGCCTACCACCACAACAGGTCTACAGCGGATGCAATCTCACTGGCTCTCCAATCAGTTCTGGAGCACCTAGACAACAAAACATACATTAAGCTGTTGTTTATCAATTACAGCTCGGTGTTCAACACCACCATCCCCTTAGTAACAATCAACAAGCTTCAAAACCTGGATCTCTGTACCTCCCTCTGCAACTGGATCCTCGACTTCCTTATTGGGAGACCATAGTCATGCGGATCGGTAGTAACACCTCCTCCTCACTGACAATCAATTAGCCCACTGCTCTACTCTCTCTATACTCATGACTATGTGGCTAGGCACAGCTCAAACACCATCTATAAATTCACCGCTGACACTGCTGTTGTTGGCAAAATCTCAGATGGCAATGAGGAGGTGTACAGGAGTGAGCTAGATCCACTGGTTGAGTGGTGTTGCAACAACAACCTTGCACTCAACGCAGCAAGACCAAGGAACTGATTGTGGACTTCAGGAAGAGGAATTCGGGAGAAAACAGTCTTCAATGAGGGGTCAGAGTTGGAAAGGGTGAGCAGCTTCAAGTTCCTGGGGGTTAACATCTTAGAGGATCTATCTTGGGCCCAATACATCAGTGCAATCACAAAGAAGGCATGTCAGCAGCTCTACTTCATTACGAGTTTGAGGAGATTTGGTATGTCACCAAAGACGCTTGCAAATTTCTACAAATGTATGATGGAGAGCATTCTGACTGGTTGCATCACCGCCTGGTACGGAGGCTCCAATGTGCAGGATCTAAAGAAGCTGCAGAGAGTTGTAGACTGAGCCAGCTCCATCACAGACACAAACCTTCCCGCTATCGAGGACATCTTCAAGAGGCGGTGCTTCAAGAAGGTGGCATCCATCATTAAGGACCTTCACCATACAGGACATGCCCTCTTCATGTTACTACCACTGGGGAGGAGGTACAGGAGCCTGAAGACCCACAGTCAACATTTCAGGAACAGCTTCTTCCCCTCCGCCATCAGATTTCTGAACGGTCCATGAACACTACTTAATTTTTCTTCTCTTGTACTATTTATTTTTGTAACTTCGAATAATTTTATGTCTTCATGTCTTGCACTGTACTGCTGCCACAGAATAACAAATTTCACAACATACGTCAATGATAATAAACATGATTCTGATTCCAATAACATAGGCTAGTCAACCTAATGATGGTGGTGAAGATAATATGCATCAAAATTAATTGTCACTTGGAAGAAAATGGGATAATCAGTTGCAGCCAGCAGGGATCAGCTAAAGGCATATTGAATCTGACAAATGAGGTGGAATGCTCAGTGAAACCATGCAGTGGGTAGATGAAGGTAGTGCAGATGATGTGTGTATGAGCTTTAAAAAGACATTCAATTAACTGCCACATAATAACTTATTAGGAAAATTGAAGCTCATGGGATTAAAGGAAGTAACGATACAAGTGAAGGAGAAGCAAGCAGAGGATAATAGAGAATTACTTATCCCTCAGCCAACATCATTAAAAGCAGATTATCTGCTCATTATCATATTGGTGCTTGGGGAGGCTTGCTGTGCACAAATTGGCTGCCACATTTCTTACATTACAATAGTGAGTACACTTCAAAAGTACTTCATTGGTTATAAAGCACATGGTGACATTCTAAAATGAACATGAAAGGCACGATATAAATTTGTCATTTTGTTTATAAGACTGGAGGGAAGTTTACAGTAATATCCCACAGGAATTAGGGCCACAGCTCTTTGGTTTATACAAATAATCAGGACTTTGACATAAGCAGCATTATATCAGAGTTTGCTAATGACAAAATGCTTGGAATTACAGTAAATAGTGAGGAGGACAGGAATGGCTTCAGTGACGGTATTTAAATACTTTTCATCAAACTGCCAGCTTCAAAGTTCTGAAAGCCCTGGTTAATTAAAAAAAACTATTAAATGTTTAAAGTAGTACATCTATCAAACACTGGATTGCTGGTGTCTGTGATATTTCTTTTGCTTATGTGTAATTTTATTTTGTAGATAAAGTAAATATTTTTACTGTCTTGGGAAACTCTTCTAATTGCTTATCTCACTTGAGACTCATTAAGCTCAAATATCTATGCTGTAAGACTGGAATCCAAATGTAGGTCATTCAACTTCAACAATTTAAAGAAACCAGCCTTTGTTGCCAGTTTATGGTTAAACAAGATGCTAGCGCACTTGTCTTTGAGCTCAATGCGTATGGATTTAAGTCTTACTCCAGAAGTGAGCATAAAATCTGAACTGACACTCCAATGCAATACACTGTTGGAGAAGGGCTGCATTTTTGTACAAGATTTTAAACTGGAGCCCCCAACAACCCATTTGTGGACAGAGCACAATGTTGAAGAAAAATAAGGAAGTCCAGAGATTTTGGCCAATATTTATATCTTGGTTGAGAAAAATCAGATATGATCATAATCTTATTGTTGTTTGTAGGACAATGGTTTATGCATGGGCAATTCTACATTCTACAAAATATCATATATGACACAGCAGAAGTACTTCACTGGGGCATTTTAAAATAAAGAGTTTGCATTTATTCTGTGCCATTTGTGACCTCAAAATAACTCAAAACATTTCACAGACGATGAAATAATTTTGAAGCAAAGTCATCTCTGTACTGTAAATGACACAGAGGCCATTTTTTGCATGCACTGAGGTTAATTCAGGGTGTTTATATAAATGCAAACTTTCCTTTCATTGAAAGAAGCCTTTGATCTTCTTGCAATGGACATCATTTGCGTACTCCTAACATCAGTAGCAAATTAAGTCACAAAGACCAGAGACAAAATGAACGAATGCGACTGGTGTCCTTCAGTGAGATTCCTACAAAAGAACTGGGAATTTCACGGGATGGAGGGGAAACAAGTTTGTTTAGCATCTCAGCAATGAACAGACAGAGTAGATACATGTCCTCATGTCAGAAGATGGGTGTCAAGAGAAGGGATTCCCTTCAGCACAATGGGATTCCCGTTCAGGCAGTTCAGGTCTGCCATTTTACTACAGGGTTTCCAGAGTTTCAGATGACAGATGACCCTGTTAGATGTTACAGAGGAGAGGGTGGGTTACTTGTTCCCTCAGTCTGATCCGTGCTCTGTGCACTCAAAGGACGGTGAGGAATCACACAAAGCCTTGGGTAATGTTCCCAGGCACCTGGGATTGCAGTTTACAACAGGGATTGATGGTTAGTTGGGCATTGTGAATCACTCCCTAAGCAGAACTACAACCCTCTGTGATCTTTCATCAAACATCAAGTTCAACAATAAACTGCACCATCCAGTTTGGCCAGAGGAGGCAACACTGTGGTAGCTAACCAAGCAGGACGTTTGTGGTGATATTTATTGAGGGGTAACTGTAATGTAGCGATTAGCGTAACACTATTACAGCGCCAGAGACCCGGGTTCAATTCCAGTCACTCTCTGTAAGGAGTTTGTACATTCTCCCCGTGTCTACGTGGGCTTCCTCTGGGTGCTCCAGTTTCCTCCCACATTCCAAACACGTACAGGTTAGGAGCTGTGGGCACTGGCAGCGTGGCGACATTTGCAGGCTGCCCCAAGCAAATTCTCAGTAAGGCAAAAAGACGCATTTCACTGTGTGCTTCGATGTACATGTGACTAATAAATAAACATCTTATCTACTGTCCAGGAGGTGCATAAGCAGCAAACTTGTACTTTTGTTATTCAACACTACAGAGGTTACAACACTAGTAATCAGTTCAAATCCCACTATAAATAGAGATGCCCTGCTTCCATAAATTGCTTGCAAGATCCCTATGCATTGGTCATCTGACCCACACAGGGTTGTACCTGACTCCAGTCACACCAGACATGCTGGAGTCTGAATTTGCCTTTCTGATCTTTGGGGAAGTCAGCAACCCAGTTAAGTACCACAAAACATCTACCCAGGGATCAGCACTGGAGAGACACCAGATCTTCTTCCAGGAGAGACTCACATCACATTATTACTTGGAGAGGGTGCAGAAGAGGTTTACCAGGATGCTGCGTGGATTAGAGGGTATGAGCTATCAGAAGAGGTTGGACAAACTTGGGCTGTTTTCTCTGGAGTGTCGGAGGCCTGACAGAAATTTATAAAATTATGAGACAATTATGAGGGTAGACAAAATCTTTTTCCCAGGATAGAAATGACAAGTACTGGAGGACATGCACTTAAGGTGAGAGGGGGAAAGTTTGAAGGAGATGTGCGGGGCAAGTTTTTTTTTTACACATAGAGTGTTAGGTGCCTGGAACAGGCTGCCAGGGGTAGTGGTGGAAACAGATATGGTAGAGGTAGAGACAAATAGATAGACACATGAAAATGCTGGGAATGGAGGGATATGGATCATGCGCAGGCAGAAGAGACTTAGTTTAATTTGGTACCGTGTACAGCACGGACATTGTGGGCCGAAGGGCCTGTGCTGTACTGTTCTGTGCCCTATGAATTTGATGTCCAGTGAAAGAACTGAACTCCAGATCATAGAGGATGGTTGGTCTGCTTAAAGGTGTACTTCACAAGTTACATGATCATTAAATTCATAGTTACAGAGCCTTCAGTATAGAGTATGAAGGCATACAAAAGACTGGAGATGCTGGAATCTTGGGCAAAGGCCAAACTGCTGGAGGAACTCAGCGGGTCAGAAAGCATCTGTGGAGGGCAATGGACAGTTGACATTTCAGGTCCAGACCCTTCCTCTGGATATCCTTTGTAGAGTGTGAGGTCTGCTTATTGGACTGACTCCTGAGTTACGTTATCAGGAAATTCAGTAATGGGCAGTAAAGTTGAGCTCAGCCCCCTTGTGGACACGGGGTCTGTTCAGGAGATTCACCTGTGAAGCACAGGAGACAGAGACTTGATGATCAAAGCCCGGAGAAAAAACTTAGCAATTACAGCGCCAGCAACCTGGATTCAATTCCGGCCACTGTCTGTAAGGAGTTTGTACGTTCTCACCGTGTCTGCATGGGTTTCCTCCGGGTGCTCCGGTTTCCTCACACATTCCAAAGACGTACGGGTTAGGAAGTTGTGCGCGTGCTACGTTGGCGCCGGAAGCGTGGCGACACTTGCAGGCTGCCCCCAAAACACTCTACACAAAAGATGCATTTCACTGTATGTTTTGATGCACATGTGACTAATAAAGAGATCTTATCTTATGAGTTCCTGCTATTGGGCTTTGCACATGGAGAATGGGAGTAATTGGGTGGGCAGCAATAGCAAGATAAACCAGAAGAAACCTAGTCTAGACTTAAATCACCAAAAAAATCATTTACCAGCTCTGACACCACTTTATCTCTAGTTGGCTGTTGGAATGCTAAGGATCAAAGTCATGCACAGATCTACAAGTCCCTCAGTATCAATCTACCAAGGCTGCCTCCAGAACACTCTACGCAAAAAAGATGCATTTCACTGTGTGTTTCGATGTATATGTGACTAATAGAGAAATCTTATCTTATTACATTCTCTTATATAGAGTCATAGAGTAATATTCTCTGTACCTGTGACGCTCTACTCTGTACTGTTATTGGTTTTTTTACCTGTACTACCTCAACGCACTCTGTACTAACTCAATGTAACTGCACTGTGTAATGAATTGACCTGTACGAT
>JAUZTB010000002.1:40005408-40016584 GCA_034780895.1 Rhynchobatus australiae
AGAGCCACAAAGAGAACGTGCAGACTCTGCAGGGACAGTATCCAAGTCAGGATCAAACCCAGGTTCCAAGAGCCCTGAGGCAGCAGAACTAATTCTGCACCACCACGCTGCCTCTGTGTAGAACAAGGTTGCACATAATCAAAGGCTGAGCAACAGACTTGGGGTGGGGGCATATTGGGACACAGGGGTAGTTACTTGGAGGAGAGGGTGCTAGTGAGATTTGGGCGCAACAGAACCAGTATTCTGCATGAAACAGGAGACAATTGAGTGTATGAAATGTCATATCCAATCCCCTTTCTCACACCCCATACCCTGCTCGTTCTCTGATCTTTCATATTGCATCCAGGTGGTTCAAGCATGCCCTTTTTCCTACCATTTTCCCTCATTATGAATCTCATTATGTGCCATTCTCATTTCAGAAACTAAGAAATAGCACTTGGCTAACCACCCGTGAAGACAGAATATACTTGAACCAAAGACGAAGGAGACATGCATCACTACCTCTGTCACTCTTCTGGCACTGATCCTGTCATGCCCTACAGAGCAGACAGTAGTTTAGAGGTAGGATTTGCATGATTGTCACCAGGCATGAGTGGAGAGCAGACTAGCCAGGGGGTAATGCAGCTTGAATACCAACCGTTTGGAGGCTGAGTTACGCATCCTGGAGGGCTCAAAATCAAAGATTTGTAGGGATTTTTGGCATTTTGTGATAGCTGAAAAATAGCTTAATTCTAAGTTCTAGCATGCAGTCCAAATCAGAGTAGCTTATGATTAATCAAGGCTAGTTCAGGTACATTTCTGCCTCCATTACTCTTACAGGTAGTAAGTTACAGATCCTTACCAATGTAATTGATTTTATTTCCTTAATTCTCTTCTAATCCTTTTACCTTAAAGCTATCCCACCCATCTGGGTCTCTCAAAATTTTATATAATCCATTAAATGTTCTTGTAATTTCCTTTGCTGTAAAGAAACAGCCCAACTTTTCTTATAACTGAACCTAAGTTTCCTGACAACTGAACTTTTTAAAGTTTAGTTGTGTTATGTTCTCCTGTAACGCACATGTGGGAATACTTCTTGATTACCCATGGAAAGCTGCAAAATAAATTAAAGTTATGAAGTAAGCAGATGCACATGATATTTGTCAATAAAATGATATTTTGAAGGAAAGGAAAAGTAAGTAGCATTTGGTGTAGCATGATATTGGAAATCCAGAGTTTGTTTCAAAAGTCACACAGAATATACATTGTGCAAGTCCACAAAACCAACCTGTTCCTCACTAATGTCAGTTTGAATCCCCAAGCTCTATAAAGGGGATGAGAGCAATCTTGTGATAACTTTATAACAAATCGGATTAGGTAGTGAACTGTCTAGCAGTCACTTATATAGGTTATCTTTGTGGTTCCTTGCTTGACAATAATATAATCTATCAGTTGCCAGTTGAACTGGGTGCTACTGCCACAAGGTCTTATTCATGACCCTCTGAATAAACAGCGTGTAGGTTGTGACAAAACTGTGTCAAGCATTTTGTTACAGAAAGACATTAGTTTTTTTGCATATTAATGAAAAACAAGGAATATGGGTTCATATAATGAAGTGGCTCTGAGGTAAAGGATCAGCCATGATCTGACTGAATGACAAATTGAAGCAAATAGCCTACCCCTGCTTCTACCTCTTATGACATGTAAAAACTGCAATGCCACTTCCTTACAGCAAATGGCACTCTGAGTACCTGACATCCTCATGACTGTGCACATATGGTCAGCCAGGGGCAAATTAAATGCATCTAGCTCTACTGAAACAGAGGACATCTACAATCTACCTTATTCTACAATGGGCAGAAAAATGTTATGCATGCTCCTGCTCTAGCTCCAGTCCGGAAGATGCCTGTGCACAGAAGTTCATTGCTACCAAAATATTAATAGCAGCCAACAATGTGATCCTAATGCAGCTCTGTGGTAAAAGTTAAGACATGGAGCACATGGACTATCTTTGTAAAAAAAACCTAACTGAAATGCAGACTACTCATCCCATTACTTTTTCACTGAGATTCACACAAAAGAGCTCCTGGATGACCCTTGGTGGGTTTGGCATCCTGCTGATAGCAATCCACATTTTACTCATCTGTCTTCAAGTGCATTGTCTTTCCCTCAGTCCCTATTCTAATTTGCCTTGCCATGCTGCTGAGAACCTTGTAAAGTAGAATGCGGCCACTGCAAAAACCATGAAGTCAAGGCATACTCCTTTAGCCCAAGGCACTCCACCTTTTTCAGTAATTTAAAAGTTTAGAAGCATCAAATATTAATTGAATTAAAGCAACATTAAATAGAAATCATTTTAATCTGTACATAGTCAATGATCCCTTCAAATAGAAACAGGAATTCCTAGTTAATTGATGTGAAACTTTAATGCAGTTTCTTGCTCCACAGATGCTGCTTGATTTCTGGCATTTTCTGTTTTTTTTAATATACATTTCAGATAGCCAGTACACAGTATATTGCATTCCTTCAAATAATATTGGGTGAGGTTCCTTTCTGCTGCTTAACATGTATTGAACTGTCTGAGATTAACCCATAATGTTGGCTGCATCACAGAATTCCAATTTATCAGTGCTGCAACTAAATCAGCATTATAACTTGATTGATATACCAATTCTGCACAGTTCTAGTGGATTTAGGATGAATGTGTTAATTCTCTAGCCATTACGGTGAATGGTGCAACTTGTGCCACAATAGTTCATATGCACTTTGGATGCAAGATTTTAAAAAAATTAGGACCCATACTTCTCCAACCATGGACATAATGCCACCATATATATCACACTCGTCCACATCATTCAGAAATATACCCATCTTTTGAAATAGAAATTGCTTTATGCCACAGTTGTGGTGTTCAATAAAAACTGAATTGAAACTACCTTGATCGAAAACTCACTTCCGCATTTAAACAAAGAGTTAGGACCTCAATACCAATAGTCCTTGATGAACATTTTTCTACTACTGTGATGGAGAGAAAATAATTACTAAATAAGGATTATTTATAATTAATCCAAAAAACACTGTAGCTGTTGCATAATATATTAGAGAATTTAAAAGATTGCTACAGGGAAATTTAAGAGATTAAAGCTGCATAGTGTAAGATTTATAATAACATTCGAAAAGTCTATTGCTCAATAAATTAGTATGAAAAACTCTCTCATCAGGGATAGAAAACCAATTTGGTGAGAGGAGCTCTACCTGGAATACAGTTACAGGCATACTTCCTGGCCCCTGCTAATTCAGCAGCATTATATGCTAGAAAAATACCTACCCAAGTCTAGCGCAGCAATTCAAATCTTCTAATTCTGCACCAGCCACATTCTCATTGTTCACAGATTCAGTTTCACTGGTGGGCATACTCACTATAGATGTTAGGAGACAAAAAAATTAAAGCATGTATTAATTCATCAGAAAATAATTAGAATACATCTGTTCATAAATTAACCAAATTATATATAGTATACTCATAAATATAACTTCCCAGCAAAACAATAACACTGCCAAACTTAAAAGTGTAATAGATTTCTGCAAGTGATTTTCAAGCAATGAGTTACAGGCAGAAATATAACTGAGAGTTTTAGCAGGTTTATAATTAACTTAATCTGAATGATTCCAAGATGGTATCTCACTTACACAGTCAATATTTTAAATAGTTTGAATCCTCTGTTAAAATTACAAATAGGCAAATGTCATGAGCATAATGAGTAGCTTATTGTTGTAAACACTGATTTTAGACAGTATTTCCTTTGATTAAATGTAGTAAACAACAAGCAACAAAACTGCAGATGCAGGAAATGGTGGAAAAATGTTTAATATCAATACACTTAATCTTTCTCACTCTATCAGATCAAATTTCAATAAAATGCAGTAATAGACCAGAGCCAATGGAATTCTGATTCAAAATTAACTATTTTGCAGTCCATAAATGCTGTCTGGCCAACTGAATATTTCCAGCATCTTCTAATTTTATACCTGATACCTCTAACAATATATAAACACAATTTTTGAGCTCCTGTATTACAATTAAATGAACTCTCTCTCCAATGTGAACCTACATTAAAATAAAATTGTTAACATAATTTGACCCCAACTACCCATATATAGGGAAATCAAGCACAGGATATTTATGCATTAATGCAGTGTTCTTAGGGTAAAGATGCTGAGGATTTCTTTCCTGTCTCCTCAAAAAAATGGCAAAATTAGGTTAACTCAGGTCCTTGGTCTTCTTAAAGAAATTATGGGACATAGACATTATTGCAAGACAGCTTATATTGTCTGGTCTGCATTTTGAGCTTCTGGAGAGGAGTGATGGAGGAACAGACCTACCAATCATCCCAAAAAACCTCCTATTCCAGCAGTTAGTTAATGTGGATTCAGATTCTTGGCCTTAGCCAAGCTTTCTGACACTGTGGTTCACCTGTACAAAAATAAATGTTAGTATATACTGATGGCACTTCTTTAACTCCCACAAGGAATTAGGCCAGTACAGGGCATACATTGTAGTTGGGATAGGCTGGGCTAAATGGCCTGCTTTGTGTTGTGAATACAACATAATAAAACATAGTTCTTTCAGAAATATCAGCTTTGTGCCAAGATAACAAAGTCATCATGCCCCAAGTGTGCATCCTTATTCAGGTTAGTAATTAATATTCTGTTACTTTAGCTAAAATAAAGGACAGAAACTGCTGGAAACACTCAGTGGGTCAGGAAGCACCTATGGAAAGAGGAACAGAATTAATGTTTTAGGTCAAAGACCCTTTTGTAATGTCCCGAAATGTTAGCTTGCTTTCTCTTTCCACAGATGCTCCCTGATCTACGGGCCAGTTCCAGCATTTCTGTTCTTATTTCAGATTTCCAACATTTGCAGCTTTTTAATTCAATCTTAGCTGGACATTACTGTAACTACTTTGTGACAATTATTGATTTCAGGTCTTTCAATGGATTATAAGCTTTTTTCCATACATTACAACTTTCCATGGCAAATGGACATAAACTGACATACTTACAAAGCTACACCAGGGGGTTATTTGGTCCATTGGGTCTTTGACGGCCTCCAGGAGACCAATGCTGCTCATCCCATTGCCCCTCTACTTATTTCCCCATACTCCTGCAACCCACCCCTACATAGCCTTCAACTTCCCCGTGATTCCTTTTGACCTTGATGTGAAGCAAGGGATATCGTACTGTAGTCAGTTAACAAACCAGCATGTCTCTGGGATAGAGGAGGAAGCCAGAGCACCAGGAGATCCACATGGTCACAGGGAGAAGGCTGGATTCCACACAGCACCCAAGGTCAGGAATGAACCCAGATCCCTGGAGCTGTGAGGCAGCAGGCTACATGTGGCACCACTACAATAGCCCTCACCGGAGAGGGCATACTAATAATGACTTGCCAATAAACAGCATATGTTTAAAGGTGTTAAGGGGCCATTAGAATAAGAAGAAAAACCTTTTCTACCACATCTTCACCTGCTCTCACAGATATATCTGAAATAGAGATGAAATAGTCTGGCTGAACCCATGGTGCTAATCTTCATAATTATATTTTATGTTACAAGATAATCTTAAAACATGGAAATTGTATCACATTTCAAGACTAACGGGGCTGATTTGTATTGAGTCTAAAATTACAACTGTATGGCTTGTTAACTCAGAGAGTTAATTCTTTTTGCTCCCAAATTCTATTCTTCAGCCTTTGGAGATATGTTAGAGAAAATGTTTGCAATGCAAAAATAGAAGGATAACTCTGTTATATAAATGAAGCTGCCAATCAAAACCACTCCAGTTAAAACTTCTTATTGTAAAGAACTGCCAGTGCACTTTCACAAATTCCAATGGTGAATAGCAACACTAGAATTTATGCACCTGATCCTTGCAACAAAAGGACCCAAAGTGCTTTGCAGAGGACATTATCCAATTTTGAAAAACTTACAAGATATCCATGTGAAAGCAGCGAACTACCTAATCTACATTGATCAGATACAAGGCTCAGCTTCCGATTAACTTTCAGCAAAGTTCATCTGTTTCAGCCACTAGACAGCAAGAGATCGTAAAACAATAGATCACAAACCCTTACTAACCACAAGGACTTCCCTTGGTTTACATCTTTGTTAAGGCAAAGAGTGCAGTTTGAAGTGGTATCCCTAGGTGATGCTCAGTCCCACTCTTTCACAAAAATTGGCAAATGAAAGATAAATAATTTATTGTGCATAAAAAGCACTTCTCCAGTCCCTTATCTGAGCTAAATATTTTCAGCTGCAGCTAATGTAGAATTATAAAGTGATGTCCACTCACATAATAAACAATCCATTAGGAATTGGATAACATCACAAACCATTACAATCCCTAAATTATTTTATCGTTTGAATAAAGTAATCATGTAACTGAACTGCAATTGCGTATAACATAGTAATGCAAGTTTAAAACAATACAGTAACTGTGTCTCAAACCATCTCCTGTCCTGTAATACATTCCCTGTTTAGCTTCATTCAACCTATAATCCCAATTCATGAAGATCTTTATTGTGATATCTTCGTGTCTCTCTAATACTTCCTTCTTTACCCGTTCTTCCATATAGAAAATAAGCAGATATTTCTCATAAAATTGATAACAGTAATTTTCTGAAAAGATTCTTTTGTGGAATATAAATGAAAATCCTAAAAAAAATTACTTTTCCTGCTTTTGCTTCAGGATACTGTTCCAAACACAGAAAGTTTTGCTACCAACTTGGTTCTTGGAGAAGATTTTTTTTTCACTTTTCTTGTTCTTCAGTGTCAAAAGCAAAAGGGCAATACAAAGTCACTTGTTGGGGCCATGAGTATTGTCTGAATCACTGCCATTTCCTGTCCATTAGCCTAGCCACTGTCTGGAAGCTAACAACTTTAATATATCTCTTTGATTGCACTTTCTATTTATATTTCAAATAGTTCACATAATTGCAACCATCCTCTTATCTCACCAAATATCTTCTGACCTATCCAATCTTTTTGATTTTGGATACCACAAATCTCATGTCAATTTTGAAAATTGTTCTAGACTTCACAGCCCAAAGAAATGGCCTCCCAACATTAACTAAGTCAATCCCTTTCAAAATCTTATAGTTGAAATGAGAATACCTCTCCTACTAAGCAGTGACAGTAAAATGCACTTCCTCCAAGACAGGTATATCCTTCCTTGAACATGGAACCTACCTACACCTTTATCTGGACTCTGCACCCTCCTTAATTCCCTCCATGCTCTTCCCTCTCTCCTCCTTCCCACCATGTATTTGTGTTTTTTCATCTAGAGAGTTTAGTGACTGATGGGGACAAATTTCACCTTCGGAACAGGTTATTTCTGACAATTGAAACTATCTCCGCACTGACTTCATAGGAACTGAAAACTGGGCAGATGTTAAATGTGGGGAGAGATTCACAATTACCAGGTCATCAAATGCAGTAAACAGCAACTAGTTCATACACCGGAAGTCACACTTGTGAACTTATATTCTGAGCTCATACTCACTTGGTGACATCGAAGGGCATTTTATTTTTTTTTGAAGAAATATTTCAGCTATCGTTTCCTTTGCTCTGTTGCTGTCCATGTTAAATTGCATTCACAGTGCTGTACCTCTTAAATATGCAAGCACCATGGTAGACTTGCAGAATTATTTATCATGACAACTATCACACTTTTGAGCTGCTTTATGAAATCATAGTGTTAATCAGAGGTTTTAAATTCTCCACAGCAATTCCATTCCATTTGACCTATTTAAATTTGATTCACTCCCGGCCACAAGGTGGCAGTAAAACACAAATTAAGATCATGAGCAATGACAATTCCCCCAGGTGGTTTTTGGAGACATACCATTCCATGTGGTGCATAAAGTCTCACCAAACTGTCAGTCAAACACAGAACTCTAGTCTAGTATTAAACTCTATTTCATGTCATGTACCTTATCGCTTATAATCTCTGGGAGATGAGAGGAGACTTACAGTAGAAATTTTACAACAGATTGCTACCAATTTTCTGCCTGAGTTATGAAGGAGAATCTTGGCAGAGTCTCTGGGAGATGTCTATGCTGTTACTTAAATATAGTACTCTTGTATTTAAAGTTGATTGAACTACTGAGTGATAGCATTCCCATACTTTAATTTCACTGCTTTACGGAGGTACAATGCTCCTACACTCAGAATTCACTGTGCACTAACGTAAAACATTTTGGTGCATTTTACACATCACCAAGTATCTGCATTCAAGTATGCAAGTTGTATTTTACTCTGTTGATCCTAGGCATAAAACTCTATAACTGAAGGTCACTCTGTTTTACTTAAGCGTGGCAACACTTGCGGGCTGCCCCCAGAACATTCTATGCAAAAGATGCACTTCACTGTGTGTTTTGATGTACATGTGACTAATAAAGATACTTTACCTTATCTATTTCCCTGAAGTATAGTACTCAGGTACTCATGATATTAGGAATCCTTAATTAAGGAGGTAACAGCAGGATGTTTAGGAACATATAAGACAACCAAACAGTGTCAGTGGTTTTATGAACGCGAAACTGTTTTGGAGAAATTTGCTTGAGTACTTTGAGGACATAGCTAGCATGATGGAAACAGGGGAACCAATAGATGGAATATATTTCAATTTCCAGAAGGCATTTCTTCTCTTAGGAAATCATGAGTCTTTGCAATTCTTGACCCCAGGAAGCTGAAGATGGAGTCACTGAACATCGGCTCAAGGGTTATGAAGAGAGCACAGGAAGTGGGTGTTGAGGGCAAGATTAGAAGAGCATGATCTTTTTGAATGATGGAGCACACTTCAGGGCATATTGGCCTGTTTCTATCACTATTTCTTATAATTAAAATGTTCCTGTGGTATGGTACTCCCACATTTAAAATTTACTGTGTTACTGACATCCAGTACATCTGGCTTGAAAGTACTGAGGAATAAGCAGGAAGGCAGACACAAGTGGTTGCTGGCAGTCAGGGTCAGGGAATGAAGAATTAGAGGGCATTGATTTAAGGTGAGGGGGGGAGAGTTTTAATAGGAACCTGAGAGGCAACTTTTACACCCAGAGGCCGTATTTGGAATGAACAGCCAGAGGAAGTGGTTGAGGCAAGTACATTAACAACATTTAAAAGAAACTGGACTTGTGCATGGATAGGAAAGGTTTAGAGGGCTATGGGCCAAACATGAGTATCTTAGATGGGCATCTTAGTCAGCATGGACTGGTTGGGCCAGAGAGCCTGCTTCCATGCTGTATGACTGGCTGAGGGGAGGTTAGTGGGGAGGAGGTATTCTTGGAGGAATGATTGGGAAAGGCAGTTATGAAAGGAAAGCAGTGACTGAGAGTGAGTTGAGGGAACTGATTTGGGGAAAAGGGAGGAGGCTGAGCAGGTACTGGCATCGATCTTAGGTACTGCAATGGAGCTAGGAGAAGCTTGCCATGATTCCTGACCCCACACTCAACTGAACATTCTTTTAAAATGTAACCAGTTCCTGGCATTGTTCAATGATTGTTTGGTGATCCACTGGTAAGGCAGGTTATAGACAACTTTTTTTTACCTTAGCTGCCCTAATGCTGGTTCTATGTACAGGGAAACCTCATTTGGTAAACGTGTTAGCTCTTACCAATGTTCCCACCCAACCACCCTTTAATGTCAACAACATATTTCTCCCCAACACGTCTAATTTTAATCCTTTGCTAACATGCTGGGTGGCGCAATTTTGTCATGGAATCTGTTTATATGCCCAGCTCGCCATACTGGATAATTCAACATCTGTGCAGGGCCTGAAAAACTGGACTGGTACCATAAAGTTTTATGTCTCTCTCTTTTATGGAGGGATACAATGTTTGTGTTTGTTATGCATGTTTTACTGAGGCATCGTTTTCTTGTGAAGGTAGAATATCACTGTTTATTTGGTTTAATACTCCTGTGCAGATGGCACATCTCTGTCTTAGCCATATACTGCCTCAGTATTTATAACCACAATTTGTTTCATTTAAGTATGATACACCTGTGTAGATAGAATAGTTCTGCTTTACTGAAGGATTACACTATTATGCACATGATGTTTCATTGTAAGGATATCTTTCTACATATCTGAAGAACATTCAGAACTACTGAAGGTGTTGTAATGTTTACAAATGGTAGATGACATTCATGTTGCTTCAGTTGTCTTGGCCACAGAAAGGTTTCAATTTGAACTATGATGTTTGAAATGTTGAATAATTTTAAGAAATAAAAAAATATTTTACTCAGCAAGCTGAACATTTGTGAGTTACTCTTTGCACTGATGGCAAGGCCCATTCCTGCCAGTGAGGATTGACTCATGATATGACACAATCTCCCATATTTATATCATGATGAAAATAGTTTTCAGACAGGGTGGTGAACATGTCAACACAAAATTATAAATTACAGAAATAACTCAGACTTAAATGAGCAGTCCAAAGGACTAAAGACACAGAAAGATGAAAGAATTTGCTTTTGAGGCGTATATAGGGAGTGGGAATCATTGTCAATTATGTTTGCACTTTCAAGGTTTATTCTTATGATAATGGTGGATAAGATGTTCGCATTCACTACCACCCTGCTCCTTGGTCCTATGTAAATATTTGAACAGTACAGAATAAAAAGGTGACTGCTAAAACAGAAAGTAGGAAAGCAGAGTATTCTGAATCGCGAAAGAATGAAAGGTGTTGGTGTTCAGAGAGACCTAGGTTCCTCAATACATGAAACATTGAAAGTTAATGTGCAGATTCAGCAAGCAATTAGGAAAGTAAATAGTATATTGGCCTTTAATTTCAAGAGAATTTGAGTACAAGAGTGGAGACTTCTTGCTCAAATTACAAGACTTCTACTCTTGACCTCGAATGCTCAAGCCCTGGTGAGACTGCATCTTGAATATTGTAGAGAGGTCTGGCCTCCCTCCTTTATGAAAGGTATTTTGGCATTTGAGGGAGTGCAACAAGTTTACCAGATTGATTCCTGGGACGGCAGGTTTGTTGAATGAGGAGAGACTATGCATGCTAGGCCCATACTCCCTTGAGTTTAGAAGAATGAGGGGTGAAAGACGATGCTGGAGGAACTCAGCAGGCCAGGCAGCATCTGTGGAGAAAAGCAGGCGGTCAACATTTTGGGTCAGGACCCTT
>JAUZTB010000002.1:40026361-40037988 GCA_034780895.1 Rhynchobatus australiae
ACACTTTTGAGGATATGAAATATTTATCTAGGAGATATGCTCAAGGACACTGTAGGAACAGAACTCTCAATCCTCAAACTCAGGCAAAAGTGCTATCAACTAAGTCAACACTTGACTTGAACAAGCTTGAACCCATTACCCGCTTCAGCAACTAATTTTGTGTAAGTATACAAAATAGCATACCTGTGCAAAAATCTCTAAGGAAGTACATGTGCCTGAATGAGGAAATTAGCCAAGAAATATTCAAAATTCACAGTAATTCTATCAGTAAGCTTTCATGATCATTTATTTCTGGCAAGATCTGAAGCTTAACATTATAACAATACTCAACTCTGAGCTGCACATTTATAGAGCACAATTTTATTTGAACCTTGCAAGGGAAAAAAGTTCTTGTGGAAAAAATAATTTCCACGCAACTAAGCGATAAATTCTCCAATCATTGCCAACAAACACCCCATTCACATGCTCATTTGATGTACAGATATTAATAACAGTAAACTGCAACAGTATTGCTTTGAAAGGAATACGGCTATCATAAATTTGCAAATTTACTGTTGCTACTCCGAATGTTATCAACAGTGAACTAAAACCGTTTACATACAACTTGAATCTGAAACAGAGGAACTTGGGTGTGATAACTTCCAACCTACTATATAAAATAAAATAATCAAATTGCACAGATAGGATAGAGATTGACCTGGTGCCAGCTCTGCAACACCTGTGATTCTTCTGCAGCCAAACCACTGGGCACCATCACCATCACGTTTGGAAACATTTCTGTAGAGCCAGGAAGAATGGGCAAAGTCCTCATTCCAAAGTACTTGTAAACAGGTGTGCTGTCAGGATAACTTGCCATTGGCAGCTCCCCACAGGAAAGGTCACATAGAGCCAGGACACAGTTTATTTTTGTTTACTCTGTTTCTGAATGGTGTCTTTTTAATTGAATTTTTATTCCTTCCAAAGGCTCAGAACTGCCAAATATCTTGAAAATATTTTCTCTCTGTGTCTAAGATACACAGGCACAGTACAATTCTGAAGTTGAGTGACTCTCAGAAAATGCTAAGCTTTACTCTTCCAGTCATGTTTTAGCCAGAGATAAATCCTTAGGCAATGCATACTCTATGGTAAAGTTTCTAAGCTGCAAGCAGAATCAACCCCCAACATCATAATAGGATGAGTAGGCCACTCAGCCCCTCAAGCCTGCCCTGTCATTCCCTATGATCATGGTTGATCTGCCCAGGCCTCATCTCCACTTCTTTGCCAGTTCCTCATAGAAAGAATATTACCTATTCCCACTTCAATGCCCCCACTAATCCAGCCTCCACCATCCCCTGGGGTAGGGAATTCCAGGGATTTACCACCCTCAGCAAGACGAAATTCAAGCATTTACAATGAAGAATCATGGGCCCAATATTGTGTCTTATTGCTCCAACTAAAATTGTGACATTTTTGGGGAAGCATTTCACCATCCAACCTCCCATTATTTCATGACTAAAAATTAAAAGGAGAATCAGGATAAATTATTTTCTTCCATCACTGTGTTGTCCCAAACACATTTTGGAACAGTAATAAATGTTTTAGCTAAAGTTCCGAGTTTGTTTCCATGTGAAGTAACTGTAGTCAACCACATGCACTGTATGGGTACAAAGTGTTCTCCCTGTTGAAAGCCTCAAACAGTGTTACAGCCAATGAAGCATTTCGGAAGTATAGCCGCTGCTGTGTTGTTGGGAACAGGATAAGGAACTGCATTCCAAGACTTATACCTTCACATAGCTATTCATACATCATTCAGATGAGAATCATCTAAACATTTGAAACCATAAAACTGGAAGTGACTGACTGGATATAACAGCACTCTTTCAGTAAACCTAATGTTTTTATGACATGACATAGTTGTTTTTTTGGGAGGCAGTAAAAGGTTTGATAAAGGTCTGATGCTGTCAAGTAGCCTGTAGTATTTGCACAGGAATGGTTATCAGGAAAACTGATGAAAATACTCGGTGAAACTTTTTGTCTGCCTGCTAAAGCATCCCAAGCCTTTTCTATAAACATTACTTCGTTGTCTACCAGTCCTGTCCCACTTAATGGCTGATTTCTACTTTTTCTGTAAGAATTAAGGAAAGAACTATTGGAGAGAAGGCATCTCATGTAAGGACATACTGGATAAAATGTCTGCAATGCAACAGAGACACTGGTCCTGCTGCCTCCCAGGGAATTAACCTTACAACATTACCCATAATACATATACTTTAGTGATAAGGAGGTCTTTTGGAAATTATATACATTTCATGAAATGATCTCTGAACAGTGATAGCAGGAGCAACATTTGCCCATCAGCTTGTTTTTACTGCCGTATTAAAACTGAGGATCAGAGAGCTGGGAACATCAACTCCTAATGCCGCGTGACTGCTGTCATTGAGAGATGTGGGCATAAAAAAGTCATCCCTTTACCCTTTGCCAATTATTTAGCAGTCTACATATCCACCTTCCATTTACTTCCTCCTTCCTACAGTGCCCTTCCACCCTGTCTCCTTCCTCCATCAGTATCCTCTTCCTCTCTTAACACCTCTCCTTCCTTACTCTCCATTATTTTGACCCAAGCACCCACTTCCTTCCCTATCTACTCCCAACTTCCCCTTCCACTGGTTGCTTGCACTTACAAGAGGGGAGACCACCCTCCCCATCATTGCCATCCAAGCTATTTTAGATCACAACCTGCTCATCCCAGGGCCGCCCCAGAGGATCCCCACCTCAAAAGGCACTTAATTCCAATGCCACTCCCGGAACCAGTGACCTCCTGCTTCTGGGCCAATGTAGCTGAGCCCTGCAGGCTTCATTACTGCCAGGGACTGTGATAACTGCACTTTAAAAGTGAGAGAATGGAGGACAGAATGTAAGCGCGCATGCATGCCCATTATGTGCATATGCTAATGATCCCACTTGTCTCGGATCAATGTGAGATCTTGACCCACTGGGCCAATTGACTCTGTCAAATCTGTGTGAGAGCTGGTGTGTAATGGCCACTCCATGTTATAAGAAATTACATACAGCCATTTTCCACATCCAATCCAAACAGCCAAGCTGAAGCTTGTATGACTGTCATAAAGCAGGAACTCATGTTTTGACAATGAGCTGGCCATCCCTGCTTGCTATATGTCAATCAGGGCTCTGATATCTAAGACCAGGATGATAGGTACGCCTTCTCATGGACAGAGAAACTGGATGAGGAGCACCAGCTTCATTGGAATGGATTTGGTGTCATGAATGAACTTGACTGGCATCCTAGTGCTTCTTCCTGTGGGATGTGAAAGTTGCACAACCTTGCAGCTTACTCTAATGTTGAATTTGCACACTATGCTCATCACCACAAATACACCAGCACTGGAAGCATTGGAGGAGGCCAAAAATGAATTCTGCTCTGAGCTTGACCAATCCCTGCCTCCTGTCCAAACAGAAGACAACTGATCCTCCTTAACAGAGTCCAAAAGGACATGAACCTCTGAAAAGATGTAACAATAAAAGCAAAAAGTACTGGAGTAGACAGCAGGTCAGGCAGCTTCTGTGAATAGTGAAACTGTGTTAATGTTTTAGGTCAATGGCCCTTCATCAAAACTTAAAAGGTGAAAACTAAAAGTGTACTTAAAGTTACTAAAAAGGCCTGATTGGCAGGGAAGCAGTAAGGAATTCCTCCCAATCCATTGGCAAGAAAAGTAAAACAATGTCAGTGTCCTTTTCCAAGCCAATATCCCAACATTAAGATTCTGATCATGCTTAACCAGCTCCAGTTGGCAGGGCACTTTATCTGTTTGCCTGACACCAGACTCCCAAAGTAAGCACCATATGGCAAGAGAGTTCTAGGAGGACAGAGAAAACACTTCAAAGATGTTCACAAGGTCTTCTTAAAAGACTGTAAACATCCTCACCAATTCATGGAAATCCCTGGCTCACGATTGCTCAACATGGAATTGAAGAGGGTTTAAAACACAGAAAGAAGCCATTGTCTGTTCCATTTGAGAAACAGTGATAATAAGAAGTTAATAATAAATAGCGGCAGAAGGAAGCCACTTGGCCATTCATGCCTGTTCTGCCATTCCAGCACTTGGTCTGTAGCCCTGAGGTCACGGCCCTTCATCTATATATCCAAGTGCTGCTAAATGAATTTATGGTCTCTGTATCTATCACCCTCAGGCAGTGAGTTCCAGACCCCTACTGCCCCTGGGGTTTTTAAACTTTAATTTTTACCTCATCTACCCTCTTTTTCTTCTACAAATCAGTTTTAATTTTTTGACTCCTCTGCTAAGAGGTTCCTCCCATTTACTCCATCCTTCAATTTTATACATTTAAATTAAAATTCCCCTCAACCTTCTCTGTTA
This sequence comes from Rhynchobatus australiae, assembly GCA_034780895.1. Lineage (NCBI taxonomy): Eukaryota > Metazoa > Chordata > Chondrichthyes > Rhinopristiformes > Rhynchobatidae > Rhynchobatus > Rhynchobatus australiae. Next base: position 40,030,735 of record JAUZTB010000002.1, read on the forward strand.
CAGATAAAACAATCCTAATCCAATTTTCAAGTCCAGGCGACATCTTTTTAAATCTTCTCTTCACCTCCATGGAGTAATTACACTCTTCCTGTCAAGTAATGAACAGAACTATACATGGTATGCAAGGCGTGACCCAATTATTGCTGCATACAGTTCTGGCAGAATTTCGCTTCTCTTACATCCTGCATCTTTGCTAATAAAAGAAAACATCATTATGCTTTGTTTTTAACCACTTGAGAGTCTCCTGTCTTACTATACTCAAGGATCTGTGGACATTAAATCCAAGGTCCCACTGTTCCTCCACACCATTCAACATCATTCATTTATTATATATTCCCTCGCCTTAATGCATTTAGGGAGAAGCAGCATCTCTCAATTCTATGGATTAAATTCCATTTATTCTTTTGCTTCTCAAAAGACCAAACCATTTAGATCTTCCTCACTGTCACAGCCGTGAAGGAACTGAGGACTTAGTGCCTTTTTTATGAAAAGACACATGAACCAAATACAAACAGTGTGAAAGGTGTACACATTCCAGCACTGACCTACCCAACAATCAAGGACAACCCATCACACCTGTGGCAGTCTGCAAACCCAACTCTTTGTTCTCCTCCATGTCCAACTGTTATTGATCCTGCGGGACTGCATAAGTAAACGAAAACTGCTCCGAGCATATCACCACACAAATACCTCAGGCATAAATGACCCAGAAGTGACCTTAAGCACAAATCATTAGTTAGTTTAGGGGAATAAAGGAACCTGTGTCTCAGAAGATCCTCTTCCATCCATGCCCTCTTTTAATATTGATAACATTACTTGGGGTGAAGAAAGGATCCCTCTTATCTTCTCACACAGCCAAACAGTTATTGTTGAGGTTGATACCATCACTGGGTTTTGAGGTGGCCGATGAGGGCAGTGTAGGACCTGTTGACCCTGATGAGGCTGGTGATGCCTGACAGCTGTGTAGTTTGAGACATGGTGTGCTCCTTCCATCGTTTACATTGAGCTTCTTGCATACCATGTATATCCTGATGTCTGGACTCAATGTTCTCAATCCCATTCCAAAAACAGCTTCTCCATTTTGCATGGGATTCTCCTGAGCTAGGGGATGATTTCAACAAGCTTTGAAAATATTATTGAACGCTTTCCTCTGTCCATCTCACAATCATGTGCTGTGACTAGTTTAGAATAAACGGTGTCTTTGACAAATTCTGGTGTCAGGCAAATGAATAAGTTTGCCTGTCCTTCAGAGATGGCTCAGTGTAATTATAGCTTTAATGCTGGGACACCTTCCTGGAAGAGGATGGTAATGTTAATTTAGAAGATTTTGCTTTAGTGGTACCTCTCCAATGCTTTGAGGTGCCTGTGCACATAGTCATGACTTAGAAGTATACAGAAGGGCACTGAGCAGGGTCGTGCTGGAACAATTAGTGTGTGAACCTTTCAAACAATTCCCTAAATTATATCATTTATTGTAGGATCTTACAATACATCGTGTGGGTTTCATATTTGCTCTATAACACCAATGACTTCACTCAAACAGTATTAAAACACTAAAAGAATTAAAGAGAAAATGGGTGAAATTTTTATTTTTCACCTAGACAGTGATGGGGTCTTAAACTCTTTGAAAGGACGGTGGAGGTAGAAACCATCATCACACTTAAAAAGTACTTGGATGTGAACTTTATATTGACTGTGAAACACTCTGGGAAACATTAGTGGTAAAAGTGCCCATGAGAAAACTTCCTTTTGAAAGAATAATGTGTACTACTTTAGTTATTGGAAGTATGAGCAATTATATAAACAGCTATTTGTAAGTGTGGAATGTATTCTTTAACATTCCATGCATCGAGGTTAGAAGTGCAATCTAATGTGAACAAGATGTGAACTGTTTTTCTAAAAGCTTTGGAAAGTACCCTGATTGAAGACATGGGTTGTTCCCTGCTGAGTTCACTGGTCTGCCCATCAAGAACGACTTTCATCACAAGCCAAATGGCAACATATATATAAATCAATGGTACAAACCAAAAGGCAAAACTGGTTGTGGGAAATGTGTGGTAACACATAAAAACAATGAATGTACCAAAGGACATAAATAACAAGTGAAAGAAAAAGAAAGGACGATAACATATAATGGTACAAATTGAAGAGAACACCAAATGTCAAAATTTGGGCATTGAAACAAAAATTAGTAAATGGTGTCATTATGAAATCAATGTATCATGAAACAGAACAATTTTCACTGCTAAACAAAGTTACATCATTGTAATAATGATAAAATACTTCCAGAAACCATTAAAATCTCTTGAATACTGATGGTGTTAAAACATATTGGTGTTGTATTTCCTGCATTAGTTTGACAGTAAAACTCATTATCATCATATGGCAAATCATGTGGTACAGTTTCAGTATAAATTGGCCATGCAATTAAAAAAGTCTGGCATCTATTTGAAATGCAACAGTGTCACAACATTGAATGTTTATTTATTTGTAAAAAAAATAGGGAGGACATTTTTGTTCCTGACTTCAGTGCTGCTTTTCATGGGAAATCACAGGACACTCAACTTCATAATGGCACAACTATACAAAGCGAATTAGAAATTACTTCCCTCTTTAAGGCTACATGGTGTAATTGAAGTTGATTCATGGAATTTATTCAGAGATTATAAGAAATTTGCATGGATAGAGGGAAAGGACCAAATATTCCTCACGGAACTCATTCCATGGATTGAATCGCATTTCATGCTACATTTCAGTATACCTACCAAATATTGAGAAAGGCCTGGATAAAGTGGATGTGGAGAGGATGTTTCCAGTTGTGGGAGTGTCAAGGACTAGAGGGCACAGCCTCAAAATAGAAGGACGTCTCTTTAGAATAGAGCTGAGGAGGAATTTCTTTAGCCAGTGGGTGGTGAATCCGTGGGATTCATTGCCACAGATGGCTTTGGAGGCCAAGTCATTGGGTACATTTAAAGCAGAGGTAGATAGGTTCTTGATTAGTAAGGGTGTCAAAGGTTACGGGGAGAAGGCAGGAGAGTAGCGTTGAGAGGGGAAAATGAATCAGCCATGATCGAATGGTGGAGTAGACCAGATGGGCTGAATGGCCTTATTCCACTCCTATGCCTTATAGTCAATGTACTATCCACCTCATTTGGTGACTGACAGTAATTATGGTAATAAGAGGTAATCAGAAGACAAGGTTAGGACAAAAAAAATACTGAATAATGAACCCTGGTTATGAAACCAATGTAGGAAAGAAGTCTGTGTATGAACTGACTGGAGTAATTGATTTCACAATCAAAAATACATGATTGGCTCAGTATCAATATCTAGGATGCTACACAGTCAGTGAAGTGAAAAATGGAGGTAACACTGTAGCAGCTAATGGAATAGTTGCAATGAGATGGATGAAATTGACAACTGACAAAAGATGGATGAAATAGGTCAGTCTGGAACTAGATTATTTAAGTAGTTTGGAGACATAAGAGAGACTGTAGATGCTGGAAATCTGGAGCAACACACACAAAATGCTGGAGGAACACAGCAAGTCATGCAGCAGCTATGGAGAGAAATGAAGCGTCGACATTTCAGGCTAAGACCCTTCATCAGGACCTGATGGGTCTCAGCCCGAAACATCGACTCTTCATTCCTCTCCATACATGCTGCCTGACCTGCTGAGTCGTCCAGCATTTTGTATGCATTGCTATTGAAGTAGTTTGTCTCATTAGAGGAGAACAAAAGGAATAGGTAGGAGTAGGGTCTTGGAAATAGGATGTCATTCTTTATCAAACCCTGGAACGGCACAATAAACTGGGATTGCAGAGAGATTCTAGGACCAATACTTGCAAGGAGAGACCCTGGGTCTGGGATTTTGGTACTAAGGAAAGCGACAAGTCTAAACAAAGCTGATCACCTTGTGTCCTGGCAAGTAATATAATGCGCAAGGCGTGAGTGCGTAGTGTGTATACATTGTCTTTGCAATTAAGAATTTTACCTGCTTATTTACATTTACATGTTATTTACATGCTTTGGGACACTTGTTGGATGCATACATACCCCGGGCTACATTCAAAATAACTGCCTCATAGGGAAAGCATTTGAAGAGAGTTATTTATGTTTTCATTTATTGATATCAATATTAAGAAATCAGTTCAATTCAGTAATCATTCTGAACTGATAGGGTATACCTTACAATAAAGCTGAAATGGGTTCATAGCAGAATTCTATATTTTTTAAAATCAGGGACGTACTTTAAGGTAGAAATTTATTTTTATTGAACTTCAACATTTAGCTCAGTTATGTCTTGACTGATCCCCTTATCAACCCGTGAGGTGCTACAGATTTTCAACTTTTCTAAACCTCATGAACCATTTTCTGTTTACCTTGGCTCATCCCTGACCATTTTCATCTAAGCTCTCTTCTTCCTGTCCTCCTCACCTGTGTCCCCAAATATAAGTACAAGTATGTCACATCGAGTAAACAAATCAAAGAAAAAGAACACCGTCCCTTTTCTCACCATCAAACCAATTTCAGATACTGTTTAATCCTACATACTTTCAATAAAGTGTCTGTTCTTGGCATGAGACAACCAAAGTTACGTTAAATGTTAACTATATTTGCTCAGTTCTGTGGGTGTCTATGCAAGAGTCCCAATAATTGCAGTCCATGGACTGTAATTAACTTTGAGCCAAAAAGTCTTCCACATATGGGTGCCACAGATGATGATGCCATTGGCGGTCAGCAGTGTGGCTGAAGAGGCCCATCCCAAACCACAGAGATCCGTAACCCAAGGTCTTTTGCTTCTGGTGCAGGATGTACTGCCCAAAGAAAAAAAAATCCATATACATGAAATAATGTATTACTTTGTGCAAAAGACAACAACTATTAGTTGTTGATATTAGATGTCAATAGAATTATTGACATCTGCAATCATATCATACTAATTATCGGTATAAAACAATTCTGGTAAGCCAAATCCTCCGGAAATAAATTTTTACTGCAGTTATTCATTTCAGTTTTGATGTAATGTCAAAAATACACAAATGAATTGTGCAGTTTTCTATTAAAATATAGAATTAATAAAATTCTTAATTACGAAATTTTAAACAAATTGTCATATTCCTATTGGCAGTTGTGATGAAAGGTAACTAACTTAAAATGTTAATTCTCTAATCTCTGATCAGGTTAGATGTGACCTGACCTTAGTTGCTGGATAATTAAGTCATTCTTAGTTTTGTTCCTTCTAACAGTGATAAGTTGATTCTGCAAAATTAACCATTTACAAATCAGCTCCACTCATGCACGAAGTATAGGCAACATTTTAAGGATCATTTGTGTGCTTCCTTCTTCAGCAGAGATTGGTCCCTTCTCCACAGTTCCACTCTTATTTCAGTTCCACTGTTATTACAAGTGATTCTAGTTGCTGCAAATACTATGAACAGGAATGCTCAGCTATGTGCTGCTCATAAAAAGCAGGGCAAATCTAATCCAAGTAATTACTGCCCAATCAGTCCATATTAAATCGTCAGCAAAGTGATGAGAGGTGCTATCGGCAGTACTATCAGGAGCCACTTACTCACCAATAACCTACTCACTGATGCTCAGTTTAGGTTTTCCCAGGACCACCTAGTTTTGGATCTCATCAGAGCTTTGTCCAAACGTGGACCAAAGAGCTAAATGCCAGACGTGAGGCATGATAATTTTTCTCAACATGAAAGCTGCATTTGACTAAATGTGGGATCAAGGAGCTCTGGTAAATCTGAAGTCAAAGGGCATCATGGAAAGCAGTGCAATTGTTCAAGTCATACCTCACACAAAGAGAAGACGGTTGTGTTTGTTTGAATTCAATCCCTCCCAACCCCAGGACTTCACTGCACGAGTTCTTCAGGACAGTATCCCGGCATCGACTGCTTCATCAATGACCATCCTTCCATTAAAAGGTCAGAACAGGATTGTTCCCTGGTGATTATAGAATATCTAATTCCATTTGCAACTCCTTAGCAAATGAAGCAATCCATGCCTGCAGGCAGAAAGACCATTCAAGCATGAAATGATAAGTGGCAGGTAATGATGATCTCCAACAAGAGAGTCTATATTACCTATCCTTGACATACAATGAGATTACGTTTGCCTATTTTCGCAGCATAAACATTCTGGGGTCACCTTCAGAAACAGGGTCAGCAAAATAAATACTGTGGCTGCAAGAGCTGGTCAGAGTCTAGTAATCCCGTGGTGAGTGCCACACTTTCTGAGACCCACTTTTAATGAGTAAAAGTCAGGAATGTGACGGAATACCCTACGCCTGCCCAGATGAGAAAGCAGCTTCATCAACATTCCAGAAGTGGGTATAATCCAGGAAAAAGCACCCTGCTTAACTGTTGTGTATCAACCACTGTTAACATTCATGCCCTATTACTTAGATGTGGCCTCTACCCAACGAGGTGCACAAGGAGCCACGGATGGCCTGATCATGTTAAGATCTGCAGAAGATGTAACACCACTAATGACACCTTGGCACATATCTTCGGGCAATGGCATACTGTAGCTGCAGTATGTCTCACCTAATACACTGTAGTCACTAGTCCAGGTCACTCCGACTGCACTTCCCAAACCCATGATCTGCATCACCAACAAGTATGGGAACACCACCATCTGAAGGATTTAAATCCTGGAATTTACTCCCCAGCAGACTGTGAGAGATTAACTTAACCTGGAGGACAACAGCAGCTGAAGAAGACATCCTACCACCACCTTCTAAAGGGCAATTGGGAATTGTCAATAAATGCTGGCCTTGCCAGTGGTTCTCAGACACTCCAAAAAATAACTGAATAATAAAACATGTGAAGTTATGATGTGGGAAGAAAGAGAGGAATAATAGAAGCAGGAACAGAAGAGGAGGGGCAGAGGAAATTAACATTCTATAATAGTGAGTCCTGCAATTTATACGTGTGACAAGGTTGCAGGAGTGTTTTGGAAGTGAGGAAAAGACAGACTGAATTTTTGAATATGATTTTCTTTATTCTATTATTTTCTAGAATAAAAATCCTTCAATGAAACATGAAATGATTCACAATTAAACAGAATTCATTCATATTAATGTAAAAAAGTTCATTAACTTCCCAGAAATGCACCATTGAAACATGGTAAAACACATCTGGATATATAATCTTAAATTTATTGCTCTGCCTTGTCCAGTTCTGAGTCATTAAATTAAACTGCTCTCCCAGTAGTAGAAGAAAAACTTTTTGAAGTAAG
>JAUZTB010000002.1:40071162-40082126 GCA_034780895.1 Rhynchobatus australiae
CAGGTGTGGCCTAACCAACAATTTATACAACTGTAACATGACATCTCATCTCCTGTACTCAATGGCTCAGCTGATGAAGGAAAGCATACCAAATGCCTTCTTCACCACTCTCTCTACCAGTGTTACCACCTTCAGGGAACTCTGTATTTGTACCCCTAGGTCTCACTATTCTTGCCATCGATATGTTCTGGCCTAGTTTAACTTCTGAAAATGAATCACTCTGCCACCTTCCCAGTTAATCTAGACTCTGCCGTAACCTAAGACAATCTTCTTTGCTACGTACTGTACCGTCAGTTTTGGTGTCATCTGCAAACTTACTAATCACGTCGCCTGCATTCTCTTCCAAATCATGAAGATATATTGACAAACAATAAAGTACCCAACACTGATCCCCGCAGCACACCATTAGTTACAGGTCTTCAATCTAAAAAGCAACCCTCCACCACTGTTGTTTGCTCCTGCTTCCCACAATATATACCTGGTCAGGCCCTGGGGATTTATCCACCTTATGTGCTTCAAGACTGCCACCACCTGCTTTGTAATGTCAATATGTTTTTAGAATATCACTGGCTGATATTCACTGGCTTCAATGTCCCTTTCCACAGTAAATACAGACAAAAAGTATTCATTTAAGATCTCACCGATCACCTGTGGCTCCCCATATGGACTGAGGGTAAACTAGCCAAAAATATAAAAGAAGATTGCACAAGTTTGTTCGATACAAAAAATTTAAGTGAAAGAAGCAAGAGTGGTCATAGGACCGCTGGAAAATGACACTGGAGAAGTAGTAATGATGAACAAAGAAATGACAGAAGAACTGAACAGGTACTTTGTGTCAGTCTTTGCAGTGGAAGACACCAGCAACGTGCCAGAAATTCAAGAGAGTAAGGGGGCAGACCAAAGAAGTGTCTCAGAGGACTAGAAAATTGCAAATGTGACGCCCCTGTTTAAGAAGGGAGGGAGGTTAGACTATAGACTGGTTAGCCTGATCGCAGTGGTTGATAAGATTTTAGAGTCCATTATTAAGTTTGAAATTTCGGAGTACGTGAAAGCACACGATAAAATATAGCAACATCAGCATGGTTTCCTTCAGGGGAGATCTTGCCTGACAAATTTGTTAGAATTCTTTGAGGAGGTAACAAGCACGTTAGATAAAGGAAAGTCAGTGGATGTTATTGACTTGGATTTTCAGAAGGTCTTTGACAAGGTGCCGCACATGAGGCTGCTGAACAAGCTAAGGGCCTAAGAGGCCATGGTATTCCAGGCAAGGTACCAGCATGGTTAGAGAATTAGCTGAGGCAGAAGGCAGAGAGTGGGAATGAAGGGATCCTTTTCAGGATGGCTGCTGGTGACTAGTGGAGTTCCACAGGGGTCAGTGATGGGACCACAACTTTTCACTTTATACAGGATGAAGGAACTAATGGCATTGTGGCCAAGTTTGGAGACAATACCAAAATAGGTGGAGGGAGAGTTAGTGCTGCAGAAGGAGTCTGCAGAAGGACTCGGACAGGTTGGGAAAGTGGGCAAAGAAGTGGGAGATGGAATGCAGCACAGGGAAGTGTGGGGTTATGCACTTTAGTAGGAAGAATAAAGGTGTAGATTATTTTCTAAATGGAGAGAGAATTCAGAAATCAGAGCTGTATAGGGACTTAGCAATCCCAGTTCAAGATTTTTTTTACACAGAGAGTGGTGGGTGCGTGGAACGTACTGCCAGCAGAAGATGTGGAGGCAGATACATCAGGGACATTTAAGATACTCTTAGCCACATGAATGGTAGTAAAATGGAGGCCATGTGGGAGGGAATGGTTAGAGCAGAATAAAATGACAGAACAACATCGTGGGCCAAAGGGCCTGTACTGTGCTGTAACATTCTATGTTCTGTGAGTGCTGTGGAGGCTCAGTCACTGAGTATATTCAAACGAGAGATCAATAAATGTTTGTATATTAAGGGAATCAAGTGATAAAGGGTAAATGCAAAAAAGGGGCACAGAGGAAAAAGATCATACATTGAATGGCTGAGCAGGTACAAGGACCAAGTGGCCTACTCCTACTTTAGTTCTCAAATTCTTATGTGCTTAAAAGTAAGCAGCTAACTAGGAGTGATATATTAGGACTCAGCTGATAAGCAAATTACCTTTGGAGTCTACTCCATTAGAATATGCAGTAGAGAACAAGATAACTTGAGTTGGGAATGACCCTGTGTGTACGATGACTGTTAGAAATTGGGATATTTCCCCAAGGTTTAGTAAAGATGATCAGTCTGATGAGACTCCTTGAAGTGTGTCCAGATTGCCCTAAAAAGCAGTTTGGGCCATTTCATCATACTAAGGGCACTGTACACACAAGCTAGTGTTGCTGCAGTTGTAACATCTAATTACACAATAATCTAACCCAAATTTGGAATGTGAAACTCTGGTAATCAAAGTGCATATTGTGACTTCTAATGCCATTTTTCTGTGCAGTTCTCCAAGTTTTCTGAAGGAAAATTGAAATACTGAAATGAGAGGTTGTCACAAATGTATTGTTACTTGGTTTTATTTTATGTACAAGTGAATTTTCAAGGCACAATAAAAATCACCTTCATAAATATTGCTAGTAACGCATATGTCCCCAGAACAAGAAAAACATGCCACTTAATCCCATTGGCTGGACTGTTTATGAGGACTGTACTGTCCTAATTAGCTTTGAGCTTAACTCAAGTAGGTCTCCCTCCCAATAAGCAAATGTACCTTTCAAGACACAGATGGATGATTAATTTCCCATCTGGTTTTTCTGTCCAGCCAATGTGAAGGCTGTACTTCTCACTGAAATTAAAACAGAAAATGCTGGAAATACTCAACAGATTAACAGTTAATTATTTTTTCTGCAGATACCATCTGAGCCTCAGAGCAATTCCAAGATTTTCTGTTTTCATTGCAGGTTTCCAACATTCACAGTCTTTTGTATAATCTTTGCATTAATTCCTTTTGCCACCATTGATGCACCAAGTACACCTGTGAGAAAACTACCTCCCACAACTGCCCCCTTGTGGCATGGGATCACCACGGTGCCATGCAATTTTTCTAAAGCAGGCTACTTTGGCTTTCATGCACAACTCTAATGCTTATGGCTCCTACAAAACAAGCTGTGTTATTTCATTTTGTTTTAAACATGTAATACTTGAACAAACTCATTTCCAAATGTTTTTCTAATAGATTAAAATCACAAAATATAGCAATAACTCCATTGAAATTTTCTTTCAAAGAGGGACGTTAATTTGTAGGTCTCAATCACAAAAGACAAGCTGCACAATAGTTTTTCCTTTCAAAGGTTGCACCCTGAAACTGGCAAACAAATTTCCTGTTTGTTTTCATGTAGATGAAGATAAATAAGTCTTCAATTCAATGAGAGATGTGAGAATTGCAATAAAAATAAACTTGTATCTGCACCAAAGAGCAATGTTCCATGTATTCATCCGTTATTCAACCTCCATTAGCCCTATCTTGCTAATATGCCCCTGCTTCTCCAGCTCCAAAGTATGATATGCTCTATTGTCAACTCCTCCACCCTGGTAGTAGTTCCAGAGAAATCAGCCATTTTTATATTTTCTTCACCATTGGGATGTGGGTGTCATTGGCCAGGACAGTATTGCTATGTGACTGCCCTTCCCTAAACACCCTTGAGGAGGTCATGGTAAGCCATGTAGTTGAACTCCCACTGGGTAAGGAGTTGTGCAAAGATTAACTAAAAGAATTGTGGTGTGGAAGGATTGGATCGGACCATCCTGAAAAAGGGCATCACCATGCATTTGACATAGGAGAAAAACTGCAGAAATAAAATCTGAAAGCAGATGTAACAACACGGAGGGAGGCCAGTTGGTGCATCATGCCTATGTTTATTCCATCTGGTAAGTCCTTGCCTTTTCTTTTGCAAAGGTCCTGAAAAAAACACCGCTTTAAGCATTAACCACATCTTTTGCCTCAGCATTGGCTTTATGAATTTGGAATCGTAACTTGTATGGGGAGTTGAGGCTTGACGATGAACATCTGAAAAGGAATGTTTGCAGTGATATGCAGTGGCTTTGTAGCAGTGAGTTTCTCAAGAAATCCTGGTCTTTTTCTTATTAAAGGAGGAGTTAGGAGTTGTACACCCTATTCCTAATTATCTCCAGGTTAGACGTACAAACTAAATTCCAGACCTTGCCTTGCCCCTGTGCTTCAACGGCATTGTGGTTTTACAATTGTTTTTGTATGACCCAGTGGGAATGGGTGTGTTTGGAAATTTTTTTTAAATAGTCTTAAAGAAACCAATGTTTTTCAGAATTAATTTTAAATTTCATACAAATTTAACATAAACCAAATATCTCTGAATGCTTAGTTCCAGCCCTAAAGTCCCTTCAGAAAATCCCAATGCAGCTGAAAGGTTTCCTGCTATTCCAGACGCACATGAAAACTCTTACAGTTAAAAAAAAAGTTTCTACAGAAGTGGTCTCCGTCATTCTGCAAGATCAGCTGTGACATAGTTTAGTATTTTCAGGTAAGGTTGGACATTGGCTGATTATGGTGTTGACCTTTTGTCTTCTAGTTTCAACATGCTGTGGTGAAGTACTCGGAATTAGAATATTAGCAGGTCTATCTGAACACCATAGATGCCCACTGAGGGATTTAACTGAACAATGTTTGTTCTTGCAATGTGTTAGTTTGTCCATTTCATGAGGACCTCTATCCCAAATGGTTGTTCGTTAACATAACATTTCTGCCATAACAGAGAATTTCTTCATTGTTCTTCAATGTTTGGCATTGTACATAAGAATCAGGCAAAAATATTTATGAGTCAGCTGGTATGAATATTCTAATGCAGTACCAAGCACAAAATACATTGCAATGATTGCCTGTGTCTCTGAAAAATCATTCAGTATATGTTAATCAGGCATTAATATGTCACTGTAATGGTAGAAAACGAGACCCATGTATATCTCTCTGCAAATATGGGTCAGTGTATGCCAACAGGCGTGCAGGAGCTTCCACCTCCAATGTAGCCTGGCATCCCTTCACAGCCCACCCTCATCTTCCAGGTCCTTATTGACCAAGTCTCTAGTGCCAGCAAAGGAAGCGTGGGGGCAAAAAAAATAAATAAATATTATAATCCAAGGGTTGGCAGAAAAATAAAACAAGAATACATATAGAGCCCTTAAATGGCATTAAACGGTAGTCTGGAAAATCTGCGGAGCTTTTAATGGCTCTTCTGCCTTTCCGCCTACTAACTGCCCAACCATTTCCTCTCTGTTTTAAATTTAAATGAGCCGTCAAAGTCACCAATATCACCCCATATATTTACACAGGCAATATTTAACTGTGTCAATATTCTATTTATTTTAGCCTGCCTTGAGAACACAAGTACACACAAATTATTTCTAATTCCAATCTAATCATCCCTTAAGAGAAAATTCATACTGTTATTTTCTGCTGTCCCTAGTCTACAGATTCAAAACACAACCACGGACACAATGAAAAGATAAAACCTACACAGTACCTTTGAATTTATCTTTAAAACTGCTTGTATGCCTTTGAATCTATTCATTACCATTTTATTTTAACACCTCATGCATCTGTAAAATTTCTGGGCCTATTTTTCTCTGGCAGATGAGCCCTATTAACTGCCCATTGCAGCAATTATCTGAATAAGGATCAGATGCTAGAAGCACACATCAGTACTGTTTTCTTTGAAGTGCAGTCACTTAAAAAAAGCCTATTATCCAAGTGGTGAAAAACTGCAAAGCCTTGAGATGCAGAAGAATCTAAGTGTCTCATTGCATGATTCATGAAAGGCTATTCTGCAGACATAGTAAGTAATTGACAAAGCTAGCAGAATGTTTTTATTTATTGATGAGGGACTTGAATACAAAAGTTGGGTGGTTATGCTTTAGTTATGCAGAGCATTGGTGAGACCACATCAGTACTGTATACAGTACTGGTCTCCTTATTTAAAGAAGGACTTGATGGGTTGGAAGTAGTTCAGAGAAGGTTTACTATACTAATATCTATAATGGGCAGCTTGTCGTCTAAGGAAAGATTGGACAGGCCAGATTTGTATCCACTGGAGTTTAGTAGAATGAGAGAGGAATCAAATGCAACCCTGAGGGGTCTTAAGAGGGTGGATGTGGAGAGATGTTTTCACTTATGGGAAAATCTGGAAATAGGGGTCAGTGTTTAAAAAAATAAGGTGTCCATTTGTGACTGAAATGAAGTGATTTTTTTTCTATGAGTCGTGAATCGTTGGAACTCTCTTCTGCAAAAGATAGTGGAAAATAAATTGATAGTTGAAAAGCAACAGGGTGCAATCACATTTGGCATGATCTTATTAAATGGCAAAGCCGGGTTGAGCCTGCTTGCGCAGGCACTGAGTGAAAATCAAAACAAACTGCAGATGCTGTTCATCTCAACAGTTCAGGCAGCATCTGTGGAAAGAGACATATTCTCTTTGTTCCATTCATCTCCTTTCCCCACCTTCCTAAACCCAACTTGTTTTTTTCTTTCTCTCTTTCTCAATCCTGATGAATAGTGCTGACCTGAAATACTAATTATTTCTCCTTCCAGAAATGCTGAGAAAGCTGCTGAGTGTTTCCAGCATTTTCTGTTTCTAGTTGAGTGACTGAGTGGCCTTTACCTGCTCTGAATTCATCTACTAATTGTAACGTTGAAGAGGGAGGTGAGATCTGTTGAAGAACAACAGGTTGCACTTACAGGTTGGGACGATGGTCATGACTATCATTGTAGAGCATTAACTGAACTGGCAAGGGAATGGACACCAATGTACAGTAACAGAAAAGAGGAATCAGGTGCACAAAGATTGGACTGCTGCATAGGAATAGATAAGGTAGTAATGGAGTATTTGAAAGGAGCATTTTTTCTATTCATTAAGTTTTTTGGATGTGGGCATTGCTGGCAAGGCCAGCATTTATTGTTGATTTCTAATTACCCCTGAGAAAGTGGTGGTGAATCACCTTCTTGAACTAAAGCAGTCCTCTGATGAAGGTACTTCTACAATGCTTTTGGAGAGTCAACTATAGGATCTTGAGCCACAACAATTAAGGACTGGTGAGAGAGTTCCGTCAGATTGTGTTCAATTTGCAAGCGATGGTGCTTTCATGTGCCTGTTGCCCTAATCCTTAGTGGTAGAGATCATGGATTTGGCAGGAGTTGCAGGAGTAGGCTAGGTGGGTAACTGTCATGCATTTTATAGCTGATACACACTGCAGCAGTAGTGAAGGGAATGAACATTTAGGACGATGGATGGAGTATCAATCCAGCAGACTGCTTTATCTGGGAAAGTACTGATCTTCAGTGTTGGAGCTGCACTCATCGAAGCAAGTGGGGAGTATTCCATCATGTTTATGACATGCTTTGTAGATGATGGGAAGGCTTTGGCATGTCAGGAAGCAGATCACTTGCCACTGGATAACCAGCCTCTGACCTACTCTTGCAGCAACAGTAGGTGTGGCTGGTTCATATGGTGATGGACAGAAAGGATGTCCTTGAAAGGTCTGGTATAGAATTCATTTCTTTTGAGTTGAAAAGCAAGAAAGGAGCTATACATCCACTGGGAGTATTCTGTAGACTATTAAATAGTGAGTGAAAGATAGACAAGCAAATACTTCGATGATTTGAATCACCCCCAATATTGAAAGGAATAATGTTAGAGTGAAGGGCAAAGCTGATGACTTTCTGAGATATGTTAAAGGGAACTTCCTTGCTTAGCATATTTACAACCCAGTGAGGAAGAAGACATTGTTAGATCTGCTTCTCGACCATGAGGTGGGACAAGTGGACCTAGGTGCCAGCGAGAGAACTTGTGCGAGCTGTGATCATCACATTATAAGGTTCAGATTAATAACAGAGGGGCAAGGAGCAATCCAAAATAGAGCTAAATTGGAGCAGGGTAATTTTAATTGGAATGAGAAGGGAACAGGTTAGGATAAAGTGAAACCAAATAATGGTGTATAAAACAATGTGTGACATTAACAGAGCAGATACTCCTGCTAAATCTGGGTATATTCCCACAAGACAAAAAAAGGGTGAGGGAACCAATGCAGAGCTCCCTGGATAACAAGGGTCAGAAAGTCATAGAGTCATACAGCACAGAAACAAAGCCCCTTGGCACACAACATTCATGCTAACCTCTGTACCTATCCATACTAATCACATTTGCCCACATTAATTAATTCCACAGTCTTCCATGGTTTTGACATTCAAACACCTGTCCAGATGCCTCTTAAATGTTGTATCTGCTTCCATCACCTCATCTGGTAGCACATTCCAGATATCAACCACTCTCTGTGTGAAAAATCTCTCCTCTGGGCTCCCCTTTAAACCTCCTTCTTCTAACCTTCAACCTATGCTCTCTTGTTTTAGCCACCCCCACCATGGGAAAAAGATTCTTGCTATCTACCCTATCTGTGCCTCTCTTAATTTTATATCTCTCTGTTGGGTCACCCCACAGTCTCCTCCATGCCAGGGTAATCAAACCCTGCCTATCAAATCTCTTCTCGTAACTAAAGTCCTCCAATCCAGGCAGCATCCTGGTGAATCTCCTTTGCATACACTCCAGTGCAAAAAAGAGTGATAAAGTTGTGGAAGAAGGTGATAAAGACAGAATGATAGAGAAGACAAAGAAAGAGGAAAGGAATATGCCAAGTGAATAAGTCCAGTGAGAACTTGGCTGAATATAGTACAGAGATGAAGTAAAAAAGGAAAATAAGATGAAAGAAAGTAGGAGAAAAGAACAGCAATTAATATAAAAGGGAATCCAAAAGTCTTCTGTAGGCATGTAACTAATAAATAGATATTGTGGTGAGTGGTGGAGCCAATTAGGGATAAATAAGGTGATCACTGCAAAGTGGATGGGATATGAAATGAGTACTTTGCATCTGTCTTTACTGAAAAAGAGGATGCTGCCAAAATCTAAGTAGAAGATAGTAAAGGTAATAAGTGGAATTAAAACTTATAAAGGGAAGGCACTGGAAAGGCTGTGCTTAAAATAAACAAGTCATTAAGTCCCGATGGGATACTCTGGGAGAAGAGGGTTGGAAAATTAGAAGGACTTGCTATAAACTCTTAATCCTCCCTAAATACAGGGGAGATGCTCGAGAACTAAAAGAAAGATTTTATAAAGCAGGTACAATGATGTGCCAAAAAGCTATATATGCCAGTTGCATTAATCTTTGGTTGTGAGGAAGTTTTGGAAACAATTATGGAAAATATAACATGCATTTGGAGAAGTCTGAGTTGATTCAGGATTGTCAGCATGGATTTGGTACAGATAAATTCAGTCTGACTAGCCCAATTTTTGTTTTGATGCGATAGCAGGGAATGTAAATGAAGCATGGTATCTACATGGATTTTCAGAAGTCGGTAAAAATCTCATGTAAAAAGCTGGTTAGCAAAATTAAGGCCAATGGAAATAATGGGTCATCAGCACCATGGACAGGAAATCAGCTGAAAGCAGAGGGTAGATGGTGGCAAATAGACGAAGACTGCAAGACTACATAAATTCTGATTCTGACTGGCTGATTGAATGGACAGACAAGGCAAAGGTGGAAGTTAATATAGAAAAATATTGTGATGCACTTAGGTAGAAAGAATAAGTGATAATTTAGACTAAATAGTACAATTCTAAAGGCTGCACAGAAAGGGAAGGATGTGGGGATATATGTGAATACATTCTTGAAAGTAGGATTTGTTAAGAGAACTGTTAGTAAAGCATATGGGATCCTGGGATTCGTTAAGAGAGGTATGGATTACAAGAGCAGGAGAGTTATGCCCAATTCCAGTAATCACACTTTACAAATTATGTGAAGGTGCCTGAGATGATGCAGAGAGGAAATATTAGAATGGTTCCATGGTTTTTAGATTTTGGCTACATGGTTAGACTGGAGAAGACAGTTTTGCTCGCCTTTGGAGCAATAAAGCTTGAGAGGAGAATTAATAGAAGTGTAGTGTAGATAAAGAGAAGCTGTTCTCTGTTGGTGAATGGTTTAGGGATCAGGGCCACTGATTTAACATTTTGGGCAAAAGATACAAGGGAGATGAGAGGAAAAACTATTTTATTCAGAGAATAGTACAGATCTGGAATTCAATGCCTTTGTGGGTGGGAGAAATGGAATCAAACAATCCTTTCAAAAGGGAAGTAGACAGGCACTTGACAGGGAAGAACTTGCAGGGCTACGCAGACAAACCAAGAATGTATTTGACAGGGTTGTTCTACAAGAATCCATGGGCTTCCATGTGGTAGCAAATTTAAATTTGATTGAAATACAGCAGCCAAATTGCATACTTCAACTTGCCATAAATAGCCATCTGCTTTTGATGTTGGTTGATATATGGTATCTTGCTATACACATAATACGTAGGGCAAGACATGAGGTGGGTCTTCCCTACTACGGGATCCTCTGTGTCTACCTGAAAAGGCAGATGGACCATCAGATTAACATACCCACCAAAAAGATAATATGAATCCATATTATGTTTCTCAACTGGGACTTGAACCCAAAGGCAACACTGCTACCAACTGCACCACGGTTGACACCAACTCAGGAACAAGACACCATAAATAGCATTCAAAAATAAGTTGTGTATTTCAAACAGCTTGAAAGCATGCTTACAGTAATTCTTTGGTCCTAAGTACAATGTTAAACACTCCTAAATTTACCCATCAGATCTAATAATGTGGTTTAATTTTATGCTGACATTATTCACTATCTTTTTGCCACAGATCATAGTTTCATGATTTTGTCCATCTTTGTGTAAATGTAAATAATTAACAGGGCATTTGAAACCTATTTCAAATGCATTCTGCAAAAGTGGTTTTAAAAAAGAGAAAGAGTGCTGGGTGGGAAACACTAAATTAAATTTTGCCAAGAACAGGGCACAATTACCAGTTATAAATAAACAGATGGCCCTGGTTTTTTGAACTTTCCATCATCATTG
>JAUZTB010000002.1:40085495-40095501 GCA_034780895.1 Rhynchobatus australiae
GAGGTGTGGTTTGATGGGCGGCACAACATGGTGGGCCAAAGGGCCTGTATTGTGCTGTATTGTTCTATGGTTCTATGAAAGAGAAATGGTTAACATTTCAAGTCTCAGGCCTTCATCAGTATAAGGGGTCATTGAATAAGGAGAAATCTGTTCTTGTGGATCTTCTATCTACCAATTACACAATGCTTTTGGTTGTATTTGAACAGGATTGTGCAGAGAATAAATCTGTTACACTATATACTGTACATACGTAGATCCTGATTTGTTTGCACAAGTCACAGTAGTGAATAGAAACTTCCATGATAAAGATTCCATCTACAAAATGTTCTTCAGCAGACCCTCTGGTTCCAATGTCTTAAGTACATCCTTCTGCTGATCCCAGTGTTATAGTACAGTCAATTAAAATTCAAAAGTGTAATATAATTGGGCTGGTTTGGATACCACTCTGGAATTCTTCCAAACCAAGTGGACCTCAGAAACCAGTGGTGGATAAAAGCTAAGACAGGAAAACAAATACTAGTCTGACTAACCAGATGTGAGAATTAGGATAGAGATTTTGAAATTAATGGAGGTACAGTATTGCCCATGTTAACCAAAATTATAGTTTTGCCTTTTGGTTGCACCACTTCTTAACCAATCTTTCATCCAAAGCAGATGACAGAAAGTCATGAACATAACAACTGAAGATAACCATTTAGTTTCACAGTTCACTATGATCACAATCCTCCTAAAAGCCTCTGCTACCTCACTTGTGAACACAGAAGACAGTTATGGTTGGTGGAGAAGGGTTCACTTGTCTTATACATTCCACAGGTGAGACGTGAAATTCCTCTGGGTGAAAATTTAATCAAATATGAAACAAGATCTTTGTTAGTTAGTTATGATTTTGTTTGGCAGATCAGATGGAAGAAACCACAGGCTAGAAAATCTCCTGAGTAGCGCAACTATGTTATGGGCCACACGATAGATTTTATCTGAAAACCAGCTGTCCTCTGTGCATGCACAGCTCACCTAGGTAAACTTTAGTGCAGTCCTCTGTATATTAAGAGGTGCTGGTGACGTGGTAGTTACATCAACTGGCAGGCAACACATGATCGATGATGTTGCTGTGATATTTCTGCATAAATACGCATTTAAGGAGAAAACATTGGCCTCAACCATAGGAACTGCCCTGTACTGTTAGGGGTTCATCAGTAAAGTGATGGCTGTAATCTTTAGAAAAAGTCCTAGTCTTCCAACTTTAAGTTATGCCAACTCCTTCCTTGTTGGGGGTTCTGTCCCCAGTGTTCCCTCCACAGCGTGCCCACTTGCCATTTCAACAGCCTTTCTACTGGGTGTCATGGAGATGAATAACTTTAACCTAAACTGACATCAGGTTATCTCCAAATTTCCCTTCTCTTCCCAAGCGCCTCATATCAAGAATGGAATTTTATACATGACCAAACTATAAATTACTAATCAACAAAGTTGAGTAGAACATACTGTGATATGCATTTAAAATTTGCCATGGTTCAGTGATTGCCTAGTTGTGACGACAGAACAAAACATTGCACAAAGCTATTATTTGATCAATTGATAGTTTAGACCATCAATGTGTGATATTGATCATAGCTATTTCCAACAGTCACTACCACTCTGTGCCAGCATCCTGCTTGCCTAACAAATGCAATCACATTTTTTAAAATATTGAAAATGCTGAAACCATCAGCTTTTACCCACAATCCTATCTGTGTCAATAATTGAAAAGTAAAAAGAAACTGCAGATGTTTAAAAGCTGAAATAAAAACAGAAAATGGAAACACTCAGCAGGTCATGCAGGACCTGTGTCAAAAGAAATAAAGCCAATGTTTCAGGTGGAAGACTCCTCATCTAATTAACCTGAAACATTAACTTTGTTTAGCCATTAAGGATTCCTTCTTCTCCTGACTGATTTATCTGTCCCTCAGCTTGAACCATGATGTTCACAACCTTGGTTCCTACCCTTGAATTGACATTCCAACTCCATTGGTTCTTCTTCATAAAGACCTCTGATGACATGCCACCTGCTGCATGCAGTTCAGTGGTTTACCTATTCCACTGCTCATCTGGATGATTCTCTTTCCTGAGATCTTAGCCCATCCATGATTCTACTTCCAATTATCTATCTCACATATCTCACCTCTTGTCCCTCCTCATCAAATTGCACTGGCTCTTGCATTCCCATCTTTACATTTCTCTTCAGAGTCTCACTCCTCCCTATTTCTGCCACAGTCCTGTAACTCCAAAATTCCATAAACTAGGTCCTCGTGCATTCCCTACTCTCTTTACCTCATTACTGGCAGCCATCTGCTCAAACACTCACACATCAAGTTTTGGAATTCTCACTCTAAACCTCTCTACGTTTCCTTTTCCTTTATGTCCCATCGTGAACTAACCTCTTTGTCAGTTTTCCTCCTAATTTCTTACCATTCATTGTGCATATCCTTGCCTAGACTTGACAAAGTTAAAAGATTGTAACTTTACGNNNNCCCCTTATTTCCCTGTAAGCCAATCTTTCTTATATGCCATCTACTCCATCCTCATTCTCCTACTTGCACCATATACTGGGAATATTCACGATAACTATTTAACTTACAAATCAGCATGTCCATGGCTTGTGGGAGGAAACTCAGTACATAGAAGAAATCCAAGCAGTCACAGGGAGAATATATAACAGGTTTGATCACCCTACCCAATAACCCCATCTTTGCCCCAGTCCATTTTTATCTGGTTGTGTATCTTGGGGTATTTTTCTGCATGGAAGGCATTAAGTAGAACTAGATCTTTGTTGAAGGAGTTGTTGCTTGTGTGCCTATTTAATTCCTTAGTTCACACAAACACATTCCGGAGATGGTCACTGGATGGACGAATGTTCTTCTTATTAACAGTTCCATGGGTGAGGATGATTAGCTTCCACACCAATCTATGGGTCTTGAGATGAATTTGGGACCTATGAACTCCACCTGGTGGAGCAGCAAATACTTGACAGGGTGGGTGGCTGGGTGGAAAGGGATGTGGTGAACACCATTCACTCATGATGAGTATCCATGTGCACCCGACAAAATTTCTTAAGATGCTTCCGGTCTTCCTGAAGGCTCCTTCTCCATTTTGATCGGCCTTGGACCAGACCTACCCACAAATATGTGATGGCATTACATTTTTTTCAACAAGGGTTTGAGAACATCCTTGAAGCATTTCCTCTGTCCACCTAGTCATCTCTTGCCTTGATAAGAGTTCAGAGATGAGATTTTACTTTGGGAGTCTGGCGCTGTTCCCGGGAGCAAAATGGCCTGCCCATCTAAACTGGTTGAGTGTAATTAGGACCTCAGTGCTGGGGATTTGGGCTTGGGAAAGAACACTAATTTTGGTTCACATATTCACCCAGTGGATTTTGAATAATTTTGCAAATACAGTATCTGTGGTACCTCTCCATGCCTGCTGTAGGTAGTCCATGTCTCAAAAGTGTACAGAAGGGCAGGGATCACAACTGCTTGGTAAACCAAGTTGAGTTTGAGGTTTTGTTCTTCAAACACTCTTTTCCTCAGACAGCCAAGTACTGAGTTGGCACACTGGAGGTGGTGGTGAATTTCATCATCAATTACTGCATTTATTGAGAAGTGGCTTCCAAAATATTGAAAGTGGTCCACGCTTTCCAGTGTCACGTTGTGGACCTTTATTGTTGGGGAGTAATGTTATATAACAGGGGCAGGTTAGAAGAGATGTCTTATTTTATAGATGTTTAGTGATCTCTCATATACTTCAGTAAATAAGGCATTGGCAACTTGCAGCTTGGCCTCTGAGCATGCACAAATACAAGCATCATCTGTGTCCTACAGTTCAATGGCTGGATTTTTGAAGTTCTGGGGTGGAGGCAACAGCGTTTGAACAGCTTTCCAGTAGTTCAACTCCAGCAGGAAGTTTGTTGGGTGTGAGGGGCAATATTGAGGTAAGAAAGATTAAGAGGATCTATATGATACCAGATCCTTGCTTGACTCAAGATTGCATTGACAGTTGGACTTTGTGGAGCCTGTTGGTTGGAATCACAGCCTACACACCATCATGTGGCACCAGTAGAACGGCAGCAAATTTCCTGGAACATTCAGATTTGATCAGGGTTCTCCACAGTGCCTCTCAGTTGAGAGCTGAACATTTGAAATACTGGATGTTCTCTGCTGGATCAACAACAGGAATAATGAATTGAGTTTTCTTGAAAGTTAGGGAGTGGTACTCATGAGGAGGAACCGTCACTAAGCCAATTCTACTGAGATCAGTAGCAGCTCTAACGGCAGTTAGAAAATTAAACAGGGAGAATCATAAAAGGCAAGCCAAATTAGGGACATATCCAAGATCTAAGGTAACAACATTTAGATTCAAGTTGAAAATTTAAAAAAACTGTAGATGGTGGAAATCTGAATCAAAAACATTAAATGCTGCTGAATTTACTGGTTTGCACTAGCTTCAGTGTCATTGATAGTAGGAAGGTGCCCTTACACTGTTGTCATTACACTGTTGGTTCTTGCAAAGATCCGGTCATTGTATTGGCCATTACATGAACAATATATTAGAAATATACAAGAGAGCATATGTGGATAATATCAAATAGCATCCTCCTCACTGGCCCAATTCCCAAGGAACTACAGAGGATAGAAAATGCTGAAAACACTTAGCAAGAAAAGAGTTAATGTTTTAGGTCAAAAATCTTTCGTCAGGTTATTAACTCTGAGTAATTTGATATCTGCAGAAACTTGCTACAAACTGTTTCACTCTAATGAGTAACCCTTGAGCTCTTTAAATCGGCTGGACTAAATAAAGTTTGTCATGAAAAGCTTCAAGAGCAAGTTTTTAACTTTTCATTTGGGTAATGTTCTAGACAGTCATCCAGGATCAAGACAGACCAAAATACATAAAATAACATTGACTTATGCGTCTACAGGTTGACTAGTCATTTCACAAAATTTAATTGAAATATTAAAAATATTGCTATTAAGATCAGAAAAACTGATCTTAGTGACATGTACATAAAATGCCATTTTATGGAAGTTCTCTATAATAAAATCAGGCCACATTAAAGAACTTATTTATGATATTCCATTTACATTGACCATTAGGTGGTGCCAACAGGAAAAAAGCAATTGAACTGAAGGATGAAACAGTCTAGACTCACTTTTTATATACGCAGAGAGTGTTGTTAGCAAAGCTTATTTTGTACTCCTTTATTTCATATTACAGTTGCGAAATGCCTTCTCAGACACAGACTGTAAAACATGCAATTTTTACCAGACTATAATTTAGGTTTCAGCACGTCTTAATTAAAACTACACATATGTCATGTGTAGAGTATCCCCATCTTCCTGTGATGTTTGGAATTTTCTTTGAACAGAAAATGTAATAACATGTTTAATTCCTTCAAATTTTAATTTAAAATATTTAAGTTTCTTTTTCCCAACAGAATAGAATATTTGCTTGCAATGTTGCCAGGTACTCGAGATCCACTGAGTAAAAGACATGTTTATTTCATCAAATTGAGGTATGTTCTTAAAAACTACACAAGCTAGAATTTGGAACATTAACATATGTGAAATTTAATCCAACTAATTAATTATAACCCATGAAAGTCATTGCATCCTCTCTTAAGTGTCTATAATACATTATGTATTGTAATCACACAAGTTAAGCAGCAGGATTACCCTAAATTTATATTCAGTGTATTACGTTGCATATAACTATCTTTGAAGATAGTTTGGAGCATAAATTTGTCTTCAATTTCTAGGGCTAAGTGAATATCAGCCCCTTTTAATCATCAGCTGAGTGATGTAAGGTGTTGTCAACAGTGCGATCAATCAACACTTGCTCAACCACCTTCAGCTACTTACTTCAATCGTAACATTAGAATTAGGGATGTTCACTGATGATTGCACAAAGTTCAATTCCGCTTGCAACTTCTCAGCAAATGAAACAGTCCATGTCTGACTGCAGCCAGACCTACACAGCATTCAGACAGGGCTAATATGTGGCAAGTAATATTTGTGCCACAAAAATGTCAGGCAATGACCACCTCTAATAACAGTGTCTAAACACCAATTCTTGATATTCAATGGCACTACCTTCATGGAATCCCCCACCATTAAAATCCTGGGGGTTACCATTGACCAGAAACTCAAATGGACCAGCCAAGTAAATATTGTGGCTACAAGAACGGGTCAGAGGGTGTGTATCCTGTGGTGACTGACTCACCTCCTGACGCCACAAAACCCGTACATCATCTATAAAGCACAAATCAGGAATGTGAGGGAATACTCTCCATTTGCTTAGATGAGTGCAACTCCAATATCATCCAGGACAAAGCAGCCCACTTGAATAGCAGCCCTTGAACATTCATTCCATTCACGAACAAAACACAGTGGCTGCAGTGTGCATCATCTACAAAATGCACTGCATCTATTCATCTAAACTTCTATGAAGGCAACTCCTGAACCCTTGACCTCAACCACCAAGTAGGACAATGACAGTGTGTGTTTGGGAATATCATTTGTAGTCCTTGACTTGGCATCTAAGCTATCCTGACTTGGAAATATGATGGTTCCTTCATCATCCCTGGGTCTAATCATGAGAACTCTTATCCTACAGCATCAGAAGAGCATCTTCCCCAGGAGGCCTGCAGCATTTCAAGAAGCTGGCTCTCCACTATCCTCTGAAGAGCAATTAGGAATGGGCAACAAATGCTGGCCTTGCCAGCAGTAAATTAATAAATAGAAAGTTGTATTCCCTTATGGGTTCCATTGGTTGAAGACCTGTCGTTCAGTTACAATAATCACCCATTGGATTTATCTGGATTTTCCTTCAGGCATCCAATTTCATTAATGTCTACAGAATTCTTGTTAGGAGGGGAACACAACGTATTGCCCATACTTCAGCAACTGCTTAAAGCCACATGTGGCTGAATGGCCTACTCCTGCTTCTAATTCTTAAATTCTTATCTTAATGATCAAAATTATTTTTTTTACCCCTAACACAAACAAAATATTAAAACGTATGATTTAATATGAGCTACATAAAATCCTAAGTTAATGTTCTCACCTACAAATCTATACAACAGTTAGTCTATTTGATTTCATATTCAGTAAAATTTGAAAATAATGCAACTTGTATTTTAAAATACAAGTACACTTTGGCATTCTAAGAGCAGCATCATCAAATTATATGTAAAGCACAATCTAATTTAAACATTTTTAGTCTGACATCTGTTGACAGACAACAAGCGGAAGGGAAAAACAAATTTCAGGTTAGCCCACAAATCTAACACAGAATGGAACATTTATGATAGCCTTTCACTTGCCAGAAAACAGCCAGAGGCTAAGTTAAATATAGCACTAAAATCTTTGGCTGAAGTTAAATTTATATAAACTAGTATCCCATGGTAATGTTCACAGGCAGTCTAGGATGTGGAGTGTGGCCTCTGGTATTTACCACACTCTGGCTGCAGTCTAAATGAGACAGCAGATCACCATTGCTGCAGCATAATAAATTTAATGAAGCAATGTAGAAGACATATGGGAAAAGTATTACAATATGCAATGATAATACAAGGTACATGCCACAGAGATGTTGCAAATGAGAAGTATAATTTCCATTCACTTTACAAAACCTGTTCGAGGTGCAAATCGTTTTGAGTTTTCTTTCCTTTGAGGCAGCAAGTGGTGCAGCTAGTAGAGCTGCTGCCTCATAGCTCCAGTGGCCTGGGTTTGATCCTGACCTCTAGTGTTGTCTGTGTGGACTTTGCACATTCTCCCTGTGACCATGTGGGTTTCCTCCGGATGCTCCAATTTCCTCCCACATGCCAAAGATGTGTGGGTTGATAGGTTAATTGGCCACAACAAACTGCCCCTCATGTGTAGGCGAGTGGTAGAAACTTGGGATAGAGGGCAATTGATAGGAAATGTGGGGAGAATAAACTGAATTAGTACAGGATATCTGTGAAAACAGGGCTTGATGATTGGTGTGGATTCAGTGGGCCAAAGCGTCTTTTTCCATGTTGTATACCATTAGTGTTTGATATGACACATGTCCAATAAATTCATAAATGATGCCTTAAAAGAAGCAACACTGTTGACAATTACAGTGGAAACAACTGACAATATTGATATATTTTTTAAAAAATATATCATGATCTCTCAAGCCAGCCTGTTATATATAGTACAGTATATGCATCCAAAGAAACAGAAGTAAAATAAATTATTTGTTGCAATGATTCTTTAAAACTGACAATGATTCAGAAATGTAATTCAAAAATATATAAGAATTTTGTCTGAAATAATTATGGGAAAAGGTGGCAGGCTTGGTTCAATGGCACCTCTGAGTCAGTTGGTTGTGGATTCAGATCTCATTCCACAGCCTTGAGCACATAAACTCCACCGGCATTTCAGTAACGTACTAAGCTGTGTGGTTGGAGGTACAGTCTCTTGGAGGAAACTCTGACCTGTAGCCCTACCTTCACTCACAGATATTCAGAAAAGCTCTTGTGACTTCAGGGAGAGAATAAGAGATCCTGGGCAATATTTATTCCCTCAACTAACATCATTAATATGGAATATTTCATTAAATATCCCACTGTTTGTTGAATTTTTGTTGTGCACTTACTTTCAGCTACATTTCCATATGGTAAAACAATGACTATATAAAATATAAAAAAAATCCTGAGGGTGTGAAATATATTAGATACATGCAAATCTTTGCTTTTCTGTATATATGGTTTAGTATCTCAGATTTGATATCAGATCAGATATCTTTATTAGTCACAGGTACATCGAAACACACAGTGAAATGCATTTTTGCGTAGTGTTCTGGGGGCAGCCCGCAAGTGTCGCCACGCTTCCAGTGCCAACATAGCATGCCCACAACTTCCTAACCCGTACGTCTTTGGAATGTCGGATGAAACCGGAGCACCCGGAGGAAACCCACGCAGACACATGAAGAACGTACAAGCTCCTTACAGACAGTGGCCGGAATTGAACCCAGGTCGCTGGCGCTGTAAAGCGTTACGCTAACCGCTACACTACCGTGCCTGCCAGGGTGCTATTGAAGTGGGCTGCTGTGTCCTGGATGGTGTCAAGCCGTCTGAGAGCTGTTGCAGCCGCACTCGTCCAGGCAAGTGGAGAGTCTTCCATTGCACTCCTGACGTGTACTGTAGATGTTGGAAGAGCCTTGGGGCGTCAGGAGGTGATTCACTCACCACTAGACATCGAGCTTCTGACCTGATAGATTATATAAATTACGCTGTGTGAAACTGAGCTGAACAAATCAAGGAATTTCAAAATCTATTTGCTCAATTGAACGATACAGTTCCTGGTCATATGAAAAATGCAAAAGTAAAGAGAACTAATATAAAAAAGCAAAAATAATCTGAATATAAAAAAGTACATTTAAATCAGCCACTGTAAACAGTGAGATCTTCCAACCACAATGAGACCACGGAGGGGAGAGACATTTCCAGCTTTGAATTTGTAGTATTTTTCAGTTTTTCACCATCCCTTTGCCAAAAGAGGCTGCAACATCTTCCTGGTCAAATCAGCCCCGTTCATGTGCCAACTCGGAGATGGTGAATGAACTTCTGTACCCCAGAGTCCGAGGGAGAAAGACCGACTGATCATTCTGCTTATGACAGCTGCCAAGTGGAGAATCTGAGTCTGCAGGCACCAGATGAGTTTGACAGGAATGAGGCTGGGCAGCTGCTGGGACCCAGAACAACACAACGGGAGAGCCATTGATTTCAGCAGAGGAAACAGAAAACCAGGGAAAAGGACTCCTTTTAAGTTATTATTGTGTACAAAGTAACATGTGGCAATGGCATTTTCAGAAGCACTCAATGAATATAGGTCAACAAAGGATTACTGCTGCAGTACCGGACAGATTATAAATAAAGATTGGCTTTGGCTGTAGATCTTATGATAGAGTCATACAGCACAGAAACAGTCCCTTTGGCTGAGCCCAC